>OZ023174.1:20146757-20528030 GCA_963678695.2 Diplodus puntazzo
AATGAAAAATTGGCTGCGGTGTTGTATTGACTCAGCAGCGCTTTGGGCTATAAATCACAGTTTTCAGTACTTTTCCACTCCAGCCCCACATAGAGGACAAGCTTGGAGCTTTATGTTGGAGCAGCCTCAAAGAACCCAGTTGGTGTATAGGCTATAAAAAACATAATCTACCAAATGGTCCCATCTGCTCCTGGGATAAGCCTAACCTAGAAATAAACAGATATGTCTATGTTGTTGCCATCAAATGAGGGTTGAGAGTGTGCACATGAAGCGAGCACACACACATATGCGCTGGTTGTTGTTCTGTAGGTAAAGAATGTTTGAATTAACCTTTATTGAGTTATTTTGGCTGAACAACTCAAAGCACTGCCGAATTAATTGAATCACTGTGTCACATTATAATAATCCATAAATGACTGTTCTCCTTTAAATTAAATTCACAGTCAGATGCTGATAATAAAACATGCGCAAAAATGCTGCTTTGTGCATATATTGTGCGTTTTCTTGTCTGAATGAATCATGAGTAATCCGTTTCAAGAAATTACAGGAATACCACCAGAATCGTCTCAACCCACACGGCAGCTGAACTGAACCCACCTCAAAGTGCAGATAACCCCCCTCGAAAGCCGCCGCATTTGACAAGAAAAACGACAAGGAGAAGATGAAACCTGCCTCTTGCTCATGGGGTGAATAGACGGCAACAATGGGGCCCTAATGTAAAGGCATTGTCTGAATTCCCAGTCGGAGCGATTTGGAGAACAAAGGCCGGCTTGGTCCCCTCGGACGGCCCCGGACGGGACATCACTCTAGTCTCCGCCTGGTAATTCCCTCCCAGGGTCCCGTCAGGGGCGACAGGCGCTGCGAGCAGACGGGTCAGCGGGGCGAGAGCCGTCGCTGGGCGGCCTCTTCTGTTAGCTCAGCTCGGTTGTCGTCCGTATGGGCGAATAACCACCGAGGTGTGACCACAAAGCGTACAGCGAGCTCACCGACTCGCCTGACCAGCTCACAGCGGGGCCATTTCTCCGCTGCGGTGTTAGCATGAGTGCGCCGCCGCCGCCGCTCGCGCGGACCCCGGCCGTCCTCTCTCCTCGCGCTCCGCGGTTTGCTCTCTGTTGCGGAGCTTTTTACTTTCCCCTGCCAGCGGGGGCGCCTTGAAACAGACGAGCTGTGAGCAGGAGGGGGTGGAGGAGTGCAGAAGGTTGACATGGGCAGCTTGAAACCGCCTCAGACTTTTTAATCAACATTTTTTGCAACGATGTAACTCCGAGGAAACGTACAGAGTAAAAAACCGCGAGAGTTAGACACGTCTGTGCGCGAGGTCGTGTGAGAGAGTTTGTAGAGCCCTGGTTCACGTCAAAGGTCGCCCCCCCTTTTTTCCCTGAATTTTAGCATAAATGAGCACGCCACTTTTTCCCCTCTTCTAATGCAAATGTGTGCGTCCCCTCTGAATCCCGACTGAGATTATTCGACTTCCAGCGTTGCTTCACCTATACAGCCTGTTCTGTGCATTTGCATACCGAAAGCTGAGCATTATTATTCCTGGTGTGAGAATAAAAACTGTAGAAAACAATGATGAGTCTCACTGCTTTCCTGGCTGACAGGATAAAAGCCCAGGATGCCTTTGACCAGTGAAATCTGCCCGCAAGTGTACTAAGTGAGGGTCCCTTTAAAAACAAACTACATAAAGTTGCATTTGATCTATTAAATCTGCCTCATTAAGTTAGTATGTGTAGGACTACAGCTGCACAATAAAAGACCACTATGTAGTTTTGAGAGAAATGTAGATCAGAAGGGAAAGATCTTCATTGATTGAATTTGTATGCCTAAACAAACAATTAAAAGAACCTCTTTGTCTTCACGACTGAAAAAACAAAAATAAACAAACTGACCTTAAAGGACAACAGGATTCCTCTGAGAAAAGCTTGTTTATTCAGTTAAGGAAAAAATAAATATTTCTGAGTTTGTATTATTACCCCATTAACATTGTGAATAATAAAATTCTTAGTTTGAATTTCTTCTTTAAATCTACATAGTGCCCCTTTAAGCCTTTGGCTCGTTTCCCCACTCCCTTTCTTCCTCTAACCATAAATAAACCCCCAAGAATTGGCCTAACTTGTTTGTCAATGGGGGGAGGGACATCCACATTATGGATGCCCCAAAATAAATAGAATTATTCAATTAGAATTAAGTGGGAGATTGCTATCTTAAGTTCTGATTTTCATGTCGGTGTTTGGAAGAGGTCTTGGGTTGTAATGGAAAAAAATACTTACTGGAAAAGGTAATTATCTGCTGTTTCCTTGGAAGGAAAAGTAAACTGAAGTCCACAGTTCATTGGAAGCGAGCGCAATATATTTAAGGGTTAGGACGCCCCCTTACTTTCTGCTTCCCAGTCCATGAGCGCCCATTACTGGCATGGAAATGGGTGGAGTGGGGGGTTGGAGGTCGCCTTGAAACTGGCCCCCACCACCACCACCACCGCCACCAGCAGCACCATCCCTACTAAAAACAGAAACCCACCGCTTGTTTTGATCACTCAGTCTTGAAGGGAGAGGGGACCTTGAAACGGCTCAACCTCCTTGCTCCATAATTGGTTTTATAGTGCTGGCGAGCGGCCAGGGTGTTTTTTTTATTTTTTTTATTACACTGGGGATTTTGATCGACACTACTTGCAGCCAATAAGACAGCAGCTGTGAGAAACGTAAAGGGCGGGGCTAAGGGTTGGGTGGTAGCGAGGGGGATGGGCGGGGCTTGCAAAACAATGCTGTGTTTCATTGCTGAGGAGCTTACGGACGCGTCAGGGGCTGTCTCCCCCCTCGGCTGATCCCCCAGTTTACCTTCGGACGAGCCTGTAATGGACTACTCTAGTTCTCCCAGCAACCTGGACGGATTTTGAGAAACGTTTGCATTTTTATCTCCTTCCCCCCCAGACTTTCCACATTCAAGTAAGCGGTGGGCATGTTGTTTTTTTTTTGGTTCTTGTCTTAGTTTGTCCTTCCAGCCGAAGTGTCAGACTTCACGGTGTTTTAAAACATATTTTGGCTTATAAATGCGAGTGAAAAGGGCGCGGAGGTTATTTTGTGCGACATTTTGGATTTTTTCCGGGGCTACTGTCGGTGTGAGAGGGGTGACTTTTCGGAGACATTTCCGCCCAGAAAGTTTTGTGTGTGTCGTTTAGTGGAACCGTGAAAAGTTTGAAACGTGGCTGAAACGCCGTGCTGCTCCGCTGCCGTGCCGCATGGATCACAACGGGAAAGCACACAGTCTCCCCCAGCTTCCCAGTTTGCTTCAGAGAGCTGGGGGGCTACATTTGTGTCTGCTGCATTTTTCTAAAGTGTAAAAAAAAAAAGGGAAAAAAAAAGAAGAGGGTTTATTGTGATTTGTGAACGAGCCATTCTTCAGATCCCGCCCGCCTGGATATCACGAGTCATTGCTGTAATGTGTTCGCTTGCAGCCTTTGAAGGTTAACTCGACTTTCGGCTTGTTTTAAATTCAAATTCGTCAACTTGGTGTTAAACTGTTGTTCTTACCGGGCAAAAGGTACAGAAAATAAAGACATCTGGTTTCCATAAAATATATTATCTCCTTGTTTTGATAAAGTCGCGATCGCTTGTTGTTCTCCTTAAAGTAACTTTTATTCTATTTTTCAGTTTTCTAACATCACACAAATACCCGTCTGTGAAGGTTGTCTTTTATCATTTATTTTTCCAAAAATGATTAAAATCGATCCTCTTTTAACAGATTCAAGGCGCTGTGCTCGGATCGTTACCGATATAAACAGAATATCCGTCGATTTATGATTAAAAACGCGGTAATTTATATTAAATACCAGATCAAATTTGGTCCAGGTGGTAAACCGTCGATAAGCTGGACATTTAAAGAGGTTTTTAGTTTCCAAACACCGGACTGAAGTGTTTACGGGCTGGGTCTTGATTTCTTTCCGTGGGCAGCACCCATGTCCCTCAAGTAGCCCGGGACTAAATTCGCATCTGTGGGCAACAAAACACCGCTTACCCCGCTGATTAATGATGCAGGCTTTTGCAGCCTTATTTATTTTTAACCCGTTTGAAATTTATATTTGATGCGCCTCCAGTATTTATGGTGTATTGGTTTACAGGGCGACCCGGCCCATAGCCTACATTGCTGGTTTACGGTTTAGGGAAAACAGCTGTGTAATCGGAAAAAAAAAATGTGGAATAGGTGTTTAAAATTTGACGGTATGTGTTTCCATCGCGGGATCGCAGCTTGTTTTCATGGCCGGGGCAGAGCAGCTGGCCGCCCCTCTCCTGGTTGTGTTTCCCTGGGAAGCGGAGCCCCGGAGCGGCTGCCTGCTCGCTGTGCAGTGGGGGTGGAGTACTGCTGGTCTCACAACCATAACAGCATAATATTGTAGATATAAGTTAAAGCTGCGTAGAGAGCTGCACTTAGGATACACCGGGAGCAACTCATATGATCCTTACGTCGACCAGCTAATATTCACCGTTTAGTTTTGAAGTGGTTTTGCAAACTGCGTCATTGCACGTATGGACCGCCTGGTCGCTGGAAAACAGGAGAAATCAGAAAACTACCACTTCCAAACACTTTGCTCAGTCTGCCCTTAGATTGTTTATCAAGCGATTTGTTTCTTGTTGTATTTTATAGGTCAGCAGGATGGCTGAAAAGGAGCCCGAATCGCCTGGAAAACTAAAGACATTATTATAGCCAGAACTGGCTTTTTCGGAATAGGGGGCCTATCCGAACGGACTATTTCTTTTCACAACTTTCCCTTCTGTGGATAATGGATGGCAGAGATTTTGGACCTCCCCGATCCGTCCACGTACCACCTCCGTTGTTGGCGGGGCTCGCAATGGAGTCTCACCGGCTCGGAGCAGCAGCAGCAGCCGGGAGGATCCCTCCCTCGCCCGGTCACTTGGGCTCGAGTCATCCGCCGCCTCTCCACTCCGGAAAATTCTTGCCATCGGCCATTAACCTACATCCACACCACAGTAAGTACATGATGTCAGACTGTGGAAATGCTGTAACATGTCTGCCTCAAAGGCACAACCCCTAAAACGATATAATATTAACTTGAAGTAACGCTGCGCAAAAATGCGCACAGTTTGTGGCTAGGATATCGCTACGGTGTTCTGCGAGAAATGAACCCAGATGTAGATTTCTGAGGAGGAGTGGCTGCTTTAAAGCTGTGACAAGTTTCAGATCTTAAAGTACGGGATCGCGCTAAGGATCCCCAGCTTTTGGCGACGGACAACAACGCATTAGCGGAAAATTACTTGGCAGTTTGCAACACACACAGCGGCGGGTGTTGATGCAGCAGTCTGCAGGTCAGGGTGCAATGGACTTGGATTGCATGTGGACCATTACACCGTCATTCCGCTGAGAACAGATGCAGTGTGCGAGTGTCCGTGTTTGGGCAAGTGGGGGTGGTAAAGTTGTGACTTAAAAGGGATGACGGACCACTTCTTGGGGGGAATTTGCTGGGGTGATGAATGGCCGTGGTTCAGTCCCCAGCACTTGGAGTAAAAACCACTCTCCTGGAACATTCGGCAAATGGCTGATGCTGCTCTTTTCTCCTGCATTTGTACCAATTCTGTTGGACATCCCCGTTGCTGCTTCAAGTAGCCTACATCGGGGAGTGTGTGTGTGTGTGTTGGAGTGAGAGAGAGAAATCATGTGTGCGCGCTGAAATAAGCACATGATGGGTGGAAACTGCATGTTGTGATGCCATTCAAAAGAAGATGAAGCAGGCAGTGGCTCCTTAAAGCGAGCCGCCATGCGTTTGTTTACATTATGTAGGTGTGTGTGTGGTGTGTGTGTTTGCGCGTGCGTGCGTGTGTTTCTGTATTACCCAACTGAAACCAGTAGGTCATCTCTAGTATATGTTATTCCCCGCTGAGCTGATGATTTTCCCTTTTTATTTTCACTGCCTGCACAGTGATGTCTGCTCCTGCTATTAGTAATCGGAGCCTTGAAATAATATTTTGCATGAGAGAAAACATGGCATGTTTGCATACAGTTTTGTGGTCAGTCAAAGGGGGAAGTTGGAGCACTGTCATCTAGGTTCAAAACCATATGTTGTGTGTAGGAAATATGGGTCTGCTGTGTCTTTTGGAAAATGGAAAGTCTGACAAACGCTCTCATCGAGTTACTTACATCCCCCTGAAGTCATGAAGCTGCAGACAGAGATACAATTACAGTTCCTCTGGTTTCTCTTTAGAGGTAAACCCCGGAGATAATAATACTCCAGTTAAGCTGCGTGCGTTTTCCCCTCTCGTCCCCCTTCACTGTGGAGCGTGGGTTCAATGCAGCACTTGTCATTTGCAGCGCACGGTACTAGAGGTCTAGTAAAAGGCAGGGCAGGGCTCTGATGAAGCGTTAATTTGACACACACCGGCAGAGCCCACACACACTGCTCACACACGCGCATGAAGAGCTGTCAGAGATGAAATCAACTCACAGCGGGGAGTGTGAGGATGATTGATGGGTGTATGGCTGCAAAGAGATGTGCCAGGGCGCAGTTTAATGCAGCGAGTTGAGCTCATTTTGTGGCTCTGGGATAACAGAGGAATGTTTTCAGGTGCGGTGATCACACGTGTGGATTTACTGTAGTCTGCTAATATTATTTCTGTTGAAGAAGTGTATCTTCTGCAGCAGCAGCGGTAGCATCAGTGTATGTATTCCAGTTGGGATGATGTCTCCTCCTGTGGCTCTGCAAATGATCTAAAAATGAGTGTGGTGTGTGTGTGTGTGCAGACTTGATTGTGTGGAACAACTTGATGTGTAGCCAGAGGAGGGTTTCAGAAGTGGAATTGACCCAGTCACAGTTCCAGCCTCAGATTGGCTGTTTAAACGCTCCTTTAAAAACGGGATACATTTTATTCTGCCCACACACTGACCTTCTCCATGCCTGACTCTCATCTCCCCTACACACTCACTCTGCGCAGCCTCTACCCACTAAAAACACACCACTGTACGATGCAGGTCATTTAACTTTTACGGCACTCCTCCATATCAAATCCCCACGCATCACTTTAACCAAACCCAACTGAGATCTCAGTCCCGTGCTCGTAATAACACCACACAGCCCCTGTTACACGATAATTACCTGCTAATTGCAAATGTGCACATTGTTCCTGTTTAATTGCAATAAACAGCATGAACCCAGAGCTCAAGGAGTGTGCAATCAGAGGAGCCAAGGTCGACCTGCTACTGTTTTTTGTTTACACGTGTTTCACGGAATTGGAGATTTGTTGTTTTTGGCTGACCTCGTGGCTGTTTATAGCTGCCAAACACCCACTTATTTCCCACGAGACTCCTTTATTTTAGTTCAGTTTTAATGGGATTTCCACCTGACTTAATGGAGCAGAGTGTATGTTCACAACTAAAGGTTGGCAGATGTGTGTGCAGCTCAACATTTGTTTTAGCTGCATGTGAGGCTGCAAATCGTTTGTTGATATTTGCGCACTCCGTTGCAAAAAAAGGGAGCCTCTGTCAAGAAATCCAGCAGTACCTGCCCCTCTTCATCCACACAGGTTACATCTAAACAGGATGAGGTCTTATAGTTATAGCTGTTTATAGATGTATAATGGCTGTAAATGGTCCTCTGTCTACTGGAGGTCTGCCGGATCCTCCACCACCAGATTGAGGCCATCTGTCCTCTTCCTTCCCTCCCTCCCTCGCATCCGAGAGCAGCAGAGGTAGGACTGCTGGAGTGTGACTGCACAGAGGGGACAAGGCCGGTAGAGCTGCAACGATTGGTTGTTCCAAAGATTAACTGTTACTGTTTGTTATTAACCATTTGGATGACAGTCAATTATTGTGTGTCCCTTTTTCAAGCAAAAATGTCAAACATTTGCTGGTTTTGGCTTCTTAAATGCAAGGATTTGCAGCTTTGTGTTTAGGATTTGGGCGGTCGGTTGGACAAAAGAAGCGTTTTGAAGCCGCCACTTTGGGTTCCGGGAAATTGTGGTGGAGCATGATATTTATTGGACTAATTCATTATTGGTGTGATATTGGAAGTGCTTACCCACATCACTGAAATTCAAGCTGATAAATGCCCCCAATAATGCTAAGCCAAAATGCTTTTATTGATTAAACAAGCACAGCGTTTACCCACTCCGATACAGTAGCTGGCTGTTGGTTGCTGATACACTAAAACCGCAGATTCATAACATAAAAATTCAAATGATCTGTTGGGGGAAATTATCGGTATTACTGACCAAAAATTATCCATCATGCATTCTCATTTTCGTTTGACATAAAATCTAGACTAAATATTGATCAATTAATCCTGAAAATATTTGTCATATAAATTAATGAAAGCCCTAGATGACTGTTATTGTTATAGTTGGCGTGGCAGGAGATTATTTTATTGTGAAGAGTGTGTATCAAGAGTCAAATTATGTACATGGTTGTGCAGGAAAAGATTTCTTTGCATTTGAGCAACATGTTTAATGTCAACTGCTCTTTTGCCCTCCACTCCTCTGAGATCATGTGACGATCAGACAGCGCAACTAATGTGTCTCTGGATTTTGACCAGTTGATCATTGTATTCTTCTTCCAAACGAACAGAACATGTTGCTGCAGCTGTGGCAATGTTTCGCCCATCAGCACCAGCGGGCGTTGAGAGCGGTAGAAATTGTAGATGCATGCATGAACTGGGTGTAGGTTGAATCTCTGCTGTGTTATATCCAGTGGCCATTGTTGTAGATGATTGCGTCAACCGTATGGAATGACCTCACAGGAGTACAGTACAATCCAGTTTGGAATAAATGCTTGTTTAATGAGGCGAAAATGTCGTTCAGGGCGGCGTCCCTTTTCTGTTCAACTTAAGGGATAACACGTCTGAACCAGCAACTTTTCTGCTCTTTTGTCCCTCTCGCTCTCTCACACACGCACTTTCATACACTTCTCAGCACTCACTAGGGAGTAGAAACCGATAGGAGTGAGACGCAGAGGCAAATGTAGGTGTTGTCGTGCACGCAGAGAAGGGAAATCAATAGATGGAGATGGCAAACTAAATGTGCGCAATCCCTAAGGTGGGAAGCAATGTTTTGTTTTCAGGGGATAAGAGCTGAGGCTGGTGTTTGTGTGTGACCGAGAGACACGGTGTAGATGAGAGGATTGAGGTCTTGTGTATGGGAATGGGAGCATGTGATTGTGCTTAGTGCAGTTAGAGACGGGGTTTCCCCCCCGGGACTCTCTGCCGAGAGGAGGGAAGAGATTCTTCCTGACCACAACACATTCAAGCACGCTTAGATAGATGTGGTAGCCCTTCATATGTTCTCTTTTTCAGTCTTGCTCTCATACACACACACACACATACACACACACACACACACACACACACACACACACACACACACACACACACACACAGGGCTGTAAGTGTTAATCAAGCAACATGCTTGGTCAGAGTCATGTCAGCTGATACCAATTTGTCTTCCACTCCACTTGCCTAGTGTGTCTGTGTATGTTAAAATTAATGTGAGTGTGTGTTTATATGTATTCAAGACACAGACCCCTACCCCCATGTGTGTGTGTGTGTGTGTGTAAGAAGATGTGCCTCGGCTCGGACACATCCCCTCTCAGATTAATTGAATCCTTCAGGAGAGAAAACAGGCTCCTTAAGAGAAAGCACAAGGCACTGCTGCCCTGCCACAATAAACCTGTCAAAGGCAGACAAACTGCACTGACACACACACACACACAAATATATATAACGCACACACACAGCTGTCAAACATAAGAGTGATAGGCTTGTGTGTGTGAGAAAACGAGCGTGCCGTGGCATGTCGAAAATACCCAAAGCATTAGCTAAGTGGCTCTCTCTGCCTGAACCCTCCCTTAAACTCAAACAACACACAAAGGTCACACACTGCGTTCTGTCTGTCTGTTTGGCGGCATGTTGAGTCTCTTACGTGTCCCATTAAATAAGGTTCATCATACTCCCCCGGGCACACTTACAACTCCAAATACATAGCGACATGATGTGAGAAGTCAGATTTGACTGTTACACCTGAAATGTATTTTTAAAGCATTCTAAGATTGGATTCTTTTGCATCTAAAACTGAACGAGTAGCAGACTCACGGTGTCCTTTCTGTTTTTTTCAATCTACACTTGCATCATCAGGGAGATGATGCTAGTGTATCATCTCACTACTGAGAAACAGTCTGATAACATTCATCCCACAAGATCAAGACTGTTTCCTGTCAGTCAGCACCTCAGTTGTCTGATGTTCAAGCCACTTATTAGTTTAAGATGCATGTTCCACCAAAAGGCCGTCTCACCCTGTGCTGCAGGCGTAGATGTAGTTATCACGTGCGTGTGTGTGTGTGTCTGTGTGTGTCTGTGTGTCTCTCTCTCGCTATATCCATGTTACCATGCAACTGTGCATTCCATTCGGGCCGTGTGTGACACGTCTGTTGCGAGCACATTTCCATTTGCTGGTATGGAGGAGTGTGTCAAAATAACACCTGCCGTCTTCACAGGAGTGCACCAGCATGGTACTGCGAGGTTCAAACACACGTGAAGCAAGTTTAGCAGGTTTCTGAGAGCTGCAAGAACAAAACTAACTTTGTGACTTTTCTGTCCTTTAGTTGGGGGTGAAGTGGGCATTGTGTGGCGGACTGCTCTTTTATTTACTTTGTCTCAGCTAAGATGGTTGAATTCACTCAAGCTGCTTGGGTTTCACTGTCCTGGTGTCATGTCTGAAGGCTACCTGATGATGAGTAAATGGTCATTTAGCCTCTTAGGCCACAGAGATGCTTGCTTTTAACCATGTGTTTGTGTAGAAAGTGTACATATTGCATCATGCAGATGCATAGTATTAATATTTGAGGATGTGCACATCTGTCGTCAACATATGTGAAGTCTGTCACTTTTCATTTTAATAAAGAAACAAATCCAAGGCTCGACAGTAATCGTTACTAGGTTGTCATTGGAAACTATTTTTAGGCAGTATATAAAACAGTATTAAAAATTGGGACAGTAAAACAAGCATCCCAGAATAGCGTCTGTTACATTGTTGATATCTAAGTATTGCTCTAACAATCGAAACCGGAACCAAACAACACTGTAAAGTATCAGATAAAGCAAAAACGAAGACCTTTTAAACAATACTGTGACCTCACATTTTCATTATTAAGCAGACCTGTAAACTCAGTATCTCAATTACTCAAGATACAAGGTGATTTAAGAACATATTATCAGTCATTTTCGTTTTTCCATTTTCCAAAAGCTGATACATTATCTCCAGCCTGGCAACCAGTTTGTCAAAGTTCCCTAAAAAAAGATCTGATTTCCTTTATGCCTTGAGTGTGTAATCTCTTCATCAACAAACTGAACAAAGTCGAGACACATCAGATTTTAACACATCCTACCATGGTTTTGCAAAGTTTGACGTGTTGTAAGGTGAACTTGTCAAAGAGACATTTTTAAGTGAAGTAAAAAAACTGTTTGCTCAACCAGAGGCACGTAAACAAAACTGTTTCCTCTCAACACTCCAGAACACAGGACGAACCAGACTTGCACATTTTGAAATCATTAACTGACACACACGTTTAACCACATGCTCTCAGCCTGAACCAACACTTACACACACAGACAGATATGTGTTTCCAGACGTGCATGCAAATCCTGCATATCCATTGCCCGTGTGTGTGTTTCTGCTTACCCGTCAGGATTAATGGTTACCAGTGTGCTGGTTTGGTGTGGCAGAGACAGACAGCGCAGCAGAGTTTTACTGTGTGAATGTTTTTTGGTTTTTTTTCTTGCAGGGAATAAAAACCAGAGATCAATAGAGATTTCTCCCCCTAAGCAACTCTGCTCTGAGTGCCACTGATGGATAACAGATGGGTTCATGGAGTGTGTGTGTGTATGTGTGTGTTTGTGGCAGACATTTAAACCAGAGATTTTTTTCTCTTGTTTTTTTGTACATGTTCCAGTATTGTTGCTTTTGGATTCTGTTGCCTTTTAGCCCATCTTAGATCGATTTGCGATATCAAGACTCTTGTTCTTGAATTTGATTTCTCTGATTTTCTGTGTGTGTGTGTTTGTGTGTGTGTGTGTGAAATTTGCAGTGCCGACTCTATCAGAATTGATCTCCAGCGGGCCTTTTCCTCTCTGATATGGAGATACACTTCTTATGAGGATCTGAAAATGGAGGCTTAGAACGTGTTGGGGAGTCAGAGAGCGTGTTTCTTGGCAACTTGCTTATCCCAATATGGCAAAATAACTGTCTTGTGAAGTGGGAGCCAAAGTGTTTTTGTGTGTGTGTGTTTGGGGGGGGAGAGCAGGAAGGCGTTGTGAAGGGAGAGGGAGGAAGGAAGGAAAGGGCTGAGAGAAGGAGAGAGCGAGGTAATGAAAGCGTAATTCCAAAACATTTAAAGAAACATTTCCCTCTCAGCTACCATTTGGATGTTGTTTCTGGAATGAGGAGCGCAAATGTTTTCCCTTGCCCCAGCCCTCCCTCTTCTTCCTCCCTCGGACTGTTCAGGAAGGGGAAAAGGGAATTGGGGATTGCGTTTTTTTCCCAGATCACTGGCATGAAGCATAACTGTGGACTGTGTGTGTGTGTGTGTGCGCGCGCAGGCGTGTGTGGGTAAAAAGGTCCTGTAGGCTGCTCTGATGCTGAGATTGATCCATACTCTAGTGAGACATCTGTGCCTCTTGACGTGTGTGTTAGTTAGTTAGTTAGTTAGAAAGACCCTGGTGTTTGGCCTGAAGGAATGGAAACTGCTGACATCCTTCCAGGACCTCAACATCCTTGACAGGTGGTGGAAGGTGTGTGTGTGTGTCTGTCTGTTTGTGTCTGTGTTCATCATGGGGGTATGTCTAGGATTTTTATTCCACACACAGACACCAGGTAACAATTAGAACGTGGATTTTAGGTGAGGATAATTTGTTAGAACAACATTGTTGGCACGTATCATGACACACACCGGAGTGAATGGTAGAATGGTAGATGGTTCTAGGATCCCAAATAACCTCCTGTGCAGTGTCACTATGCTCGCCGACATCAATTTATGAAAAAAATATAATAAGGGATCTTGCATATTAAGGATAATTTCTACCTCTCAAAAAAGAGCACTGCATAAACATTTGTGTAATTTTTTTTTTTTCGCTCAACATCTGGAGGGGCTCTAAATACTCCCTAAGGGCCCCACATTCATGGATAGTGTGTGATTAACATACAACACACAGTTTGATGTAACATGTTGTTGCTTTCCTCTGAAAGCCATGAATCACCTTTATGTAAGCTTTTCATCAACTGAGTTTTTGTTTTTTGTTTTAAAGGTGTTTTAAAGCCTTTTTTTCAGCGATAGCATTTCAATATATTAACATTCAGTAATTACCTCACTTTAAAGTAGATTCTCTTGTTACTCAAGCACTATTGAATTGCATTCACATGCAAGTGATGAAACATGTAATCCAGCATTATTGTGTGTAGCTCCCTCAGACTGATATCACCCTCCGACCTACAGCCATGGCAGAGGTGTATGAAGTTCTTGCTCATGCAAACCCAACATCTCCTGCTGCTGATAATACAGAAATACAGAAATACATTCTTGTGTCAGAGATTGCTCCAAAAGAAATTCCAGTACAAACAGTAACAACCAGTTGGTTCCCAGGGTCAGAGTCACACACTTGGCAGAGTTTCTATAAGAATGCAAAGTATGAAGTGTAAATGAAAAAGAAACAGTGCTTGACGGAATAACAATAGAAATAAGAAGTTAAGTGCAAGAGGAATAAAAAATGTAAAAATGAACTATGATAGAAAAACGTATTATTGGCAATGGTATTGAAAGGTAGTTATACAGGTTATATTGCACCTTATGAGTGCAACAGTGCTCATGATGTAAAACGTTATTGTATATGATAATATTGAAAGTAGTATCGCACATGTTGTATAAGTACACATAATATTGGTATTATTTTCATGAGTGCCAGTTCACATTAACTGGCAGAAAACTGAGTAACCTTTTTATTGTAAAGTAATCACAGGAGCTGACAAGACAATGGTCACTTTCGGTATTTTCTGCTAGTGAGTCAGTTTTAATTTTACCTGGTAGTAACAGAACAAGATAAGATGGTTCATTGAGCAGTCAGATGGAAAACCACTTGCACTGTGTGCTGCGTGAATTTAGATTGTGGCCGCTTATGACATGATGGAAAAAAAAGACAAATTATTGACTGAATGTATTATTAAAACCGCATGACTGTGTTTGGCTGCACTGTAAACCGACACACCAGTCACTTCTATTGTAAGTTTGTCCAAAGTGTGTGTGTGTGTGTGTGTGGATGTGGGTGAAACCCCGCACTGTGTGGCTCTTCAGCGCTCCACACAGGACGGGATGTGTGTGTGTTTTCCAGCAAAGTTAATGTACTGAGACTAACTGAAGGTTAATCACAGGCTGTGTGTACATGTGGTTAGTTGTTCATGTTGCACGTCTGTATGTTCCCGGCAATTGGTGTGACAGTGTGGATTCATACATGCACGTTCGTGTGTGTTTTGCACATATGTGTATCTTTGCCGTGTATTTGTTGCCGCACGTTTGAAGCTCCACCAGTGTCTCTGACTCAAAGGCCATTCACTGCAAACCCACACACAGCTGTTTGCACATGTCAGTGGTTATACAGTGGTGCAGTGCAGCCACTTCAGCTATGCACACAGAGACCCCCCCCCCCCCCCGTACACACAGACACAGACACACACACACACGTAGCACACATATACACACACGGAGAGACTTGAAGAGATCTGTGTGATCAGGCTGGGTGTGGAAGCATCCACCTACACAGTAATTTTTAGAGCAGAAGAAAAAGGCACACCACTGCATCTCCGTGTGTGTGTACACAGTTGTGATTAATTGGAAAGCTGCATTTGCTATTGATTTCAAATGCGCTCTGTGTGTGTGTGTGTGTGTGTGTGTGTGTGTGTGTGTGTGTGTGTGTGTGTGTGCAGGCGCTGACGGACTGCGGTTTTAATGTACTGATTTAGATGCAGGGGGAAACTCGGCGAGCACAGCATGTCTCTGAGATTCCCACAGGACTAATACAGAAACACACACACACTCAGTCCCTTCCCCCTCGCCCGTATACAGAGAGCACCCTTTCCCCTACACACATGGTTAGTTTTATCAGGGTAATGGCTGTGCGGTGCATTCAGTAATGGGCTGGGTGGAGGCAAACCTCAGCTAAACATGAAACCTCTCCCAGCTCTTACGGAGTTTGTGATTGGAAGAGGCAGTGATGTTTCAAAGGTTCAAAGTTTACTAATGGTTAGATAGCACACATGCAGGGAGTGGAGTCAAGTCAAAAGAAGTCTAATAAAAACAATCGATAGCGGCATCATTTCAAGATATGAAATGTTTTACGAGGGATTACTCATTCCATGTTTCCGCAAAGGAACGGGTTTTGATGGTGATGTCAACATGCTTTGAACAGAGTATACACACATCACTGTCTGCACACTGGATTGTTGGTTCAAATGTATTAAAACTAAGTGGTGCTGGTCAGTTTTCATTTGTTGCTGCAAACATTATTAGGTTCAGTGTGATTCTTTGGGTCAGCGATTATGATTTTATCATATTAAAAAAAGTTAATGTGAACCAACCATTATGAATGTGTCTCAGTGAGTTTTCTGCCCTTGAAGGATCGACGGTATGTAAAACAGTACCTTTTGTAAACATTAAGCAATATACAAAGTAGAGCTGAAATGATGCAACAGTCATATGACAGAAAAGTTGCTCAGTAACTGACTCAATCATTTTCAAGCAGAAATGGTAAAAATTCACACACACTTCCAGGTTTAGCTTCTTTGTTAGCATGCATGATATACAGTATATTGGTGTCATTGAAATTATAACCCATAAAAAGAGCCGATAATGGCAAGCCAATATGAAGTCATTTTATGCATGACGGCTTTTAAAAAGTGCAAAACATGAGCTTTACATCCACTAAATAAAGACTTGGTACGCTTTAATGGATCTCAAACCAACTTACTGTTTAAACTGGCAGTGAAAAAGTGGGGATGGGACTTTCTCGTATATCTAATCTAATAGATTTGTTTTATTGCAGGAAAGTTAATTGATTAGTCCTTTTGGTCTAGGAAATGTTGATAATTCTGAGGGAAAAAAAGTCTCAGTGTCCCAGAGCCCGAAGATATGTCATCAAGTTGTGCTGTCCAAACCCACAGACTCTTTATTTACTATCATAAATGACAAAGAAAAAGCAGCAAATCCTCACATTTAAGAAGCTGGAACCAGAAAATGTTTGACATTTTTACTTTGAAAATGACTGAAATTATTAACGGTTTAACCGAAATAATTTTCTCTCAGTCAACTAATTGATGAATAAATTGTTGCAGCTCTAGATCAACAGATAAACAAATGAAATCCCTGAACAGGGAAGAATCTGATTATCTGTATCAATCGAGAGAGCGTACTTGCTGATCTGATCCAATCCAACTCTGCACGATTCCCTTAACCCTCCGTCAAATCAGTGCCTCCCAGAAGAGCGAGTAGCCTCATGACTGTCCCTCTTGGTTCTCTCCTACTGTGACAACTGTGGTTTTTAGTCGGTGGTTACATTAACTGTCCTTTTCTTCTGTGTGTACAGTCTGTCTGTGGTCTGTCTCATGGAAACAGAGTGCATGGTGGCTCAGTAATAATGTGATTACAACAGCCTGCTTCAGCATAGAACCATCAGCATGTATCGATTGCACGCACGCACGCATGCACGCACGCACACGCGCACACACACACACACACACACAGGGAAAGTGACAGCACGTACAGTTTAAATCAATAGTGTTTGTCGAGTTTGGTTCTCTTGGGTATGAGGGTGACTGACGGCCTTCGTTCTTCCTCCCAGGTGATGCCTTCCCGGCAGGCTCCAGTCCCTTCCTATCGGGTTATCCCGGCCCCTCCCCCTTGACCTCTGACCCGGCGTACAGATCGGCCAATCCCAGCGGTCTGCAGATGGCTCAGCTGTGGGCATCACATGCTCATGAAGGTAAATCACCATTCTCCTCGACTTTTGCTTTGTCTTCCTGTTTCTCTCCTCTTTTCTGTCTCGGTGCATAATTCAGATGCTTGAAGACACAGGCGACATCATATTCTCATGACATTTGTCACAGTGAGCTCCTGTCCAAAGCCCAGGAGGCTCGTTCCTCTCTGTTTCATTGCTTACACCAGTGGGATCCTGTTCCATTTCTGTCTCTCTGCTGGTGGCTGTGCTCCCGGCTCTGTCCTATATGCGTCTCGTTTCCTCCGTCCTCCACCTGTCTCTTACTTTTGCCTGTCATGCGTTACTGTGATCTATCTTCCACCCTCTTGTTCTTTTTTTGAGCTTCCTGTCCAGCATGCACTTTGTCTCTGTCTGTGTCTCTCACCTGCCCTACTTTTCCACAACATCTCTCTCCTGACCTATCTTATGAACACAGTTTTAGACACACAGGTGTGTGTGTGTGTGTGTGTGTGTGTGTGTGTGTGTCTATATATCTATATATCTATATATCTATAGATATATATTGTGTGTTTTTGTCCTTTCCTTGGACCTCTCTGTACTCTTCTTAAGGTCTGTTCAGTAAGTGATTGAATCTCTGTTTCCTCTTCATTCCCTCCTGTCCTTTTGTGTCCTGTTATCAAATCTCGCTGGAGTAGAAGGTCAGATGGGAGAAAACGTATCCCGCAGTGCATTTTGTCAAGGTAAAGGGAGAAGGACGAACAGATTCTATTTAGGATTCATTTAAAAGCTGATCGCATCGCCTGTGTGACACAGATCTTGTTCAGTGCTTTTCCAAACACGGCAAATCAGATCGTGTGCGATTCGTTTTTTTTAAGATTTAGTCTTAATCTTACTCTCTCCAGGGGTGATTCCGGCACGTGATTGCACCTATGATTATCTGCAATAGCCTGAGTAGTAACTTCTGATGGTTACCACTCAGAGCCATAAAACTATAAAAGGGATTAAACAAACATGATGTAATGTGTGGAGAGGTGACCTTTTGGAAGTGCTGGTATGTGCACTTTACTTTCGGAGCCAGGCTAGCCTGTTTTTACAGATGTTCTCTACTAATCGCAGGCTTCCATATATTCGTATATAGGTACTTGTGTTTAAGGAGTACCTATATACAATTATATGGAAGCCTGCGATTTAAATTAAATTATATGCATGCCTTGTTCCTGTGAACCCCCTGTGTGTGTGGGACAACAAACAAAATCCTACACAGGAATGGCGGACTCCGCCACCAGCAATCACAGCTGTTAAATTGAGAGCTAATTACATACTGTAAAAACTAGGGGTGGGAATCTTTTGGCACCTTTCGATTCTATTCCGATTCTGAGGTGAATGATTCGATTCTAAACCGATTATTGATGCATCTTAATACAACAATTTTTTGGTATACATTTCCATGCATGATATATATTATAATCATAATAATCAAATCTGAGTTTGATAATCACTTCCTACTTTTGTGGTGATCATTAAAGAAAATCAACAGATTAATTAACTAAATATTTAATTATTATTTTAATATTTTTGAAAGAAAAGGCTTTTCTTTTTCACAAATAGATTTGACTTGAACACAGAATCCTATTACAGGCAATGAGCATATCCCTGACAGTAAAACAGTATACTGTAGCCTATAAAACAATAAAAAAGCTTTCAATGCAATAATCAATGCAGCTTGCATTTCAACACTTTATGGACCTATGTATCAGCTCTCACACTAAACACATGGCTACTTTTGGTCATTGATAATAAAAGAATAAACAGATTAAAGTTTCCTCTCTATGTGTCATTAAAGAAAAAGCTGCTCTCAGTCAAAGATAAGAATAAGACTTGTCACAAAATCCTGCTGATATGGGTGATAGGCAGCATATCCCAATGCTATGCTACTTTATGCCGCTTGCATTTCAACACTGTGCAACAACTGAAATTCAAGTGGTGTGCAACAAAGCGCGACTGAATACAGACGCAAATTTTCTGCAATCAAAGCTCCGATAGAGTTTGTCATTCGCTTCACTCTTTCCGAGCTGGGTGGAAAATTTGATCGCTTGCTCGATGGTCCTCTAGCTCGAAGCAACTACAACGTGCTTCCACACGCTTGCTGTCAAAGCAGAGGCTGCCGGGTTTAAATTCACAAGTTGATGTCTTACCCACCAGCTCTGAGCGTCAGCCCAGCCAAGACACATCCTGTTTGACTTCAAATTCAGCCGAAGCAGGAATAAAGGATGGATGGACTTTGGACGCTCGACTTACTGCAGCCTCAATTCAGGCTAAACTGTATCTGAAGCTAAAGAAGCTCAAACTTCCTTCTGGCTGAAGGAGCAACAGAATCCACTTTCACTGATATGAATAGAAATCTTCACAGCCTAAAAACGGTTCTTAATACCTGGTGGCTGGCTCTAATAGCAGCTAAAGTTACTAAAGCTGGAGACGTTTCTGGGCGGCAGCCTTTGGATATGCCTGGGATTCACCATAGCTGCACAGGAACCCTGAATCAAAGCTGTGGTAGATCAAGGTTAGCAGTTAGCCGTGGTTAGAGGACGCTTTGCAAGAAACCTATCCCGCATGCCTTTACACCCGTCACATCGTTCCTCTTATATTTCTGTCTCCTTGCGCCTTCCTCTAACTGCTGACGCCCCCACCTCCCGCCTCCTCTGGCTTCTCCATTTCTGCCTCTCAAAAAACAGAGACTGAGACAGATTTATACTTGGGCTCTGCTCCCCGGCACTCTGCGCTGGAATGGGTGCGGTGTCTTTGATTTTCCTTCGAATGGCCAGAGTGTGTGGGAACAGGGAATGTCTCACCCTCTCTCTGGGTGGGCACAGGTCTTTCTTTTATTACATGTGGCTTGACGCAATGACACCAGCCAGCATCGGGGTTGCACCCAGCTCAGGCCTGACACAGAAATCCAAAGCATTACACCAGGCGCAAGGCTTTGTCTATATTAAGATCTGGTCTCTAAGAGCAGCAGCTGGCTGTCGGGCAGACTCTTGGCCAACATCAACCTCAAGCTGACCTCACGAACTAAACCAATTGTTGAAGGTGATGCGGGGTCGACTGTTGTCGCCAGTGTGCAAAGTTTAGTATGATTTCGAAGTGGTCCGATCTGGTTTACATGTGCTCACATCTGTTGACTTGTCTGATTTGGAGCTCAGGGTACAAGTTGATTAATCCCTCAGTTAATCAATAGAAAATGAATTGCCAACTTTTTGGATATCACATTCTTTCAAATCTGACTACTATTGTTTTTCCATTGTTTTCTGTAACATAAACTTTATAACCACAATTTGAATAAGTTGTTATAAACTCTTGGTTCATGTGACAGGCTGTTGTTAATATTTTTGCTGACATTCTGCAGACAAAACAATTAATATACTGAGAAAATGTTTTTCGGTATATATCAATAAAGAAAATAATCATCATTTGCAACATGGGTCTGAATACCCTTGTGATGATAAATCCCTCAATATAATGCAGCACGCACATACAATTCAGTCGACAAACCTCTAAAAATATACATTATAACATTATGATCTATTGCAGGACTGAATTAGTTTTAATAAACTGACAACTGAGTATGAAAGCACCAATTTCCTACAAGTAACCCGGGGTGACATGCATTTATTTAATAGGTGAGTTGCTTTACTCCAAATGATGCAACAATCAGCAATCCAACCTCATCCTCTGTTTATGGCTCTGTTCAGATGACTCAAAAAAGTAGAGTTCAAAGTAGAACTTCAGTGACATATTTAATTTCATTATTAATGACTCTGTCCGTACTTGTCTCATAAACAATTTGGTCTGTCAATCAAATGTTGGAAAAAGCTGAGAGAGAAAAATCAAATTGACCATCTTCAGATGTGTTTTTTCTCAGCCCAAAAGTCTAACACCCAAAGACATTTAGTTATCATTAATAAAAACTGGACAAAAGAAGCAAATCCTCACATTTGAGAAGCTGAAGCTTTCCAAGTAATTGCCGGTTAATTTTCTGCAAGTCGCCTCATTCCAGTTGGCGATGTAAGTGCCAATATTCTGATTGTGGCTTGACTACTGGAGCTGCTTTTAAATCCCAGGAGTTGTTCAGTAGCTTTAAATAGAAGCCATAGTATTTGGAGGATGAGAAATTGCATAGTTTAATTTCTGTGTTAACTAGATTGTGTGACATGGTCTGTGTTTGTGTGTCTTTAGGCTACCCTCCTCTGCCGAGCAGCCTGTACTCAAGCCCCTACCTGTCTCTGGGGCACCTGGACCCTCCCTCGCTCTCCCAGCACCCTCTCTACGATTCACATAAAGGTCAGTTGCTGTCACCATCCACATTCACAGAAACAAGTGGCTGAATTAAGTGTCCACACACACTCCCACATGAGTTCATGTAGGGTTTGTTTTCATTGAGTGAGAGCTATGTTGTGGAATAGGGCCAGAAATGGGCAACATTCAGCTGACAGGAGGACCAGTTTTAGTTTAATGTATAGTGCTTTTGCTCCTCCTGGATGTGACTGTTGTAGATCTATTGTCAGCTTGTGTAACTGTTACACTTTCCTGGCAAGTCGACATTTAAATATTTATTATGCTCACCTCTGCCTGTGTGCAGCAGTGCTTTGAATCTTCATCTGTTTGTGTTATGTAATGTAGTGTTTTCTTTTTTTTGTTTTTTTTTTTGGGTGGTTTTAGACTTGCATGACATGTATTTTGTGTCTTTTTAGATGGATTTTACCTGCCGGCCTCCTTGAGCCAATTACCCCACCATCCCCCATCTGCACCGCCCACCGCCCCGTCCAGCTCCACACCCCCTCAGAGGACATCCCGAGACGGGGGTAGAGACCGGCATTACCGGGGGGAGAGGGAGAGAGAGAGGGACAGAGAGCGAGAGCGGTCGAGAGAGGAACAGAGGCCGCACAGCGTGGTGGACCTGACACAGGACGGGAGGAGCGAGGAGGACCGCAGGGCGAGGAGCGGCGAACGAGAGAGAGAGAGGGACAGGGACACCGAGAGAGATATTTGGTCCATCCATCCACACCACCACCAGCAAAAGTCACACTCCCAACCTTCAGCAGAGCCCAGACCCAGGCCGTCGCCTCCACGGCCGTCCTTCCCTTCGGGTGGCGGTGGGAGCAGATTTCATGGAGCAGAAATGGACAGAGGGGTTCGGGATGAAGAGGGGGCCTCTCGACACCACCACAACCATAACTCTAATGCGAACTCGAATAACTCGAACTCTCACTCAGAAAGACACAGGAGGAGCGACGCTGCAGCCACGTCGACCGGAGGCCTCCACATCTCCTACGCCCATCCTCCTACGCTTCAGCCCTCTGCCGTTGGCCCGCCCCACCCGTCCACGCCCAGAGAGCCTAGCAGAGAGCAACGAGTCATCGCGCCGACATATGTGCCTTCTGTGGAGGTATACGACGAGCGGGCCGGGCCCATCCAGATCGCCTCCCAAGCCCGTGACAACAAACACGGTGACAAACACCGAGACCGAGAAAGGGACAGAGACAGAGATAGGGACAGGGACAGAGACAGGGACAGGGACAGGGACAGAGACAGAGAGCGGGACAGAAACAGGGAGAGGGAGAGCTACAGGTTTCCTGAAAGGAGCCTTGAGCACCCTCGACTCTCCCAGTCTGGCGAATCAGGCAATCAACGAGAAGAAGGCTCTGTCATTTGTTCCAATGGTTCCATTGGTAAACGAGGACAGGATGCGCCTTACTCCTCCAGTCAATCAAGGTTCAGCCCGGAAACCCGGGAAATCCCTAAACACTCGCTCCGATTGGGCATAGAGCGAGGAGGGGCGGAGCCTAAGTGGAATACCATCAGCCCATTAGCCAACTATGCCACGAGTCACATGGCTGCCCTGGCGGCCCAACATGGACACACACTCTCCTCTCCCCACAGCCAGCAGACGCACACACAAATGTCCCATTCGCCTCACACGAGCCACCGGCCCATCAACAATACACACTCCACCCACAGCCATTCCCCACAAACACACCCCTCCCAACACGGACACGGGCATGTAGTCGAGGAGGGGAGTCAGAGACGCTACCTGGACCCATCGACACTCTACCGACCTGGAGGGTCAGGTGGTGGAGAGCGAAGCGGGGGCGCAGGTTCAGAGCCCACAGAGGTTTCAGCCATGCAGAGTCTGATTAAATACAGTGGAAACTTTGCTGCTGAGGGTCCCGGGTCCACAAGGCACGCTGCGGACGGCCGAGGGCCCTTTGGGGGTCTTGGTAGCATCGTGACAGAGGCGGAAAGAGAGAGGGAGAGGGAAAAGGAGAGAGAGCGGGAAAGAGAGAGAGAAAAGGAGAGAGAGAGGGAGAGAGACAGGGAAAGGGTGTCAGTTGGATCAGGTGCTTCAGGGGCGTTGAGGGTGCCTCCTCAGCTGAAGAGGGAGCAGGAGCGGCCGGACAGCGCCCGCTCCTTTGGCCGAGAGGGGGAGGGAGAGGTGCGCCACCCTCCGGTTGGTATTGCTGTGGCTGTGGCCCGGCAGAGAGACAGTGTGAGCACCAGTAAACAGACCAGTGGACCTTCAGACTCACAGAGAACCCTGCTGCAATCAGCTATTAAAGGTAACAATCTCCCATATGTCAGAAATGGCCAGAAAAGTCAATTAAAGTTAATGCTACATTCATGTGTTATTTTTTCCTAACCCTCTTTTTAAATCTTTGTTTTCCTCCATGTGAATCATTTCCATTGTGTTTCATGATGAAAAGAGCACAGTTTTATAGATGCATTTTGATTGAATATAGGTTAGAAAGACTTGCCCAGAATCACGTGGTGACATTCACTCAATCAAAGAAGTCATTTTATATTCTTATAGTTTCTGGCAAGTTAAATCAAGTGCACTTCCCTTATTGGAAACATCTTTCTAATGTATTTTTGCTTTCAACTCTCTCGGCTGTGGCTTCGCTCAGAATCACACTGCGGGGAACGTAGATCCCCTTAGTTAAATGAACCGAGAGCAAATGATTCCTCATTTCGGTTCCCATGAATAATGGAGGATTCATTTTCTTTCGGATCACAGTCATGTTTCCACAGTCCTGTTTGACTTTGAGGTGTTCATGCATGTAACGTGATTGGAATAGTAAAAACAACCCCCCGACCCACCCCTTCTCCCCAAATTACTAATTATGTCATGGGTTGTATTTTGTTGAAAGGCTCCTTTTTTGGCGAGCGTGTTGGCTCTCCGCGCTGCATAGCAATTCCTGCCATACAGCGCTCTATTCTCGTACGTCAAGGTCATTCAGCTACTGTGCTCCCTCTCCATCGCTCTGTCTTTCCTCTTGTTTCTGTTTCTCTTCTCTTCTTTCTCTCTCCGTCCTCCCACAGTTCACCTCTCTCTCTCTCTCTCCTGCTCTTTTCATTTGGCTGAATGTCTCTCGCCCTTCCTTCCTCTCTGAGAAGGTCTCTTTGTGGCGACACTCCCTCCTTGTCCCACCTCAGGCCCCCCGCTCTTTCTCCACTCTTTTCTTCAGCTCCACCTCCCCACCCCACCTCCACCCTCTCTGCATTAAACATGTCATTACAGAGTGCGGCTAAAAGCTACAAACAAGCCTTGAATTACAATAAGACCATGGGTGCGTTGCTAAGCAATGGATCAGTCTTGAGAGTGACGGAGTGTGTGTGTGTGTGTGTGTGTGTAATTGTGTGTATCAGTAAAATACTGAAGGTGTATGTGTGCGCGCACTTGCATCCCTGATGGGGGCGTTTATTCATTTCCGTGCTGGAGCAGAGTGATTGGTCTAATAGCATCAGCCCCTCACGCTAAGAAGAGCTCTAAATAAACAGCAGTGGATTTACACAGAAAACACGAGTAGATGGATGAATGGATGAGTAGATGGAAGGAAGCAGGAAGGAGAAGAAGAAGGATAGGTTAATGATAAGGGACGGACGTAGATCGATAGGTTGATAGACGGGAAGAGAGAGGTATGTCGGGAAGTAAAGAAGTGAAAAGAGAGTGTGAGGTGGAGGGAGGAGCGGGCAGAGAGAGGGGGCGTGCAGCGCTAATCGCTGGCTTTCTGATGCAGAGAGGATAGCATGTGGGACAGACTCCCTGTAACCTTGGTAACAGTCTTGAAACCTTTCCTGCAGAGCATGTCAGGGTTTGTTAAAGTCTCTTGTCCCTTTACGGGCTGCACACACACACACACACACACTAGAGCACAACTGAAGGGTTCAGCACACTTGTATAAAACCTTTCTGCAGCCCTGGGACCTTCAGTCAGTGTGGATGGGATGGAAGAGGGTTAACGGGGGAGAGTGCAAGGAGGAGATCCTCATGTTTATTCTGGATTGCTCGGCTGAGTGCTGCTGCTGCTTCGCTTCTTTTTTTGTTCTGTTCTCCATCTCTTGTCTTTTGCCATCGGCCCTCATAGTAAGCAGGATTTGTGTGTGTGTGTGTGTGTGTGTGTGGTAAGGCAGTAGTGGTATGTTCACACATCTCCTGTGGCACTAGACTAATAACTGATAAGAGCTGACACTCAGAGTGAGAGCTGTCACTCCATTTGTGTGTGTGCTTGTACAGTATGTGTGCACACGCTCTTTGTGTTCGGGCTGCGGCCCAACATTGTATTTTTAGCCTCTCCTCTCGTTTTGACATGCCGTGTCATGTCACCATTACATAGCCAGTGCCACCTCGTTCCCCCCCTCCCCGCCGTCACCCACTTCGTCTCATCTCACCACATATCTTTCCAGCATTGCTCTCAACTGTCCAGCGTATCGTCTTTCACAGCTTGTATCCTTTTCTTTAATGTATATTTCATGTGGGATCAGGGTTTAAACACTCAAGCCAGCGATGCAGCGACTGAACATCTTTATCTAATCTCTCTCTCCCCCCTCTGTGCCTGAACCCGTCACAGATGAGGAGCGAGGGGAGGAGCGTGCTCGTCACCATGATGACAGACTGTTGGCCGGCCGACTGGAGCGCGAGCAGGAGAAAGTGCTCAGGTAAGGGGTTGTAGCTTACAGTTTATCCACATTGACCAAAACCTGGAAATATGCTCTCAACTTTCCATTTTCAGTCACACTTTTTTAAAAAAAAAAGTGTATTTCTTATCCTTCCAGAGAGTCTAAGGAGCTGGCAGAGTTTACTCAGATGCACCCAGCCCCGCTGTCTAGCGGCCTGACACCCAGTATGATGACTCCCAGCCTCATGACCCCCAACCTTATGGTGACAGGTGGGGCTGCACTGGCAGGGGCGGGGCGATGGCCGCCTGACCATTCAACTCTGACCTCTCACCCCTGGATGCCCCGGCCTGGAGCCCCTCCAGTCTGGCTCTCCAGCTCACCATACGGTACGCTGATGTGCACGTGACTGACGACACTTGTTACAGCTACAAGCACATGTTTAGATGTTCCACAAATTCTTAACATTCCCTGTAACACACGTTTCATATAACAGCTATGTTTAGTAGCTTATATCATGAGAAAAGTTTTAAGATTATGAGATTGCTGATTTAAATTTTTTATACGTGATAGTTATTTGAATACCTATTGGTTAGACAAAACAAGTAATTTGATGATGTCACGATAAGCTTAAATTTTTGTAATTAACAATTAATCAGAAACAACTTGGCAGATTAACTGCTTTTGAAAAAATTGTATTGGTTTAAGATTATATTTCCATAATGTGTTCATCACAACATCATTGAATCTAGTTTTCAACGTGAATGAAAAGGTACATAAGCATGCGACACAAAGCATTAGTATTACAGTAGTTTTCAGTGTATTACATGGAGCAGCAGCTCTTGCCCTTTTATCTAATGTGGTGCTGTAGATTTAAGAGTCTAAATCAGTTCAACATCAGCACGTGGCATGCTTGCAAAATTCTACATGTGCCTGTGTAGCCTGTTCTCATCGGCGTCACAGAAAAGGAGATGTTGACTAGCTGCTAGTCCAGCAGCAGCCTCCAGGGGTTAAGTTCCTCAGACATTCCTGATCTTTGCAGGACATTCCTGCTCCTCCAACAGCACCAAGACTCACATACTTATGTGAGCGTACACATAACTACGCACACATCAGAAAATATGGAAACCACACATGTGTACACAGATTTCCCCAAGGACCAGCTCTGTCCAGACAAACAGGGCAAAACAATTTTCAAAAACAGCAAAATTTACTTTCTTTATTGGGTGAAGAATGTAGCTGAGTAAATGTTAGTTTTAACTTGGCTGAGATTTTGTTTCTCAGTCTAACATTTTTCACACTTTTTCTTTCCACTTTCACCCATTTCCCCCCCTTCCTCCCATCCAGGCCTCGGTCCTTCCTCACTTCACCAGACTCTCCCACCAGGCTACGCACCCTCTCTGCCAGGCTCCTTGCCCCCTCCGTACCAGTTTGCCAGGGACCCACAGTCTGGACAGCTAATAGTCATTCCCACTGAACACCTGCCACACTACGGTATGAAAGCCGCTCCCT
This sequence comes from Diplodus puntazzo, assembly GCA_963678695.2. Classification (NCBI taxonomy): domain Eukaryota; kingdom Metazoa; phylum Chordata; class Actinopteri; order Spariformes; family Sparidae; genus Diplodus; species Diplodus puntazzo. Next base: position 20,174,184 of record OZ023174.1, read on the forward strand.
CTGTGCTTGTATGCATTTCATCTAAAATATGGGTAAATGATGTTAGTATTTATAACATTTGTTGCATTTTGGCAAAAAAATAAAGTGTTTCCACATTCAGTTTGAAACAGATGTTGGGATTATAATTCTGTAAACAAATAAAACCATATCCAGTGGTATCGACGGCTTCCATATGTTATTGTAGATGGTATGCCAGTAGTTCGTTGCGTGATATGTTGCTTTTAACCAACTTTGATTGCAAAAAATGCCTTATAAACACGACAAGTTTAAATCTTTTGTTCTTTGTTCCCTGTGCCCTTGTCCATTGCTCTGCAGGAGGTGATGTGCTGGAGCGTGGAGGCCCGGTGTGGTCAGGGGTTTACGGTACGGGCAGCTCGCTGCAGCACGCAGCCCAGCTCCAGCTCCTCTCCCAGCAGCAGATGCTCCGGCAGCAGGAGCTGCTCATGATCCAGCAGCACACGGCTCAGGTCTTAGAGCTGCAGAGGAACGCACAGCTAGTTGTAAGTGGAATTCCCATAGCTACACATGGAATAAAGCAAAGCAGTCCTGCAGCTGTATGAGATATTTGTGTGCTTGATACAACTGTCTTTACAAACACATATGACATCGAGCAAGTAGAACTCGAAATGAGACAAAATACATACACAATCAAACCATGTTTTATTCATGGTGATGGTAATAAAGGAAGATGTCACCCAGTGTGGCTCCTTTATGTGATTTGTGTGACAGCAGCAGAGCTCTATGGAACAGAGGAATAAGCTACATGTATATTACTTCAGATACACACACAGTACTTGTTAGTTGGATCCATTCATTGTTGTAAAAAATCTAGAATATTACCTGACGGTATATACAACCAGGAGACATATTTTTATGAGAAAATAAGGTGTGCAACATATTCAGAGAACAGCACATCCTGCAGCTGCACAACAAGAAATTGAAGGAAGTCTAAACAATGCAACCACACAATGATATTTATACCCTGAAGCAAAGTATGTCACATGACAAACGCAGCATACAAAGCCGTCTCCTCTGCTGTGTTTCAGGAGCGTTTAAAGGCCAGCGAGCACCGGCCAGAGATGGAAGACAAAGCAGACAAGCGGAACGCCGACCCCAAGCCCTGCCCCTCCTCCGTATCTTCCCCGTCTCCCTCACCTGTCCTGCACCCGCGCAAACCTCCCCCTCCCTCTCGCTCCCCAACCCCGTCTACCTCCTCCCTCACCCCACTTCCTCCGCTGCCCTCACCTGTGACCACCCTCAAGTCAGAGGATGGTGGGCAGAGAGTAATGTCTCACCCACCAACGCCCCTGCCTCACACGCCTTCCCCCCACTCGGCCTCTCCACTCACGTCCTCCCCGCGGCGGCCTAAACAGGAGGCGGCCGAGGACGTGGAGGTTGGGCGGAGGGAGCAGAGGGGGGGACAGAAGACCTCCTCAGCACCCTTTCAAGGAATCTACTCAGGTGAGTCCTGAGGAATCTTAACCAGAGCTGCTCATACTAACTCCTAACTTTACATTCATGACTGTAATTTCTGTATTTTCTGTTTCCTTTTAACGCCAGATCTCCCTCCAGGTTACCCTTACCAGTCCATCACTGCCCCATTTGGCTCACCTTTCCCCCCCTATCATATCCCAGCACCCACAGCGGCCAACACAGAAGTCGTCCCACCCCACCGCTCCCGCTCTCCTGCCTCTGCTGCCCCTTTGCCCTCAGCCCACCTGCATCCACGACTGCAGGAGACAGACATCAAACCACAGAAACTAGAGCAGTCAAAGAACGGGTCTTTTCTCAAGCAGGAACCCGGTGTGGAGCCGCCTCGGCTTGACATGACACCAGGGCCTCTGGGTCCTCTCCGCCGGAGCTGCAGCCCTGTGCTACCCAGCCAGGACAGAGATGGAGACAGGGAAGCCCCTAAGCCCATGCCTCAACCGCTACCTCTGCATGTCCCTAGCCCTCCGACGCAACAAGATGACAGACATGAAAAAGTCAGGGAGGAAGAGAAGGAAGGAGGGCAAATCAAAATGGAGGTGTCATCTTACTCCTGTCAGGCAGCATACCCCCTGCCTCCTCCGCTCCTAGAGGCCGAGCCTAAACCAGAGATCATCAAGGGTCCAGAACGATATCCAGCGTGCATCACAGCAGATTCAGACAGCCAGGAATTGTCACAAGTGCGTGCGTCACGAGAGCAAACGGCCAGCGCTGTGTGTGAACAAGAACAACCTGATATTCAAATCAACCTGCTCACTCCTGGTCAGAAAGAAAGTGTCACGGAAACTCCAGTTTGTCCTCCTCCCACCTCCATCTCGCCGCTCCCGCTGGTCTTCGGTCCCGAGGATCCCATGGCGGGGATGCTGGCTCTGCTAACAGCCAGTGAGATGGCCCAGGCCCGGCCCAGCACCCCGCCTGCCCCGACACTCTTACCACAGATAGAAAACCCTCCAGTGGATGCAGGTGCTCTGGAGATGGTGGCCCTGGAGGGGATGGCCCTGCTCAGCCAGATGGCCCAGCAGGAGATGGAGCACATGAGCCTGGAGCAAGGTGGGTAGACATGAGGGTCTGAGAAGAGAGAGGAGGGGAATGGAGGCTAATACTCCTCTAATGTTTTAATATCCTCTGCTTCACATCCAGATCTGACGTTGGAGGGTCTGGACTGTCTTCTTGAAGCAAGCAGACAGATTTTGTTGGAGGCCATCGAGAAGCAGTCGCACATCGATCTGCCCAGAACGCTGGACCCTGACAAGAAGTACAGCTGGAGGCAGAGGAAGGAGGAGCCGGTAAGACGAAGACAAATGTGATGACGACATAAATGTGTCCATTTGAGAAGCGGTGTGACACTTATCCCTTTTGTCTACAGATTTACAGTAAAATGTCTGTGGACGTGTTGGACGCAGTGGAAGTGGAATACCGTGTTCGCCTGGCCGAGCTGCAGAAGACGTACAAGGAGAAACAGAGAGATCTTAGCAAGCTGCAGAGACGGCGAGACAAGCGGTGAGTCTTACATCACACAGCTGTAAGAACCACATACAAGTTTAATTAATCACACCGCTGCTATTAATACACACTGAAACACACCTGCATTATAATGTTCCCACATCTCCACCCAAGACAAGCACACACCTTTAACTCTTTTATGCATGTGTTAGTGAGCGGCAGCAGCAGGAGGATGAGAGGCGGAGTCTCACCAGACGGGGCAGAGGGCGACCCAGGAAGAGGAAACACCTGACCACACCTCCCAAACTGGACAGCAGGCCTGGAAAGTGAGTGAAATCTTGCCAATTTTTGTAGTTTTTTCTGTGTGGTCTGGTTTTATGTGCTTTACATGAAGTGCAAATATTCCGATGTCACAGGGTTGGTAGGTCGGTGCAGTACTCTGAGGACTCTGAGGCTGGGGATGGACAGAGGAAGAGGTTCCGACCGTCCAGAGAAGAAGAGGAGACGGAGGCTGGCAGTGGAGGAGTGAAGGTGAAAAAGAAGAAAAAGAAGAAGAAGAGCTGGAATGACCAGGAGCCGTCCACCAGTCACCCTCTGGAGGTAAGCCACCTGGAAGGCCATGTTTTTGATTTTGCTGTAGTTATTGTGCCATTGCTGTCGTGGACTAATAAGGTGTCTCTGTTTGTGTGTGTTGTCAGGTGTTGAAGGCGAAGCGCGGCCAGGTGTGTGAGCAGGAGCAGCTGGCGTCAGACCTCGACAGAGCCCTGTCGCTCTCACAGCTCAGCTCACTTGGCACACCGCGCAAACTTTCCTCCAACTCCAAATTAGACAAGTCCAAGGGCAAATCCACAGACAGTAGGATGAAGGAGTGCAGCATCCACTCGTCCGTTAAAGGAGGGAAGCACAAGGTGGCAGCCAAAGCTTCTGTTTCTGAGACCATCCGGAAGGTGAAAGGTCAGAAGAAGACTGCTTTGTTCTCTCCCGTGAGATCAGAGCTCAGCAGCTGCTCCAACAGTGAGTACATAACAGCTTCATGTGGCTGATGTCGTCAGATGAGAACTCATAGAATCCAAGTAACTGAGTTGCAGGTGACGCACGTTCAAAGTGACAAGACTGGCTCAGGACTACATTTCTCTGCAGCGGGAATGTTTGTTAGATGTTGGTAATTGTAGTTTGACAAAATAATCTTAATTTAAAGTCCACTCTCCAGAAAAAGATGCTAAATGGAATTTACTGTGGATTATTTTGTCACACTATACTTTTCTCATTGTCAGCAAATACAATGAAAAGATAGAAACCCAAAATTAACTGATCCTTCTGACAGTACTGTGTTTGTGTGTGTCCAAAGCCTGATATAGCTCATTCATCTGTGCTTTAGTGCTCAGCGGTTCTCCAAAAACTATTAAAAAATCCACTGTGACTCACCAGACACTAAATGAGTAAACATCCACAGCTGAAAAGTCCCCCATAAGTACACATATTGATCCTTTTGAATTATGTTTTCTGAAAGTTTCACTACCCAGCTGAATGGTTGTTTTATTTTAAATGAAAAATATATTTAGTTTATTTTGACTCAGTCTCACTTTCACCATGTTATTGCCATTATTACTCACCAGAACACCAAATGTGTATTCATCTGCTGAAAATAGTCCCCAACACAACTGCATAGTTTCCTAACATCGTAGTCCCATTATCTAAAAACTGCAGTTCCCTGCTGTTCAAGGAAATGATTGAACCTTTTTAAGAATACAACTAATGGTCACAGAGCAGGAAGGGAAGTGAGAAAATATTGAGCAATGGACTAGTAAATTGTTGGTTTTGTTTTTTTTTTCATTTGCTTTGTTGACATTAAGAAAAAATTAGACAACGGCAGACTCAACCTTTAAAAACATAATTGTAGGTTAGTCCGGTTATAAAAGTATTCTACCTCGCACTCGAGACTTTTATCATGTTCAAGGAGAATATTTCCTCATCTGACCTGAGAGTGAGCGGTAAACTAAGACCAGCATGCAGCACATACTTGGTGATCGTACACAACTGCTCCTTGAGTGGTTGTGGTGCTCAGTTGTTGAACAGGCTCAGACCCATCAGGTTATTAACTGTACTTTCTCTGCACCAGACTCAGATTCAGAGGAACACAATTCTGCTCGAGGGGGCTGGCCCCCTCTCTCAGGGACGCGTTCCCACGGCAACCTGACCAGGAAGAGACGGCCCGCATCATCGCCGACATCCCTGCTGTCCGGTCAGAAGTCTCAGAAGAAGAAACACAAGCACTTATCCCTGCTGCTGGAGGAAGCGGGCCTCAGCTCCTCTGACGACTCCTTCGACCAAGGTTACTGACCAAATCTTACAGCTCCTCGCCCCTCGCTGTTGAGTCAGACGAAAAAACGTGTCACAATTTGAGCCTCGTCACAGCTTGTGTCTTTGTTTGCGTTCCGCTGCGGCAGCTGTTTTCAGACTGTGCTTGGGCGCGACCATCTCTACCTCTCTTGCTGCTGGCTTCTCTGCAAAGTTGCCTTTGTTTTTTAAGAAGAGTTTATACTGATTTCTATAGTGTTTTTTTATTGCCTGGATTGCAAACCGTTGTTTTGTAGCATTTGTACATTGAAAATTGTGTGAATTGTGAGATTTTTTTCATAAAGTTGTAATGCAGTTTGGTATCTATAAGCTTTATTAAAGGTGTTGATTTGATTGGCACAGAAAGCAAAGCGCTGTGGTCCTTGTGTCTGCTTCATCTGTCTGTCCGTCTCTGTCAGTCTGTCCAGCTGCCACTGCACCTCACACATCCTTTAGACTGCTCTGTTCGTCAAATATCCCTTCAGTTGTCCTGCGGGAAAAAGTTTACATTTGGGAAACTGAATCCTTATTTCAGAGCACACAAAGCTGAATCTGATATCTTTGCTTCCTGGTCATAAAAAAGACAAAAGTATTAAAGGTTGGCTCTTTTTTTAGAATGATTAGTTAAATTGACATCAGGCTAAATGTTATTGATGATGTGGTCTATTGTTTTGGTGATGTGGGGGAGATAAATGCAACACTTCTCATTCTAAACGTCTCAACGGCACCAATCCTCTTAGACGTCGGGGATATTTGGACAATAGAGCTCCTCCTGTGTCTACTAAACCTTCAAATAACCCTTTTCCCTTTTACGTTGCTCTCTCAGACACCTTGCTCTGTCTTCTCACCTTCCTCCCCTCCCCTTCGTCCTACCCATGATGCTTTGAGTGTCTCTCAGCCTGTTCCATGTGCTTGTGCTACTGCTGCTGCCGCTGCGACATTACAGAAGCTTGGCGAGGATTAGCGCAGCCTTGAGCCTACGCTGCCTCGCTACGGCTAAGTCTACGCTGCGGCTAGAGCTTTGCTAGAGCTTGACTGTGCTATGGCTAGGCTGCGCTCACGCCACCACTCTGCCCCGCCCTGCCTGAGGCCACACCCCTGTCACCTGCTCTGTAAGTAGGAAGTGCCCCTCCCTCTATTCTTTATTGATCGCTAACACGGGCTATGCTGAAATTGAACTACACACGCAGAGCATTAACTTTTACCATTTTTTGTTTTTATTTCTTTGGTTTCGTATTTTTACTCTTCTCACAAATTAAAGCTCATTAATGAGAGCCGTGGTTGCGCCCACGCTCCCAGCCTCGCCTCACCTCTCCTGATGGCCTGTGAAAGTTCAGAGGAAGTCTTGATGCTGGGACAGAGGATGCAACCACGTTTACTCAAAGCTCATGCCAACATTAGGGGCCTCACAGGGCTGTCCTCTCAGTGCCTGCCTGTTGTAATGTCTGCCTGCTACAGTTAACACATCGTGGATCCACAGTACAACACAAGCACCCGTTTTTGCTCCTAAAACAACTTGAAATTAAGTAAGAATTAGCGACTCCACACCCCTTAAGAATCTTGTTTTTGCCGCCCTCTGTTGGTTTGACTTCTCAACATGCCGCGGTGACGCACCGTGACATCACTGTGTCGTTGTTACAGGTGTGAAACTATCAACCAGAGAGGGCGGCAAAATGATTCTTTTCACCCGGGAGTTGAGTTACTTTTTAAGGGAAAAAGTTTTTTTTTTTTTTTCTGACGGACATTTGACTCTAATCGCGGTAGGACTGAAAAAAAATCTTGTACTGTGCATCCATCCTCACTGTTAACACTCTAACCCCTGAGGAGACGCTCCTCCTGCTCATCTGCTGCCATGGATCTAACTGCTTACTACCAGCAATACATAGCTAACCTGCAGTTTGCTAGTGTGTGTGTGTGTGTGTGTGTGTGTGTGTGTGTGTGTGTGTGCCTCATATGGTCAGAACTGGAGGAAGAAGTGCACTTCTTCACTTTTCTTTCTTTTACTGTAGTCTCTAAAGGTTTTTTTTTTAGATAATAAATGAAATCTGAGTCAGAGTTTCAGCTCACATGGTGTGTGTGTGTGTGTCACATGCATGTATGTGGTAAATCCCAGTTTTTCCTTTCTGTATCTTGCTTACACAGCAGTGCAGTGTGAACATGGGCTGCAGCGGTTTGGAGAGTCTGTCTCCTCTCGCCACTGTTGTCTCTGATCAGCCTACATGTGAAAGAGTGGGATTGAGTGTGTGTGTGTGTGGGTGGGTGTGTCTGTGTGAGCAGACAGTCTGTTAGATCTAAGTTCCAGGCTGCTGTATCCTTTCACACAGGGCTTAATTCAGCTTTGTATTTAGTTTCTGGTCTTCAGAAAGTCCCACCTAGATTGTTTTTCTTCAGTTAAGCCATTGTCTCTGTGATGCAGTGTTTGTGTCCACAACCAGTAGAAAAACAGTAGGGAGTCATTTGACCCTTGGTCCAGACCCGCCCCCGCAGCCACATTCCTCTCTGACCTGAAAATCATGTCTCTGACACAGAAACCTCAGAGGACGAGGATGAGGACGAGGACGTGTCCGATTCGGACGCCGACGGCGGCTGCGAGGAGAGCGGGCTGGGTCTGCTGGCCAGGTTTGCAGCGAGCGCGCTCCCGGTCAGCTCCACGCCGCTGAGCCTTCTCCACGACGGCAAACACCACCGCAGCAGGCAAAGCACTCTGGGTAAGACAAGAGCTACTAATCAGTTGTGTGTGACTGAGAGAATGAATATGGATTTTGTTGAAAGTGGAGAAAAACACAGTGGTCAAGCCTTCATTATTGTATTTGAAGAAAATGTCGACAAGCCCGTTCTCTGCACAAACTCTCCTGCTCTCACTGTTGTCACAGGTTCCCCTGACAGCGCTCCTCAGTGTAATTGTAATTTTTGTGGTTGACCAGGTTTTCTGCCTGAGTGTTTCTCCAGGACTGTGTTATTGATTCATAGTTAAATATCCATTCATTTCTAATTGTCACATCAGGCTGCCTGTAATGATTCAGTCTTGAATTATTTATTACACTCAAATTGATCAGTGGTCCTGTTCACAGGGTTATTGATTGCAGAGAATATAACACCTGAGTTTATTACTTGCTGCATGTTTATGGGAGGAGTCTGTTTTTTTTTTTCCTTTTCTGTAAAGTGTTTCTACATCACGTGACTCTCCCCTCTCCTCTCCTCCGTCAGGGTCGTCGGAGTGCGAGTGGTCCGACTCTGGCTCGGACTTGCGGCTGAGGAAGTTCCCTTCGCTGCTGCACGGAAAACGCTCCGCCCCTGAGCTCCCCCTGCTGCCCCCAGCAACCCGCCGCATCGACCAGACCAGCCCCACCAAGCGAGATGATGCGCTGCCAATCAAACGCAAGCCCCTGCCCAAGCCGCGCCCCTTGCCCCGGTCGCCTCGGCGATTCAGCTTCGACCTCCCCTCCAGCTCCGGGGTCGGGGGCTTCAGCGAGGACGAGGGCTGGACCCGGCGACGCAGCGAGAGGATTTTCCTACACGATGCCACCACCACCACCACCACCACCACCACATCCAGTCAGACGCCTGCACCCGCCTCCACCTCCTCTAACCAGAGCTCCTCCTCCTCTTCGTCCTCCTCCTCCTCCAGCTCTGCCCCACCTCTCACGCTGAAGCCAGCCTCCAGACCCAAACCTGCTCCGCCCAGCAGAGAGGGGAAAGATGTGGTGAAAGTACGTCAATAATTCATCAGCTTGTTCTGCACCAAATGACACGTGGCTGAAAAACAAAGAGGCTGTTTTATTTCCTCCTCCTTTCTGCGCTCATCTTCCTCCTCTGTTCCACTCGTCTCTTCCTGCCTAAAACTCTGGTTCCTTTACATCCCCCTTTTTATCTCCCTTGACACCTCGGTGTGCGAGAGTGTATGTTTAAGTGTGTGTGTGTGTGTCAGAGTGCCAGCAGGGTTTCCCAGTACTTCAGTCACTGCAGCACTCCCCTGCTGTCTTTGTCGTGTTGCTGACAAGAAAGGACAACTGCAGGAAGCCTGGCAGCATCCCACCCTCAGTGTGTGTGTGTGTGTGTGTGTTTGTGTGTAGATGTAAATCTGTCCAGTAGTGGGTGCAGTCATTCATATGCATGTTTTTAACTCTGTGTGTTTGACTTTTTGAAAACCAGAAAAAGAAGCTGAAGGACTCTCCTCTGCCCGTGAGCCCGTCCACGCTGTGCGGTCCAGTCCCTGACGGCCCGGTGCCTCTGAGCCTCAGCCCGTCACGCAAGAGCCAACCAAAAGCCAAGACCAAGGCCAGAGAGGTCAGTGGGATGATGGATCAGCTGCAAAGCCATTATGGATGTGAACTTAATTATCTTGGCAAGGACAAAACCGGAACCTATTAGTTGTTAAATGCGCGCACACACACACACACACACACACAGTTGACGCTGCTTTGTTACACAAACATATGAATAAGTTGCAAAAAATTAAACTGATAGCTTCTGTTGCAGCTAACACTGTTTTGTTCCGTCAACGAGAAAAAAAGTAAACCTCTTGTATTGTGCTATTTTCTGCCAAAGTGTTGCATTGCTCTCCATCTGCCACCAGCTCGAAACTCGAGTTTGTTTTGGAAACAAAAAAGGCAGCTAAAGTGTGTGTGTGTGTGCGCGGAGCTCATTGTGGCGGTGGAACAGCAGAGGAGATTGTGTATTCAACAGCATAAGTGTTGTAATATGTTGCTGCAAAGTTAATTTGCGGTGCGTCAGCCTGGTAGTTTAGTGGGCGGCCTCAAATTAACCTTAAGGAGCGGGATCATTTCATCATCATCATCTGGGTTTTTGGAGTTTAAACTAATGGATTTCAGGCAGTTTTTTCCACTTAAATGGATAATTAGCGCTCTGAAATCAAAGCCCTTATGTGAGTGTGTGCGTTTGTGTGTTTGCAGCCTTCCAGGGGAGCGGTGAGCCGGCTGATGGAGAGCATGGCGGCTGACGAAGACTTCGAGCCCAACCAGGACAGCAGCTTCAGCGAAGACGAGCTCCTCCCGCCGCGCAGCAACAGCGTATCAGAGAGGTCAAACACACCTGGTCAGTATACAGACGCCATCTGCTGCTGCTGCCTCCCACACTGTTCACAGCGACATGCTCATTTATCGCACGTGTTGTTATGCTCAGCTCCAGTGCAGTGCGTGCTGGACAAAGACTCCCTGGTGGACGGACTCAGGGTTCTGATCCCGATGGACGACCAGCTCCTGTACGCGGGACACGTGAACACCGTCCACTCCCCTGACATGTGAGTACACGCCAACAGGACTCCACGGTGATTGATTGCGGAAGCACAGTTTCTGTTTTTCTGTTTGTAAAAGCCACATGCTCCAGTTTCCTTCCCCTCTAAAGTTAGTTGTCCTTGAGTTTGAGAAACACCTGATTCAGCTGCCCACAGCTGACAGGTGCACAGAGAAGCCCCAGAGAATTGTGCTGGAAGAGAAAATACTTGTGGGTAGGAACCACAGTGACCTGTTTTTCAGAGCTTGGTTTATTTTTCATAGTCACAACACAGGACGAGGACTGATCACTCTATCTAAAGCCCCACTTGAGTAAAAGTAAAGATATCGTCTCAACATATCACTCTGGTAGAAGTGACGGACAATTAGAAGTTGAGTAAAACTCTGAAAGTTTCTTATATTAAATGTACTTAATTATCAAAAGTCCAAGATAAGTTAATTATAATGTACAGTATTTATGGACTGTTTACCACTGGTCAAGAATTTAGGGTAAAATCATTTTTGAAAATAACTAAAATTACAATTACCATGTGAGGAAGTAACAGTTTCGATGTCACAATGTCAGTGGTGTGATTTTTACAGAGATACCTACTGAAGTTAGCATGCTAACCAGCTAGCAACACTTCCCCGATCCCACAGCTCCCAGTCCATGCCACTAGCTGCGCGGCTAACAGAACTAGCTCGCTAACAGCAGCTACAGTTAGCAGCAGTTATATGCTCCCACCAGTCGTATTAATTCTGACTTAAATAGTGCATCTTTTAAAGGGATAGTCTGCCATTTTTGGAAATCAGCTTATTTGCTTTCATGCTGAGAGTTAAATGAGGAGATTGATATCACTTTTACATCTGGACGTTAAAGTGGCTGATTAGCATAGCTTAGCTCAGCATGAAGACAGGATGCAGAGCTAACTCAACTGCTAATGAAGGAGATGTAAAATGTTAACAGGTGAGCTTTAGAGGAGCTGGTAGGCAGTAAGCATTGTGCAGAGCCAGGCTAACTTCTGTTTTCAGTCTTTATGCTGAGCCAGCGACATTAGAGTGGTGTTGATCTTCTCATCTAACTCTTGGCACAAAAGATAATCACATTTCCCCAAACTATACCTGCAAAAGTACACAAACAAGAAAACATAGAGCGCTACATTTATTTTCTTTTTTTTTTTTCTTTTGAGGCTCAAATCCTCAGTGGTTCAATTAGGGGAAAACAAACAGAGTAAAGCCGTGTTCAGACGGGATTAATATTCCAGGGGGGATTGCCCGTCCACGCTCTGGACAACATTTTAGCCTGAGCCAAAGTACTGTAATGGCAGTTAGTAAAAGGCAACACGTTCCCTGGCTTGTCACACATCAGAGCAGTCAGAATCAAGATAACTCCGACAAATGTCCTCCTCACAGATACAGCGTGGTGGTGGAGGGCGAGAGAGGGAACCGACCACACATCTACTGCTTGGAACAACTGCTGCAGGAGGCTGTGAGTAAACTGGAACGCATATAGATCCTCCATGTTAATGCTCCTCTCCTCTCTATTTCTGGTGACACGTGAGATACGGGACACTCTGAAGTGTGAGGAAAGAGAGAGTGCAAAGTCTGGCCTGTGAAATAATGCATTTGTGTGTGTGTCTATGAGGGTGGCAGCGTCTGCTGTGTTATGTTGACATATCAGAAGTTGTTTCGCTCTTTCTGTGCAGATCATCGACGTGAAGCCTCCCTCGGTGCGCTACCTCCCAGAGGGCACCCGCATCGCTGCCTACTGGAGCCAGCAGTACCGCTGCCTTTACCCCGGCACTGTTGTCAATGGTACACACCCACACACACACACACCACTTACATGATTTGATTCATAATCCACTTACATGGACAATTTAATTGTAGCTGGCAGCACAAACAAACGTAAAAGATCTTAACAGAGCCTTCAGCGTGCGACGCAGCAGAGTTTATTAGTTTGAAGAGCTGATGGTAATGGGAACATAACTGGTCTGGGTTCAATTCAATTCACTGAGCTTTACTGCGCTGAACAATAAGAACCTATATTGCTTTAGTGTTCTGACACAGTTAATCAGCAAAGTGTCAAAATCAAATGCTCTCTATTTACCTGTGACCGTTTTATGTGTTTTTTTCTAAACAGGAAGTTCAGACATTGACGAGAACGACGATCTCATCACGGTGGAGTTTGACGACGGCGACACAGGTCGCATCCCCCTCTCACACATCAGACTGCTGCCGCCAGACTACAAGATTCACTGTGAGCGTGCACACACACACACACACACACACACACACACACACTCACATAGATTTGGTAGACAGTTCTGCAACAGCAACATCTCTGTCATGGGAATTTTTCCAGAGGTGGCAAAAATGCACACATTTTTTGCTCAAGTGGAAGTACAGATCAGTGAAGAAGAAGATGGATTGAAATCAGTCTAGTGATGTTGTGATGAAGGCATCATGCGATGAGGCTTGCAGGCTTGTCTGCCTGAGTTTGCATGAATGCTCTTTGTGTGTGTGTTTGTGTCTGTTTGTGTGTGTTGATGGTTTTAGCATTAGTGTTCCCGGTAGAGTGCTGCTAACTTAGCGCTGTTCCGGTACATGGCTACTCTTTAAGTTGCTGTGAGTGTGTGTTAGTGTGTGGACTGCATGTATAGTTGTTCCTAAGTGGACATGTTATCCAACACTAAAGCTTCATTCTGGCTTCATGAGTGTCCACATCAAGCGCACGTACAAGGAAAGAAACAACATGAAGCACTCTCAGGGCAAAACAGAAAATATTTATGGAGCACAGAGCTGAAAATATCTCGTTACATGAAGGTCTTCTCTCTGTGGGCACTTTTGTTGCTTTCCGCACATCAGAAGCTGGTATAAATATTTATCTTTTCCACACTCAAAAACGCATCATGGCGTCCAAAACAGCCGATCACCTTGGCTCAGCTGAGAGGTTCATACATAGCAGGTAACAGAAGCACAAAGGTTCAAATCTGCAGAAAGAAAACACTAAAGCCTGCCGGCTCTCTGCTTCTGTCCAGGCGCTGAGCCGTCCCCTGCCCTCCTCGTGGCCAGCTGCTCCAGGAGGCGAGTCCGAAAGTGCAGCAAGGAGGGCAAAGAGGCCGGAGCGAAGCCGGAAGAGACCACTCCTAAGATTAAAGGGAAACCTGGTCGCAAACCCAAACCCAAACCAGGTGAGCCAATCACACTGCTTCATCAGCTGGAATTAGTTCTTAAGAAGTCTTTTGTAGATTCATTGGGGCTTGAATCTTGAGTTGATCATCATCATTATCATTATCTGATCAATAGATAATATCCTCTGAGTCTAATTATACTGAAAGTGTTTATCATGGAAGAGAAATTTGTAATAATAAAATGAGCACCGTACAGTTTGCCACTGTCCTTATTTGTACATATTTATCATCCAGACCATTAAAGGGCCAAAACCAAAAATGCTTTTGTCACATTCTTCTTCTGATGAGTCTTTTTAAAACAACAGAACCAACAAAAATAGCTCAAAGCTCAGGCAGGTCTTTCATCAAACCTCCCATTTTTGACCACGGCTGTCATCTCTCACGTCAGTTTAATGAATTTCCTCAAACAGCCTCGTTGTTGTTCTGGTGCTCGTGCTGTAATATACGGAATGTTGCTTGTCTGATTTGCTGACGCTGTCCTTGTTTCTCCTGGGTAAGCAGTTCTTTAAAGGCAGTGTTTTCATTTCAGAATAATTTCTTTGCTGATTCGTCTGCCGTTCTCAGCATGTGAGGCTGTGGACCGCAGACATGATGAAGCCACACAAAGAAAACGTCAGCATGTCCAGTGTAAATACATTTATGGTGTAGCACAAGTTTAAAAAAAAAAAAATGTTTTTCTTCTCTCAGAGACCTCTTTGAACCCAGATGGCCGGGAGAAAGCTGATCCTCCATCCTCCTCCGCCCAGCCCTCAGAGAGACCCCAGGCTCCGGCCAAGCCTCCCCAGGACAGGACCTCGTCTGTCCAGAAGGCGGCTCAGGATAAGCCCCAGCCTGCATCCCGGCCCACAATGGGAACCCAGCCGAAACCAGCCCGCAAGAGCTCCACCACGTCCCCTGCAAGCAGCCCTACCCTTCCCAACCCAGTGCCCAGGAAGTCCAGCTCAGCCCAGCCTGCTCCCTCTAAACCCAGCCGCCCCCTTCCTCCCTCCCTCTACCCCTCCACTTACGGGAAGGTGCTGACTGTGGATCTGTACAGCGAGCCCAACCTCGGCTCCTACAACAGCCAGCGCAGAGAAAGAGACAGTACCAGCAGCGTCAGTCCCACCGCCACCAGGCCAATGTCCAGGTCGAGTATGTCCTCTACTGCACCCAAGCCAAGCGCTTCATCCACACCAAGGCCCACGTCTGCCTCCACGCCCAAAACCAAATCCTCCTCAGACCATCACAGCAGCTCCAGACCCAGTCTCAGCTCTGGGCTCATCCCCAGCCCCATCTCAAGGCTTTCAGCAGGTAAACCAAGCTCTTCACTCACTCCCAGACCTTCATCATCATCTTCGCTGTCATCCTCATCCGCCCCCAGGCCCAAACTGAAGATGCCGTCCGACCAGATATCCTCCAGCGCCAGACCCAGCACCATCTCTAGACCGAAGCCCAGCCAGGGGCAGAGTGACGCGGGCTCGGTGGTGAGGCGCAAGCCCCTGCCTGCCGAGCCCCTCGTGAAGCTCGACCACGAGGGCGTCACCTCCCCCAAGACCAAGAAGACCAAGGCTCTGATGTTGCTAGAGGGTCGGGGCGTCAGACGAGATCACACCCCCATAGCTACAGCAGCAGCCAGTCCGAAGCCGCTTACAGCTAAACCGAGAGCTCCAAATAGAGAGACCGTCCCGCCAGAGAAAGACTACAAGGCGCCTGTGATGGCGAAGGAGAAGGCAGACAGTCGTGGGAGCGCTGGTACAAGAGGACAAGAGATGGATACGAGGGAGGAGAAGGGTAAAAAGGAGGAGAGAAGGGAGGTGGAGAAAAGAGAGGAGCGGAAGGTGAAAGAGGAATCTCAGAGTAGCAGCAGCTCAGAGTCCGAGGAGGAAGGACAGAAAGGGAAGATGAAGAAGAAGAAGAAGAAATGCACCTCTAGTTGCTCGTCCTCCTCTTCGTCCTGCTCTGGTTCCTCCTCGTCATCTTCCTCCTCGTCCTCTTCGTCGTCCTCTTCATCCACCGATGACTCCTCCTGCAGCTCGGATGAAGAGAGGACCCCTACGCCTCCGCCAGGCCCCGTCTCCCCACCTCCAGTGCAGGACAAAGTGAAAGAAGAAACAAAAAAGGAAAAGGAAGAAGAAGAAGAAGAGGAGGAAGAGGAGGAGGTGAAGATCGAGGCCAAAGTAAAAGTGGAAGAAGAAGAAGAGCTGAGTCCTCCCTCAGAATCTCCCTCTCCTCCAACCTCTCCGACTCCTGCCCCCGCTAAACCTGCTAAACCAGCCACCGGGAAGGGTTCTGGGCAAAGGGGTCGTCCCCCGAAGCCGAAGCCCAGCGGAGGAGAGGGGAAGGTGGGGAGACCAAAGCGGAGAGAGGGGGTCCACCTCCCCACAACCAAGGAGCTGGCTAAACGGCAGAGGCTGCCCAGCGTGGAGAACAGGCCCAAGATCTCTGCTTTCCTCCCAGCTAGACAGCTCTGGAAGTGGTTCGGGAAACCGACTCAGGTGAGGAGGAAAAAGCACAAAGAATGACGGTCAGAGTTTGTCAAACAGCCACTGTGTTCGTCCACATGTCCCTCATTCCCCCTCCATGACCAGTCTGTCCTCTTCTGACCTCCCCAGAGACGCGGCATGAAGGGCAAAGCTAAGAAGCTCTTCTACAAGGCCATCGTGCGAGGACGAGAGATGATCCGCATCGGCGACTGTGCCGTGTTCCTGTCCGCCGGCCGGCCCAACCTGCCCTTCATCGGCCGCATCCAGAGCATGTGGGAGTCATGGGGCAGCAACATGGTGGTCAGGGTCAACTGGTTCTATCACCCAGAGGAGACGAACCCCGGCAAGAAACTCACCGACAAGAAGGTAGGAGTCCTGGAGAAAATATGGTGAAGTGGCTGATGGTGTAGGAGAGTCTTTGTTGTTAACGTTAAATCACAAGACTTTGCATCTTGATGAACTGCTGTCGGAGAGTTTCAATTTTTCATTCAGCTACAGATCATTTTGTTTCTTGAATCATTTTGCCTGAATAACAAACGATCTCATTCACAAGTGTTATGACACGTATTTAATTTCAGGAAAAGTAATTCACGGAAAAGAATATGATTTAGTTCAGTCTCAGAACTAATAGAACCTTCCAAGAATCAATTTTTCTCTCGTCTCTCCTCATTACAATATACAGTATGAGGCTGGAGTGTCATTAAAAAACTGTCATGGGTTGATAATGACTTTTTTAGTTTGTGTCCATGATTAATTCATAGCCATTAAAGAAATGTGTCAGACTGAATACATTGTTGTGTTTGATTAGTTTGAAGCCTTTTCACTTCATTCCTCTGCAGAACTGGGATCAGATGTGTGGTCAGTCTTTACCAGCAGCTCTGCACTCGTCCATCCAGAGGAAAGACTTCATGGAGGTGAGACAAAAAACAATGTGTTTGTTTTTTTACACCTGTGTACTTCGGCTCTGCAGAAGTGGCAAAAGTAAACACATTCTTTACTCAAGTAGAAATACAGACGCTTCAGTGAAACAAAATAGGACGCTGTCATTCCCAGGACATCAAATACCTACATTTTGGGGTTGCTAAGGTGTCATAATTAATCGAATTTCACTCAAGTGCATTAAAACTAAAGCAACGATCCTGTTAATATAACGCTTAATACTTTTGGATTATTTGGTTTTTAAAAACAAGCATCAACTTGTAAATTGTGTTGCAATGTGTTTTACCATTTTCACAGCACATTTGATGCAAGCTAGCTCAACTAAAATCAGTGGAAGCTAACCACACTGAGCACCAACATTTTCCAGCTAGCTGCCCAACTAGATTGGAGCTAACTTTCTTCGTAAGCCGTTTTCCGCTCAGACTGCAGACTGCTGTGGCATCACCGTGTATACGTAGCTAGAAAGCTTATGATAGCAAAGTAAGCTAGTTAGGCTAATAGAAGTTGTTTGACATTATGAGAAAGGATACATTAAATCATGCACACCTACAAATAACACTAACGTCAGGATGGATTGTTTCACCCAGACATGAAAATAATGTTATGAAGCTAGATTGGTGTCTGTTAATGGAGTTAGCTCGCTAATGTTGTCAGTGTTTGTCAGCTTTACAGCTCTACACGGTGATGATAAGATCAGGTAAACTGGCTGGTCTAGTTCTTGGGCAAGACACTGATTTCCAAATAGCTCCAGATGGTCAGAGCAGCACCCTGCGTGGTGGCTCGCTGTCAGCAGTGAGTGTGTGCGGGCCACGGCTCAATGAGCAGCAACAACCTTGTGGAGCGCTTTGGATAAAGGTGCTGTGTAAATGTAGCGAGGCTGTTTAGCATTTTGAGGTACTCTGTTACATTTTTGACTTGGCTGATAAAGTTTAGTCGTTTTTGGGGCCTGAACACACTGTGTGATAGAAAAGTAGGTGTTTCGCTCACAATCTACAGAGTGTAGTAGAAAAATAAAACCCTGTGTTTCTGCTGCAGCGCGCCCTGTACCAGTCGTCTCACAGCGACGAGAACGACGTGCAGAC
This sequence comes from Diplodus puntazzo, assembly GCA_963678695.2. Classification (NCBI taxonomy): domain Eukaryota; kingdom Metazoa; phylum Chordata; class Actinopteri; order Spariformes; family Sparidae; genus Diplodus; species Diplodus puntazzo. Next base: position 20,192,360 of record OZ023174.1, read on the forward strand.
GGTCAGCCACAAGTGCCTGGTGGTGAGCGTAGAGGAGTACGAGCAGATGACCCACACGCGGCGCTACGCCGACAGCGAGGACCTCTACTACCTGGCCGGCACCTACGAACCCACCACCGGCATGATCTTCAACACGGACGGAGTCCCAGTCATCTGCTGAACGAGCACAGAAACTCACCCACAAGTTGCTGAAACCAAATCACGACCCGACTTTGGACGCAGCCCGAGGTCTCTCCAAGTCTAATCACTGATCTTCACTCACGATGGATCTTTCGCAGCCGCGACTCAACTCCGCTCCGATACCACGATACACTTCAACCAGACTGTCACGAACAGCTACTACTACAGAGACTAGAGACACTATAGACAGTATTAGAAGGAACGAGTCTCTTGAAAACTTTTGCACACACAGACTCCATCGACACACACACACACGCTGCTTGCCGTGTTCATGGGAAAGCTTCAGAACACACACGAGCACTTCAGCCTCCTTTTACATGTAAATATGCCCTCCATACACACATACTTACACATGCACAGACACGTGTAAATACTCACCTCCATGTAACACACACACACAGTTATATAGAGGAAAATATGAGTGTTTTATTTTCATGTAATAGATTTATGTCAGAGTACTTTTTTCTAAAGAGGTAAACAGTCGAGAAGCTTTAATGAACTGTGAACGGTGATACAGGAGAGAGGCCTGACAGACACACGCCGGTGATGTGACGTTGTGGTTATGATGTTGCCGTGGTGATGTTACAGTCATGTTACAGTCCATATATAAATGTATCTACAGAACAGCAGGAGCGACGGACAGTCGTAAAAAGAGAGACAGAGATGCACAGAAAGAGAGAGGTAGAGACTCCTTCCAACAGAAAGCACTTAAAAAAAAAAAAAACACTTAAAGTCTACCCTCCTTTAATTTAACCCTTCGAAATCCCCATTGACAATCCTAACTCGGACAGGCAGGCTGTCTGTCTGACTCCCTCTGAGACTCAGGCTTGAAGAGAGAGAGGAAGGAATCTTGTACTATTAAAAGCACTTGCCATTTTCACCCTTGAGTTCCTTCACTTAAAGGAAAAATCCACCCCGAAAAACACTATGAAACAAAACAGCAGCTGCTCCAGTCGACACGTATCTTGTATGTTGTTCTTCGCCTGTTTTATGCCCCGAGGTCCAACAACAACATGAGGGGAAAAATAGATCCTGGAGGAGGCAGACATGAAACCTCACCCGCCACGAGATTCAGGTGTCTGGGGCGATGTCGAAAGGCATTCTGGGAAACGTAAGACCAACCAACTAAGCTACAACACTTGATCGCGGTGACTCCAGGAATGCACTGAACTAGTAAAACCAATGTATCAGCAGTGTAGGAGTCCAGAGGGTGGATTTTTCCTTCCATTTATTTATTTTTTTTTTTTAGGTGTTTTCAGGGTTGTAAACATTGCAGTCAGTCCCGAGATGCATCAAGGTCGCGGCACTGACAGTCGGCATGCAGCTGCCAGCACTGATTATATCATGAACGTAATTCAGTTTTAACAGTCATCCTCCGCAAGTTTGGCTATTTATTTTGGCTGCAGCGTTTCCAACCTCTAAACGTCCTCTGTGAGATGTGTTTTTTATTTTTCTTTTGCTTCCGCTGTTTCATGGATGTCTATCTCCGACCGCCACTACTTTGAACACACACACTTCGCCCCTCCAGCAATCATCTTTGACATGAGTGCACTTTGAAAGAGCTCTGCCGCAGAGGAGACTCTGTGACCGGGAGTCTTGTACGTCTTCCTAGAGTATTCCCTCCCCGCCTCTCGTCCGCGCAATGGCCCCTTAAGACGAACAGACACACGCTGCCACGTCCTTTATTTGCTCATTCTTCTTTTTCATAGCTGCTTACAAATTTTTTTCTACGTGCCTAGTTTGAACTGTCTTTTTTTAGGGTGAGACTGTTGAATGTCATGCTCAGGGTTGTGAGCGTTTGGGCGGCCTTACTCTCCCAGTCCTTATGATGATGATGATGATGATGATGATGATGATGATGATGATGTGATGATGATGATGATGCGCCAAAATCTCACTTAGGAGTAAATCAGATTCCCCCAGTCCGTTGACGTTGAATTTTTGTGATATACATTTTTAAACGACCCTCCGTTCCTGAGCTCTTAACTCACTTAGCTACACTATTGTGTATAGAGTTTGTATCAGTATCTGTATACAGTATATGGTGTACTGTATATGTAGTATGTATCTGTGATTATCATGTTGATTTTCTTGTACGTTTCTTACCACGTTGCCCTCTCTCTGCTTCGCTGCAGAGACTGAAGATTGTCTTGTTGATATTCAATAGGTTTAATATTTTCTACTCTTTTGAGATCCGTTGGTTATGTCTGGATTTGTTCTGACTTTATTATATTTTACTCACCCTGCGACGGCTGCAGGACGTCCCAAGATGCTAACGTCGTCAATGTAACCTTTTTCCCCCCTGATACCGCGACAAAAGACGTCTGCCAGTAAAAGTAACTTTTCAGTATGCGAAGAGTCCAGACCCAGGAAAGGAAACGTTTGAAAATGTGCTGCTAGTCTGTTAGTATTGAAACCAGGTACAGGTCGACTAAATGTGATGTTTTTTCTCTGAGATTATTTGAATCGATCAACGGCAGAGAAATTCTTATCTGCTCAAAGCCCCGCCTGCTCGCCAAGCTGCCGCTCGAAGATCTTACCCGCCTGACAAAGAAAAGTTTTGAGCGACAGTCGGCCTAAATGGATCTCGGGCCGGTATCTCAGCTGTGGGAGTGTAGTGGGCACACAGGTCGTCCCGGTGTTTGCAGAGTGAACAAGTTAAAGTGCCCGTTATGAATGTTTGTTTACCCCTGGAGCTGCTAAAGCACTTTTTTTCAGTGTGTGTGTGTGAGAGGGTGGGAGACCGATAAGACATCACACTCTTATCCCCTGGTATTACACACACACATACATGCGCACACTCACACACCTTTGTAACCCTTTAAGGTGTGTGTTATTGCCTTCCAATCTCTGTTTGCCCCCCCATCTCCATCCAAAGCCCAGCCTTAGGCCTTCAAACAGGGTCCAAAACACACACACACACACACACACACACACTTTTTGCCCACTTCGCCTTCATTTTCATTTGGTGTCTTATATTTTAAGAGCCTGACTTTGTATTTGTCCTTTTTATCACCGTTTTTGTTGTACATTGGCTTGACGTTTAAAAACTCTGTTATTTGCTGTGATTTATTATTTTTTTTCTTTGCATGTTTTCCGTCATTTTTTTTTTCCTTCCCTTTGCTTCCCCTCTCCGAACAATCGTCCACGCCTCTCAAGCAATACTGCTGACAGGCACTGGGAGCTAGCTGCTAGAGAGAGAGCGAGAAAGAGAGAGAAAAAGAGAGGAATGGGAGAGAGAGTAAAAGAGAGAATGAAAGAGAGAAAGAGAGAGAGAGAGAGAGAGAGGTGGACTGGAGGCTGGTTCTTCGTCTGCTGTTCCTTCAGTATCGTTATCGTCCTGTTACAGAAAAAAAAAGATTATTTTGAAAATAAATAGAAAAAAATCATCTAAGTTTTGTAAATGATCCTTCACTGTCTAGGGGAGGAAAGCTATCAGAATATACTTTGTACACATGTCTAATCTTGTAAAAAGGCAAAAAAAGAATACATTTTAGAGATAATTCTGAAACCAGATATATTCTGTCACCCTATACTGTATGTGTAAGGAAATGTTTTTTTTTTTCTTTTTTTTTTTTACAGACAGCAACCACGTTTATCAGTGTTTCTTTTAAATTGTTTTAGTAACTCAGTATTTTATAGTTAATCAATAAACAGATGGAACTGTACCTCTGGTGTTCTGTGAGTCTCTGGCATGAAAATCAAGCTCTTTCATGTCTTTAAGCTTTCTCTGATATCTCCCGATGACATTTGTTTTTCCTTTAAACTGCTAAAATGCCTCACGTTTGCCTTTCATCCCTTCCTTTGGCTTTCTGTCAGTCCTGGAGGGGAAAAAAAGCAGGAACACAGTTTTTTGATTCATTTTGAATTCTGAGTTAATCTAACGTTTCATCTTCACAAAGCAGCTGAAAGATATTTTAAAAAAGGAAGTTTGACTTTTGGGGGAAATGGCTTGTTTGCTGTCTTGTTAGAAGTCAGATGAGAAGATCGATATGACTCTCATATCTCCTCATTACATCTGAGGCCTCAGCCGATAGCTGGTTAGCTTGGCTTAGCATGAAGACTGGAAATAAGTGAAATTGCCTGTCCAAAGCCAACGCAATCCACCAACCAGCTACTAATTAACATGTTGATTATGTACAGGACGAAGCCTCTACAATAAATAAATGGTTGCATGAGCCACCATAGCATCACTTAGTGGTTAACGGACAACAACACTGAAGTTCCAGTCGTGACTTTATAGGCTTTTTTTTTTTTTTTAGCCAGAGGTGATCATACTTGGATGAGCAATTACAAGATAGCCATGCCCTAGAGCACAGCCTGTTTTATTGTCTGTTTTACCAAATGTACATCGTGCTGTATTGACTTGAAACAAGCGACTGTGACCATGAGCCATTCTTTTAAATCAGGTTAGAAGTTCGGTCATTTTCTCATAAACTTACATACAATTCTTTTGGAACCAGTGGATTCAACTCTTAGAAAGAAAACACTGGCTTCACTTCTCACGCCTCCTGTCATACTGTCTGTGGTACCGGACTTTTTGACTGGTGCTGTTGCCAGGCAACCAACACAGACTCCAGGAAGTTTCTGCTCCCGGCATTCAAAATTCGAATCTGACAGCCCTGCCAGATGTTTCTCCCTGTTTCGAGTATTTGTGCTAAGCTAAGCTAATAGGCCCTTAGCTCTAGCTTCATATTTAACATTGCAATGTGGAGTACATGGCCAGAATTTTAGTTCAAAACATTTAAGAAGTGAACTAACATTATGAACAGAATTTAAAGACGTAACACATGTGAGTTTGTGTCAAAGATGTCTGCGTATTGTGTTGCAGAGATTGCCTTCTTAAGTTAGCATGCCAATCAGCTAGGCAGATTCCAGCCAGCTAATAGGACCACTAGCTGCAGGGCGAACTGAGCTGACTAGCTCATGGCAACTGTTGGGTATAGTGAGCAGCAGTTCATATTTACTGATTTCCTGCCCCCTATTTGTTAGGATTGACCTCTGACGAGCAGCCATGAAGGTGCCGCACCTTTTGGGCACAGACATGAGGGTGACGTTGATTCTCCCGTCCACTGAGCACATTTCTTAAAATCTCGCTGCAGTTTTCTGTTTCCACTGGAAGAAGCAGCTCACTCGCCTAAATTAGAATACCCTTCTGTTTTTTGTTTTTTTCCCTTTGCTTGTGTGCCTGGGTTCTGTTTGTGTGGACTGCCCCTTTAATCAACAGTGGACTCCATCAGGCCTCCATTTTGGCAGCCAAGTAATGAAGCTGCTGCTGCTGGTGGTGATAAAATGGAGGAAAGTTCAGCTTCCTCTGCTGAGCTGGAGAGCTGACCACAGGAGACACATTTTCCGCCGTTGACCATTCACGACTCTGCCCTCAAAGAGCTGGCAAAGGTGTGTGTGTGTGTGTGTGTGTGTGCATGTGTGTGCATTTGTGTGTGCGTGTGTGTGTGGCTTTTGAATTCCTGTGTGTCCACGTGTAATTAAATCTTTGCTGACATGAACTGAGTGTGTGTTCCTGTTTCACAGTGAGAGCAGCAGTCAGGGGTTCGGCCGCCTCTCTGTTTCCCCCAAAGGACCAACATCAGCATAACATCAGAACCTGCTGGGAGCTTCCTCTTACACACACACACGCGCGCGCATACATGCATTGATACAGTACACCAGCACAGAAAGGTGTCCACACATCCTAACACTGGTGCGCACACACACTCTCTCTCCATCCTACCTCAGCAGCGCCCTACACACCCCTCATGTGGGAGTGACAGCATGGAGGGTCCTGATTGGCTGGCATCACGTGAAAAAGAGTTGTCCTATTGGTTGAGGCTTCATTGCAGCTTTAACAGAGGGACCAGAGGGAGCTGAGATGTGTGTGTGTGTGTGTGTGTGTGTGTGTGTGTGTGTGTCACACACACACACACACACACCTGTGTGTATGTGAATGTGTTTGAACTCATTACTGTTGAATCCCTCCGACTCTCTTTCTTTCTTTATTCCTCAGCTCTTCCAAGCAGCCCTGTGCGTGTGTGTGTGTGTGTCGCACACACCGGTTTCCCAGGAGACAGGTATCTAAGTGAGGGGGCGTTCAAACGCACACTGAGCACAAACAGTTTGAAAGGGTTGTTATTCATACTGGAGTCTGCTCTCAGACTTCCAGAACACTGTGTTTGTCCTTCAACTCTGTTTTGTCGAAAAAAAGAAAGAAAAAAAGAGTTTTCTGTATTCATTTCTGTCCTGACTCCACCTTGTCCTCCTTCACTCTTTACTGTCTGTCATTCATTCATTCTAACGTCCATCCCTCTCGGATTACTAGAATTAAGGACAAACTAGATGTCACATACAGCTCGCTGACCTGGAGACACCAGAAACCTTAAATCTTCAGGTCATTGTCCCTCTGCTTCATGGCAACAAACACATCAAGACTGAAAGGTTCATCCGCCTCGGTGTGGAAAATGATCTGATAACATCGATACTGCTCCCACCTGTGTGTGGAAGCGCCCCTGTAAGCAATATGGTTTAATAACAATGAATCAAATGACTACATCTGTCAGGGGTCGCTCCTCCTGCAGGTTCCCTTGGCTCTAATAAGCTTTCTAACATTAATTCTTTGTTTGGTTTTCCAGCCTGCAATTTAAACATTTGGTTCACTCTCACGGCTCGGTTGTTTTTGAATGCAGCGAGCGGCTGTTTTCAGTCGCTGTACATTACCTGTTCAGTGCTTAAAGACAGACAGACAGGCAAGGAAACCAGCCAGCTGCTGAACACAGTGGAGCATTAAAGTCCAGATATTTCCTTCAGGAATAGGTAGAGACCAAAAACAGAACTAAAAGGAGAATGTAGATATGACTTAGGTTAATCAGGCGGATGAATCGCAATGAATATCAAAAAAGTGATAATATGCCAGCGTTGCCCAGAGGCAACCGAACAGACAGAAAAATAGTTAAAGGTGGTTAGCTTAGCATTAAAGGAGCAATATGTAAGAGCTGGCCACCTGTTGAATTCATACTCAAGATAAGCAGCATAATCACCAACTGTAGCTGCCATTAGCTAGTTAGCTTGATTAGCTGTGCGTCTAGTGATCCAGACTGCTTTTACACCACAAGCACAGGACAGGACGAGCTGGTTAACACGCTAAGTTAAGTAGATACAACACAATATATAGATGTCATAACGTCAAAACTGTTATTTCTTAATATTCCTTCTGTTGATTATATAAATTGTTGATCGACATTATCAACTGAATTTTTTACACATTGCACCTTGAAGGCTAGCAGCAGGGTCGAACAGCTGGCACGCCTCTGTTCAGTCACCACCAGCACCTGGAAAAGCTCTCTGATTCATATGTTGTTCCACATTTATTTTTTATCCAAACGGAAACATAAAATCAAGTTGAGGTTTCAGGAAGAGTTATGTGCTTTTACTGTTTCATCAGTGAACAGCGAACAAGCTTCCTTCTTTCAATATGAAATGCAATCCAAAACCAAACCAAACACAACAAGTCATTCAATTCTGGTTCATTTTCATTCAATGGAATTTACTGAGTCATGTCTTGAGGCCTGCAGAAGCATTAAAGGATGTTATAATTACCCATTTCCTGTTGTGAAATTATGACACAACACATTTTCTTCTTTACTACCATCCTGTTGATCTCCTTATGACCCCTCGAATCTATCTGGGGACCCCTGAGGTAAGATATCCTCCCATATAGGGCATTTCAGAGTGAGTCTAGTTACTCTGTGATTCATGCTTTTACAAAAGTAGTTTGACACTTGTACAAGGATCTAATAAAAGGTTCTGATCCAATAAGAATAAAGCTACTCAGTCACAGAGACAGGAGTAGTAAGTCATTATTTTCTTTCTTTGCATGTGTGTGTGTGTGATATATATGTACCGTGTGTGTGTGTGTGAGTGAGTGAGTGTGCTTTCCTTGTTTCCTCTGGCTTTTGATCTCACTTTCTCTGTCGCGCCCCTCACCGAGTCTCTTGTTCTTTTTGCCTCTTGTGATAAATTTGAATGCGGAATGACAACTGAGCCTTACAAATATTAGTTCAGAGTGAGATCCCACATGGAAGTGTGTGTGCATGTGTGTGTGTGTGTGTATTTGTGAGTGATGTACTGCATATCAATTAGCTATCTATTATTCATGCTGACAACATAATGAATGAAACATCACAGTCTTTGAATTTCAGGCATGTTTACTCCTCTCCCTGTCTCTCTTTCCCTGTCAGACACACACACACGCACACACACACACACACACACACACACACACACAGCTGCCGTTGTGGGTATTTAGACAGAAGTGACAGTGTGAATGAAATCCCACTGTAGCTGTGAAGACGAGGTGATGCCCGCTGAATACCTGACAGCTGAATGCAGCTCCTCTTCATTTACACTGAGGATGAGGATGGACATGATGATGAGGACTCGCTTCACAGTGTCCTCGACTGTCCAGCTGCCAAAATCCAGTTAAGAGTTGCAAATAATTGTGATACTCTCACCTACTTAGGCTTCATTTGCTACCATGTGCTCACAGTAACAGGCTTTTGAAGGCAGAACATTTGGGGGCTTCTTCTCCCTGGGTGTTGCCTCTCAGGCTACAAACTGTTCAGGCTTTAGTCAGAACCGTGAGCCGCCTGACGGGAAGTCCTGCAGACGCTATTCAAGGCTGAAGATGACACTTCTACATTCTCTTCAACTGGGGCTAGAAAAAATGACTTTATATTAAGTCGAAGATAACGCCAAGATAAAGATAAGAATACACTATTATTTACTACTAATGCATTGAATCTACGAAGAATTTCACTTGATTTCTTTTTTCACTACCATTATTAACAGAAGCACAATACACAGTTTTACTATACTTGGTAACTGTCACCTAGTTTTGTTCTTAGAGAGAACGACAGTGCCGACAACAAGCCCAGAAAATAATACAACATACACGTACAGCCTATACATCTTTTATGCCATAGTAAATGTGTAATTTAAAAGCTGTTTGAAACAAACAGCTAAAAAGAACAAACTAGCGACACAGCTAACACAAGATTGCTAAAATCCCATGAAAGCCTTAGGTACAGGTAAAAACACAAATTTTTAGCTGTTTCCTGTAATTGAAATATAGCAATTTTGATGAACCAACATGTCAGTGATTTAGCTCAGTTACCTCACACGAATGACGTAGTAGGCAAACCCAGGCATGGAGGATAAAAACAGCTAAATTAGTCCTGCATAGCTTAGCAGAGCTAATTAGCAGTAGCTGACATTGAAGCTTTTGACTCTGCTGTGCTTTAAACCACATATTCAGATACATTAGTTGATTACCTTCATTTGAAGGTAATTACACTTTATAAATAGAAGTTGAGAAACACTTTTTGTCTGGCCTTTTGACAGTGGGCTTTTTCTAATTATAAAAATATTTTTTGTTTTGCTTTAAAATAGCTCAAAAATCACTTAAAAGAAAATATTAGTTATAACGTCCTCCATCTATTACAGTTTACTGACACTGAAACTTGAAACCAATTTTTTTCTCAGCTTCAGGTTTTACTGTATCCCTGTTAACGCTCTCTGCCTTTGTAGGTCAAAGTGTTGTATTGCCCAGTTTGTTATTTTTCTTTTTCCACATTGTACGCTGTAAATAGCTCAGTACACTGTCAGCCTTGACCAGCCTGCTTTGCCACTGCATGAATAAAAAAACCAAAAAAAACCAGAGTGGAGTCATCTCCAGCTCAAGTCCGCCACCTGTAGGAGAGGCTTCGACACTCCGCGCCCGGGAAGTTTTCTGTCATAATTCATTTTTATGTCTTGTTATACAGGGACAGTTTTTATCATCCTCTATCCATCCTACTTACGACACGTACCTGCGCATTGTGTCACTTATCAGGATGCCTGCATCTGTACTTCTGGCCGATCCCTTCTTCTCTGGTTATCTCTCTTTTCTCCCAGCTCATCCATCACCTCTCCCTCCTCTACTGTGTCATCGCTCCACACCTTCATGTTTCGGCCATTTTTCTTCACCTCGTCTCTCTCTCTCTCTCTCTCTCAATGGCCTCCTCTACCTCTCTCGCTTTGGTTCTTCCACTCTCCCTGCTCCCCTCTGCTCTGCCACTTATTTCTGACCTTGAAATCAAAAAGTGATGCCCTGATTAGACAATCATGAATACACCTTCTTAAAATGTAGCTCCCTGCATGTCCACCCGTCCTGCAGGCCCTTCTCTTTCGCTCTCTGTCTCTCCTGTTGCTTCTTCTGCTTTTCTGTCGAAACCGTTTTTGTTGCTGAATTTTTCTTAAGCTGAATCAAGTGTCTATAGGCGAGCCAGGGCACGCTTATCCGTACAGCACAGTTCAGACACAAGGCAGCTCGAACTCAACTTGAAATGGCTTCAGTGAAAGGCAGTGGCGAAATGAGAGGTCCTCAGCCTTGAGTCAAAAGAGGTGAGAGTCGGAGCAGACCTGCAGTGTCCTGGGAGTTTATTCCAGATATATGGCGCGTAAAAACAGAACGCTGCTTCTCCGTGTTTAGTTCTGACTCCAGGGACTGAAAGCAGTCCTCTACCTGACGACCTCAGAGGTCTGGACGATTCATAACACAACAGCAGATCAGAAATGTGTTTTGGTGTGAAACCATTCAGCGCTTTATAAACCAGCAGCAGGATTTTCTTTGACAGACAGGAAGCCAGTAGTGTAAAGATCTGAGCGCTGGAGTGATGTCATCTACTTTTTTGGTTCTGGTAAAGGGAGGCTGTCACGTGTTTTGCAGCTTGTGGAGCCCTCTGAGACTTCCATTACAGGCTACAAACTGATTTGACTTTAGAGAAGAGCGAAGGTGAATGAATGAAGTCATGAAGAGAAAGAGAAAAACAAAGACAGGGTTCATATAGAGACACTGACATGAGTGAATATCTTTGATAGAATGAGAACAGTTTGGTTTTACTTGCAGCTATTCACATTTTTTAGGTGACAGATGTAACTTATTCACAAATCCTTTGACTTATCTCGTGTACTTTCTCTCAAAAAAGGCTCCGTAAATGGACAACACCAAAACATGAGGCCATGGCTGACTGGTGCAGATCCACAGTCCCTTCAGCAGGAGTACTGAGTTCTGACTAATACGTCTTAATTCGAAGTATACTCTCAGTTTTCTAGATGTGTATTTCCGTAGCCTATTAATGTCTTTGCCTCCACATCTCTATATATAGTGTATATTGTTATTATTCATTAAGGTGATATCCTTGTCTCCAGTCATTCTAATCACTCAGTCATCATGTCAATCAATCATTATAAACATATACTGTATATCTGAACGACTAAAGAGGTTTTGTTTTTATACTTGAAGAATCATTTGCGAAAGCAGATAAAATACATTCTTACACCGGTTTAATTGATATTCCTTTGTGTGTGCACAGTTAAAAAAATAACATGATTCATGGAACATTTTTAAATATTTTATTGCAACAACACAATACATGTCAGATCGATATTCCCCACAGTGCACAAAAATAAGGACGAAAAACAGACATCCAGTTCTGCAAGTGAACCCTTCACTTGCCATTTGGTTTGTCAGCTTGTGAGCAGGACTAGACAAAAACTACAATGGAGGTTCTTGACCCAGAATAATCCCCTGTTAACTGTGTGCAGATTTCTTCTTTTTCTTTAATATTGCGAGATTGCATTTTACACATTTTCGTTAAATTCCTGGTGAAAAAAAGCTTAGTTAGGCAGCTGGTATCTTACAGTTAGTACAACAGTGTAACGATTTGTCCTTGGCGGAGGTATGCACTCTACAAAGTTTCTCAGCTCCGTCACCGGGACATGATGTCAGCAGTCAATGTTCTGCAATCCCCAGATACGTCCAACGTTGACACGTTGATGATGACCACTGGGGCGTCTCCACTCTCATCACCAGAGGTCACGTATGATAATTATGTTGAGAAAAGACGGTGACTTCCTCTTCCAGCTGTTTCATAGGTCATTTTTTAAAACGCATCGTCCCGGTATTTAAAAATAATTCTTCCGGCTCGATTCTCACTTCCTCCCTTCTTCATAGAATTTGGTCCATGTCACAGAGACAGTAAAGGAGAAGAGGAACATCATTTAACGATGTGAAAATGCCACATGCAGCGCTTTCACATCAATAGCTGTCCTTTATTTATGCAGACAAACACGTTGATAACAGAGGTGATGGTTTATGGCACAAAGCTACGCTGATTTATGGCAACAACAACAAAAAACACACACATTTCATCCTCACAGATGGTGCTGTAAGTGAGATATATTGAATATCTAAAGTACCAGGACATTACAATCCATTTGAAAAGCATATGGTAACCTTCGAAATACGGCACCATTAAAATTAAGACGCAGTGTAAAGCAGACTACCCTTCCTCTCCCTTTCCTCCTCCTCCTCCTCCTCCTCCTCTTCCTCCTCCTCTCTACAGTATGTGGAGCAGAATGACTAATGATCAGTTGCTCAGTCACACACCAGAGACTTTCTTTCCCTGCAGCCATATCCAAAATTAGCGCGCGTGCACTCACACACACAAATACACACAGGCAGAAATGCACACAGACAAACAGATATTCATTGGTAGGTCCATGCACACACACACACACACACACACACACACTCACACACAGACAAGAGAAGCAGCTCCACCAGAACGCTTTGACCTGTTTAACACTGAACAAGACAGAACATGTTATTGTTGTCCGGCCTTGTGTGGTTGTGTTCTGCTTAGAGACGCTGTGCTGTAACAGAAAGGTCAGAAAAGGAGAATTTCACTTTATTCAAAGCTCTTTCTTTCATCCTCTGGAGGCTGAGGAAAAGACACAACCTCTGATCGCTGATGCAGACGCTGCACAGTAGTAGTGTCCATGTGGACCTCAAGTCCTCGTTCTGCTCAGTCCTTGACGTTGTTCTCTGGGCTGCAGCTCTCTCTGCTGGATGGACGCAGTCAATACAATACATTTTAACTGGATGCCCTGCAGGGAGAGATCAGCCGGATTCTTGCTCAAGGACACTTTAGCAGGATGAGAAACGGGATGCATGTCTTCTTGGCCAGCGCAACCTGCTCACTAACGCTGGAAAAAACACAAGCTCAGAGATCAAACACCTTCATGTTTCACACAGACCCAGATATCTCTCAGTAATACGATGATCAAACATTTATAACGAGGGCTGCATTTGTAAAAAAGAAAAAAATAAGCTCAGAGGAAAAAGATTTTGTGAGATGTGAGGTTTTGCGGTGCAGATCTGCTCCGCTCACAGCCGTTTCAACAGGATAAAAACTGACTGACTACATGCGGTTGCTTCCTGTTTTGACAGACACAGATGAGCCCTGATCTAAATCGTCAGATGTAGGAAGATAAAGCCTCTCCTCCTTCCATGTAAATACACGTCACTGCAGAAACTGCAACAATACGTTGAAAGAGAGGCAACGGAGAAAGCTGTAAACAACTGTTTTATTAATCTCTGATGATCATGGGAAAATGCTGATTTAACATATTTACATTGAAACAACATTTCGGTTCACATTTTTGGTGAGTTTTGGGCTTACACTAACAAATTAGCAAGTTTTGGAGGATTACATTAGTTGCATTAAAGGTGCAATATGTAAGAATTGAAGTCCCAGCTACCCAGTTCGAACCACTAGCTGCACGGCTAACTGAGCTAAATAGCTAACAGGAGCCACAGTTAGCAGCAGTTAGCGCTTACTCTGTAACACCGAGGCTGCACCTATTTGTTGGTCGTTCTAGAGGTTTAGGACTCTTACATTTTGCACCTTTAATCAAAGGATATGATTTATTCGGATTGTTGAATTATCTCCATCCTGGTTAATGCAGCTGAAGATAATTGTCCTCCCACTCCTGAAACAGGCAGTCGTTGAATCCTTTTAATATATTAACGTATTTTGCATTTAAAACTGATCCGACTCCTGTAAAAAGGTTCCACATTTAGCTGCTTATTCTTAGTTTAGACTTTTGAGAAGCTCACCAAGAAAACTTCTCATTTCCTCAAACATCATCACCAAAATATCTTGTTACAGTAGATATATACAAATAAACAGAGTGGTGTCCGTATGCTATCTTTCACACCATCCTGAAATTTCACAGTGTGCAGTCGCATGAGGGTTGAGTCTAAAATTATCAACATGAGGTGGTTTCCGGCAAAATTCTGATGAAGTCTGTGGTGGATTCAAAAACGTCAAAGTCAAACGGCAGACTTACACATATCTGACTGTGATGATGAGATAAAATGTAGTTAAAAACAAAAAAACAGATCAGTGACTTTACATGCAGCTGCACGCTCAATTCAAAATGGAGAACAAACTTCATGCCCCAGTGGTGGAATAACCTTCAAACTCCGTAGTCGCTTTCCAACTCCCATCAGAGGTGAAAACCTCGCCTCATTAGTGTCTCTCCTCTCTGCTCTAGTTCACTCTAATTGCTATCCAAACATTCCCTCTGCCGCTCGTTCCATGTGTTTCGTGACACTTCTCTTGCGTGGTGATTCTGTCGGGCCGCCCTGGCTCTGCCTTTTGGTTGGATGTTTTTCGGTGATCTCATTTTGAGGAAGCTTATACTGTTAAACTCATCATAAGTCGCTCTGGATGAGAGTGTCAGCTAATGCCAGAAATGTGTTCTCAAATGATAAATGATTCATCAGCAGGGGGAAAAAATTGCGGAGCGAGCAGGAGGTCAAGATTTTATAATGTCAGTTTTAAACAGATCAAAATGTCATGAAGGTCAAACTGTGCATGAATCATTTTCTATAGTGAAGCTTTAACTATTTATTGCACTGGCAGATTAATGTGCTGGTTTAAAAAAATAACACCAGTGTCATGACAGGACAGCCTGCTTAGGATACCTCATTGTTTTATACATAAACAACCACCGCAGTGAAATATTAGTATTTTTAGGCAATATGTTTAGTCACATCATGCTGAGGGTCAGATGAGAAGATTGGTACCAATCTTGTCACGATAAGTACAAAGCTACAGCAGCAGCCAATTAGCTTAGCTTAGCATAAAGAATGAAAAAGGGGGGAAACAGCTAGGCTAGCTCCGTCCGACTGTATCGAAATCCAGCTATCAGCACTTGTAAAGCTCACAAATAACTAAAGTGAGAGATATAATATGTGAATGTATTAACTTTTAAGGTGTTGGTGGATTTAGACTGAGCAAGGCTAGCATTCTTTGAGCTAAGCTAACAACCATCTGCTACCTGTAGCTTCATACCGTACAAACATGAGAGTTATGTCGATCTTCTCATCAAACTCTTGCAGTTTACCCAGACATGAAAATTCAGTCATTATCTACACAAGTTATTTACACCTGTTTCAAAGCCTGATTTTCACTGTAGCTGCATTCAAATCAATTTAGGATCTCAGGACTTATGGAGACTTGCCTTGCACAGGTTGAACTGTTTGGAGTTGTTTTTTTTTATTTTCGTCCCATCTACTTCAGTTGTTTGGGATAATGCTGCAGCGCTCTTTTGCTGTAAAATGTTTTGTGGACTACTTTACTTGCCTTTCCCATCGACATGAATTTGATTGATAATTACTGAATTTTCACGTGTGGGTGCACTGATCCTTTAAACTAGCATGAAGGGTTGGATTCAACATAAAGATGCAATTTTGTGAAAACTGGACTGTCCCTTCACTGAATAGATGGAAAGCGACTTTCCATGTCCTTTATAACGCATCTGACCAAAAATAACTAAAAACACCTTCCAATCCAGCACGCTGAGAGGACACATGCCTCGGGCAATATGGCACCGTCAGCACAGCGGGACATACATACAGTAATGAGGTCAGCTCCCAAATGGCACCCAACCATTCTTCAAACAGCGCCGCATTAGGCTCCATTTGAGCCGTCACCTACATAATGTAGTGCACTTCATGGCGTTTTCTACACTGAGGCCGGGCTTTCTTCATAATGTATCAACTCTGAACTCTGATGTAGCAGGAGATCCTCTTTATCGCTGAAAATTTAATCAAATCCAACGAGAAATGTGGAGGAACTAAGAGGCTGTGGAAGCTGCGCAGTGCTGTGTTGACAGAATAAAGGAAACAGTTGCTTTCCGGATCGCCTCTACTAGCTACAAAAAATATGAATCTGATATATTCCAGAGGCTTCCGCATGAATAAAATAAGAGCTCTTCACTGCCTTAAGTGGATTTCATTCTGTGTATTTACATTTTTTATCCTGTTAAACTTTTTTTTATTACATTCACTGTTTTCTCAGCTACTAACACTGGTCAGACTTTTTGGCACTATTTTTGTTTTTCCCCTTAATATCCCACATCATTACATGTTACACACAGACACCGTTCAGAGGGACCCAGAGGCGACACAAACCATTAAAAAAACAACTGCAACACACAGCCAACCAACGTTTTGTTCTCTTTACAACCATCAGAGAGAGCAGGAAGTGATGTGAAGACAGAATTCTTATTACTCTCATCTTCTTTTAGCATTACTGGAAATACAAACAACAGGGGGAAGCAGCTGCTAATGTAGAGAATCACAGTAACCCCATGGAGGTTTATCATTATAAGGCTCTTAATGCTTTTCATAATTTAAAATAAGTATGTATATAAGACTGGAGCTTTGCCAGTTCACATTAGCTGAAGATAGACTGGAAAGATTTAACCATGTTGCATTGTGGGTAATGTAGGCAACAGGTTTTGAAAACAAGAGGAAAATGAATCAAATAAAAACGTTGATATCTCTGAAGCTGCTGTATAGCTTGACCATTTATTTTGAAACTGTTTATGTTGAATCCAACATATTTTTTGTGTACATTACCCACAATGCACTGGAGGCAATTAAAAGACTACATTCAGCTTCCTCTGGAGCCACAAAAGGCTTTATACTATTTTCACATATGCAGGAGTGCTTCCCAAGTCCTGTAAACACACTTTAAATGTGTACAATTGGTGGAATTACCCTTTAACTGCTCACCGCTGATATGCTAAATGTTAAATCCCTCTCTTTTCTCGTCCTATAAAACATTTCAGCCATATACATAAATGTATCCAATCAAATGTTATTTTGGGTGACTAGCTAACATTGGCTTGTGGGTCATAGCAGCTAGTGTAGTAATGTTATGGGTCAGAGGTGTTTGGGGCTCTCCTGAATGATTTAAATCCCTCTCATAATTATGCTAAGTCCACATATTTTATTATACCCATAAATGTGTCACATTACAGGACCTGAACGTGTGCTAGCTTATGTTCAACCGTAAATTAAATGGGGTTCCCGTTAAGTTGCTTTTGGTGCAGATTCCAATAACATTAGCTGAATCAAATCACCATGGCTGTAACTCACCGCCCAAAAATCCTGACAGTATTTTCATCAGAGGCATTGATAATGAGCAAACAGCTGATCTAGAAAACTCCACACTGATCTGCTCATCTCTCTTTTCTGAGTACCAACAGTTCTGAGGCGTCATGAAATGCAACATACTGTGTGTGACCTGTGACACAAGGTCCCCTTCGTCCCCTGCAGCAAAACATCACTTGACTTTACACTGTACAAATGTCAGCCCATCTGTTCGCACACGCATGCAGACGATAATTTCACTGTAGAGACACCCAAAGGGCTTCTTGTTGGCCCGCTGAGCTTCCGTTCTTCAGCTCCGGGGAAAAGTTCATCACATCAGAGCCGAGACATTTGAAGGTCACTGGACCGCCTGGCTGGAGAGTGAGAGAGCGGAGAAGTCTGCTACGTTTTTTTTACTGGCTAACATAATTTTCTCCACTACTCAGTCCAATTTCTTTCCCTTCTTTATCCAATGTGCCAAATCTGAGCATGAATCAGTCTCTCGGAGTATAAACAAGACCCTTCTAACACTTTTTACAGATGTCTTCTTGTCCTCTGTAGCTGGACTCGAGTCTGCGCTGCCCATCCTGACCGGGCTCTTATGTGTGAAAATGGTTGCAGGTGTGTGTGTGTGTGTGTGTGTGTGTGTGTGTGTGTGTGTGTGTGTGTATGTTTACATCTATGTGTTTGTTTTATTGTATGTGGACATTCAATACCCAGTACCATTTGCGTGTGTGTGCATGTTAAGTGTGGAGAAGCGCGTTCCTGATCCCGGAGCGGTGAAGCTGTAAGCTGCGTACGCCACCGCCGAGCCCACCATCAAGCCTGTCATATAGGAGACCGTCATGGTGTTCCCTGGAGAGAGACACGGGGAGCAGACAGTGACTGTGGAGCTGATACAGACAGAGAATAAAGAGCTAGCTTATTCAAGGTGAATGGTGTTAAACAAAAGACACCCCTGGGACAGAAGGCGTGAGACAGTAACGAGACTAAACAGCCATGTTAGCAGCTCTGTCAGGCTGTAATTAGCTGCAGCAGGGCTTTTAAGCTAAATGCTAACGTCAGCATTCTAACATGCTCAGAATGATAATGCTAACTTGCTGTACCTGATTGAAGTTATACAGTTTACCGTGTTCACTGTTTTAGTTAAGTGGGTTAGCATGCTAATATTTGCTAATTGGCAGTAAACACAAACTACAAGTCTGATTTACAGTTTGTTTTAAAACTCTGAAGTTCTCGTTGAGCGTTAGATGATAAGAATGATATCGCTCTTGTTTGCACAGTAATCCTGAAGCTACTGCCAGCAGCCAGTTATCTTAACTTTGCTAACTTAAATGGTAACTCTGACAATTCGACAGATTAAAGAGCGTCTACTGGTCTTGAGGAGTGCTTCTGCATATGTAAAAAAGGTAGTATAAAGCCTCTTGTGGCTCCAGAGGAAGCTGCATGTCTGATAAATTACCTCCAGTGTTGTCACTGAGTGGCTAAGTTGCATTGTGGGTAATGTCGGCGTCAGGTTTTAAAAAGGAAGAGGAATGCATGAAAGAACAAGAAGCTTCTGTATTGATTTTGATCATTTGTTTTTAAAACAGTGTATATTGAGTTAAAAGGAGTGCTAGACCAGTTTACTGGTTCCCAAAACCTCGAGCCTACATTACCCACAATTTACCCACAAGCTAAACTATGAGGTGACAAAGAAATCAAAATCTTTTCAATGTTTCCTTACGCTACACATATTTTTCCCTCAAGTGGAATAGGTCTCACCTGCCAGCTCCCTCTGTTCAGGCGGCACTTTGCCAGCAGCTTGGATCATCGGCACTGACCCAAAGTAGCCGTTGGTGACTCCCATGAGGAGAGAGAAGAGACAGGGCCAGGCGGGGTGGGACAGGGTTGGAGCACTGGCCGGGTACACGCACATGACGAACAGGGGGATGAAGACCACCCTCAGACAGGAGAAGAAGAGCAGGCGGCCTCCCGACCAGTCGTACGGCAGAGCTGCCAGGATCTTAGGAAAGAGCAGGGGGGCGCTTTACTGATGCTGGGGGTCAAATCATCTTCTGCTTTGTCATGCATGTGTAAGGTTTTAGTCAAATTGTTTAAATAAAATGTAAACTTGCACTTTTCTGAGCATAAGTCCACATTCTGCAGTCATTCTCCTTTGGTCTACTAGTTGCTGATGGCACATGCCAGAGAGCAACAATAAGTTAAAATGCCACAGAAACAATTTTTTTCCCCACTCTATTCATTGTTCTTTGTTATTGTTCAACCTCTAAGCTACCTTAATTTTTCTCTCCTACTTTCTATCTAATTCCTCTTCTTATCTTCTTCCCCTCGTTTCAACAAAATGCTAAATTTGCCGTGAGGACAAAAATTCAAAGAATAAAATCAGAATAACTTTCATTCAGCCAACTTTTTCTTTCAAAGTCAAAATAATGACTTCGGGAGACCAGATAAGGGTTTCATTTCTGAATATTTAGATAAAGCCTTTGAGCTAAGTGCAATTATCCAAAAATAAACCAGGCTTCCCCCCCCCCGCCCCATCCTGCGCTCAGGTTTAATAAATGGAGCGACTCCTTTAACAATCTCACAAGGTCAGCTGCTGTGTTAAAGTGTGACTTCGTCACTTTTCAGCTTCTTAAGTGCTGACAAGCTTGACGTACAATAAAATCCCAGGATCTCAGTAAGTGTGAAATGAAATAGGGTCATTACCATATTTTCTGTGATTGTCAAGAACTACTCGAATTTTGACAGAACGTGAAAGACGAGGTAGCAGTAACAAAATGATGGATGTTGACATCCCATTAATACAAGTGTATTATTTTATACTTGAACGTAACGGCATGATTTCCATGGGGGATGGAGTTGGGTGCATGTCCTCCTGTTCAAAATCCTATTCATGTCTGCCTCACTTTTTACAATTTCAATTTGATTCATTCATTAGAAAGACCTCTAGACCCTGTCCTCTTACTGTCAGACCTCCGAAATCCAGTTAATCCAATCAGAATGTTAAAATGTTCCTCCGAGTCGCCTGCAGTAATTACAACGCGCTCAGAGTTGAAAGGTACCGTATTAAACTCACTTAAAGGTTCATACTCTTATTTTAGGTGTCTCTAAGGGAATGTTTACATGTTTTTAATTTTCAGACAACACATTTTTTCTCATGCTGTCCAATGCTGCAGCACCTCTATTCACCCTCTGACTGAACGCTCAGTTTTAGTCCCAGTGTCTTTAAGGCTGAAACAGACTACACAAACTGCTCTGAATCTTGAGGTAAGAAAAAATCAATTAGCTATATTTAATTACAGATAAAGACAATGCTCTCCATAGTGAAGACAGATAATAACACATTGCTCATAAGTTTGAAGGTTCATTGCTAATATTTCAAATGGAAGTTTGATACAATAACAATATTCATAAAAAAGAGTATATCAAGGAAATTATAATTTATTGGGTTAGTGCACCATACGAGATCTATTTTGTACGCTTATGGCTATTTTTGGTACACCAACTTTTTTACTGAACCAGGAAGACAAATGTAATCATTATCTATTAATTGGCAGAAGATACACATGTATATAAATAAAGAAAATAACAGTGATTTAACATCTGTTATTGAGGAACCTCTGGCTTCATTGTGTAATTCTTAAATTTGTTTTTCTTTCGCCACTTGGGGGCAGCAGAAACAAGCCGTGAACACAACACTGACATTTTCTAACCCTGTTAAAGGATGTGGTGACTCTGTTTGCACAGAGATGCCTCTTTACACATCCAGCAGTCCTGTTGTCTGGGTACCTGATCAATTAAAGTCCAATATCCAACCTCTTCTGAGTCTGTCTTTGGTCTGTATATGGACATCATTGTAAATGAGGGCTTCGAGTTTAAATGAAGGTTTGAGTGAATGAGAGAACGAATGTGTTTGGTCTCTAGTGACTCCTGAGGGAAATATTTGCTAAGTAGCTGCTAAATGCTTTGCTATGTTCAGCACCTACTGTGTCTTCCTGCTGTTTGATGCTGAGCAGGTACTGTGAGAGTGGCTTTCTAAAGCTTTTTCACATATAACTGCCTGCTGAAGCCAAGGACAAAGATACTACTAGAGCCATGGGAATTAATCAAAACTGCAAAATTGTGCTACCACTCACTAGAAAGCCAAGGGGAGCTGACATGTATCATATACGTGCAGGCATGTGATCCATTGTTGAAATGGAAATATTGATTATAGCTGCTTTAACTTTGTCTTTGAAACCAAACTGGAGAACCCAGCACAGGATTTTCTATATCAATTCTCTTTCATTCTATTTTTGGAATGAAAGAGAATTCATCAAAAGGTATACCATCACTTTTATAAAACGTGGGACCTGCCAACTGAGAACATGTTTTATAACATTTACGGAACACCTGAAGGTCAAAAAGGTTTCTAATGGTGTGATTTTGTAAATGCTACACAATACTGAAAGAAACCTGCATCTCGTACTCATCTGTAGGTTTGGCACTTTCATTTTTTATGGCTGATTAAATCAGATCAGGTTGAGGTTGGGTGGGGGAGTGCTGGGAATTACATGAAGTCACAGGACTCCGTGTGTTAACAGGAAAGAGACAGGTGCAACAAAGACAGTCAAGGACATGTCAATCAAACACAGTGTGTATACGCCCACACAGATCTGTGTGTTCACCATGGGTGTGCAGGGACTTTAGAGCAGCCATCGTTAGTTACTGTAACCATAACATTTGTCTCTAAAATCACATACAGGTACATAGATGAAAGAGTATTTCATTTTAGAGTTAATTTTGATCATCTGTGATGCTAAGCTAAGCTTGTGAAATGTAAGGACTATGACTGTGTATCTCCAAGCTGAAACTGGCCTCTTGAGGTACAAAGTGGTACTCTGAGACAGGGTGGCCGGGGCTAGCTGGTTAGAATGCTAACTACACATCTCCACAACACAGTACATACACACATTTTCCATTCAAAAAGGCCATTCATCTCACCTTGCCAACAAAATCCGACATGTTGAAGGTGGCCATGATGAGGATTGGGAGCCATTCCCCTAAGGTGGGGTTTTTTATCTCTGACTCCAGGCCGGGGAACAGACACAGAGTGATGCTGTAGGTCACTGCTATAGACAGCATGTAGGCCCAGATCACGCGGGACACCACGTAGCGATGCAGGATCATGTCTGGTTGGAGGAGACACAGACAGGTTGATGTTTAAAAAACCTAAAACTCCCTCTCGAGCAGGTTAATTCACTGAGAACCTCCCCTCCTCCTTCTTATAATCACCAGGGGATGCATTTAAATTTCAAATCCATCTGTGAGAGTCAGAGGGTAATTGAGCAGTGAGTACACGGGATTAAAAAAGAGAGTACCGCGGACGCCCGGCCAGCTTTTCCTTATCTTGGCTTTCGGGGCGTCGAATCGCACGTACGTCCCACCAGCAATGTCCTCGACGCTTTCCTCTGCGGAAGGCGGTCCTGTCCCACCATTTCCCTGCGGAAGACACAGAGATATTCATTATTTTGAAAACAAATTTCAAGGCTTTTTAAAGGACACGAACAGTTCGTTAAGAAAACACTAGAGGTAGCCATCACGCAGTAAATAAGCATATTCTCTTGCACTGGTTTGTACTTTTTAAGCTTTTTTTCCCCACTCATAATGGCTTACTGGCTCCATGACATCAGCTTTTTATGAGGATGGTTGTAAGTGGCTGCAGGTTGACGTAATGATGAGACTGCAGATCATCCCACACACACACACACACACACACACACACACACACACACACACACACACACACACACACACACACACACACACGCCTACAAACATTTCGTCTTTATCAAAACATAAAGACACATAGACATATCCTTCTCCATATGTCTCTGTCCAAACACACACATTTTTAATATGCACAAGCACACACACGCACGCACGCACGCACACACACACACACACACACACACACACACACACACACACACACACACACTCCAATCCATTAGTTGATTAGAGGGACTCGCGGGCCAGCAGGCACTACTCCTCTTGATTATCTCATAATATAGAGTGCTGCCTCTGTTTCCCCCGGCAACCAGAACAAAGAGCTGCTTGAATCAGCCCCCAGACTCAGATCCACAAACACACAAACACACCAACACACACGCGCACACCACTGTAGAACACCGGGGGATGACTTCCCTCGCGCGCTTGTCTTTTGCGTAATGGTCCTCAAACACAAACGCGCACTCATGAAAAGATGAGAGCCTGAGGTGATGTGTCGCCCTTTGATGGCTCTGAACACACACACACACACACACACACACACACACACACACACACACACACACACACACGTACCACGTGATACACTCACACACACACACACACACACAGTCTGATGATCCTCTCCATGTCTTCAGGCTACAAAGTGCTGCTTCACCTTCTCTTCTGTCATTTCGTTCTCTCTTTGCCATGACTGATCTGCTCTCTGCCTTCTCTCCTTTCCTTGCTCTCCTTCTGTTTTGACTCTAATTTTTGTGATGATCCCTCACTCTTCCTCCCCCTGGCTGCCTCTGTCTCCCCCTCATTCTGTTTCACCTCTTTTGCCTCAACAGTTTTCTCCCAACCGTTTTATCCTCTCAGTGTCATGACTCTCATTTTCTCTCCGTTCGCTGGAGGCCTCAACCGCTCTCTTCCTCTCTGAAACTCCATCTGTCTTAATTTTTTTCTGCCTGCATAACAACTCTCTACCTCCACGTACTTCAACCCTACTAACCCCTCCCAAAAATCTCTTTCTCTTCCTCCATCAATATTTCTCTTTCTGAGTGGTAGCCAAAAAGGCAGCGCGCATCTTAAATAAATGATTCTGCATTTTAAAAACGCACACAGCCCTCAATCTTCGTGTACATAGCTGGGCTGAAACAGGCGAGTGGCACTCACTGCTCACGGAAACCAACAAGGAAATGGGAGTTGCATGACACCACGGTTTAGAGCCCTCCCTGTCTTGGTTCAGAAACAGTTTGTTGGTGCAACATTTATGAAGGGTTTAATGAATGAAACATGCACGAGAAACTGTAATGACAGAATCTGCTCCTCCACGTGTACAAACTATACACAGTAGGTTGCAGCTAAATGGATGCTAATGGGTGGACGAATGATGGATTTTCAGAGGTAGACCACTAAAATAAAATAATGGAGGTGGAATATAGTGCACTGTAGTGTAATTAGAGAGATTTTGGACATGGATGGTGAGTCATGCAAGAATCTCTTTGAGGCTGTTCTTACACACAGGGGAGCTTAACACTCAACATCCACATTAGATTAGCAAGCTAGCATGCTAAAAATAAGTCAATAAGCGCTAAACACAAACATTTGTATGGAGCCAAAACAATTGGTTTTTTTTTAAATCTCTGAGTAAGAAAACTACGGAAGACCTAAAGGGCCATGCATTCATACATTTTATTTCCTCCGTTTTCCTGTGATAAGTTAATTTCATTTGATTTCCCGAGATAACAAAACTTTGTTTTCCCGAGATAATGATATAATTAATTTGAGTCATCGAATCATTGCAGGAAACATCATTCAGTGTAGCAATGTCAGAGGAGCAGGAGCATATCGATCACCGCGTCACATATCTTTTCAATCAAATAATGCTATCTCATAATAACGCTATCTCAGTCTGACACAGGCTGAGATAGCGTTATGCCTTGCTATTACAGATAACTGTAATAACTGTAGCCTGTTACTTTACTACCGTTTTAATGACATAATATGATTTGATATACTACACAATCGTTTTGTTTTCTCAAGATCTTGAATTAAATATATTGTCATCTCAGGAAAACAAGGTTTCGTTATCTCGAGATCTGAACAAAATGATCTCGTTATCTCGGGAAAACAAATTAAATTAACTCGTTATCATGGGAAAATGAATGAATGCATGGCCCTTTAGGACTTCCGTAAAAAACTGACAGTTGGTTCCATCATCTAACAAGGTTTGTCAGCCAGTAGTACAACTGCATTGGTATCACATGGTATATGTGTTTCGGCGGTGATCAAGAGTCTTGTTAGTCTTGTCAGTTGCCAGTTTATGAAAAAAAAACTAAGGAATGGCTGAGTTACTATATTGTAACATTACTGCCCTACTGTTAGCTAGTAGCTAGCCTTAGCAACGTTAAAGTTAGATTGACAAGAGGAACATTCATGTTTGCTAGCTAGTGGTGATAACGTTAGCTAATGCACAACAGCGCTAATTCAAAAGTGTGACTGCTGGACACAACATGTCTCCTACATCACTGTTAAATCCATTCACAGTGTTTGGTTTCCACATCACACTTGCGTTTGCTGAATATTGGACCAGGATTGCCTCCCAAACTATTTGTTATGTAACAAATCGTGCTTAAAAGTACGCCTCTCGAAATCCAATTTTCAATGAGCACAGAGAAACTGTGCACTTTAAGCAGCACTCTAATGTCAAACTCTGCACAGACACCATTTACACAGTGATGCTCAAATATTCAACTGTAGGAATAAGAAGAAAAAAACTTTTTGGACTTGAGTTGGACTCTAAAATCATTACAATTCGTCCTGAGGGAGACATGAATGTTTGTATCAATGTTAAGACATTGTACCAAAAACCATAAATGTGACCCTCATGGCGGTGCCAGAGGAAAAGGGAAGGGATTACTAAAGTCAGTTGGATTCATCCTCTGAGGATCGTAAATGTCTCTACAAAATTTCGGAGCAATTCATAATAAATATATCTATCTGGACCATAGGAGAGGAAGAAGCCACCAACTGACAAACCAGTATAGAGCCAGATTAGTGACATGACTAAAAGATAAATATTCAGTAAACTGACTGTAGTCAAGAACCTGTCCACAAACTTACAAATCTTACTTCCTCTGCGGTGACATCGTGGTGAACGCGGTATCCGGCCCCGTTGTCACGCGGGTCGTGACACTTGCCCGGACCTTTGCCCGGGGTGTGGCTGGTGTAGTAGCGGACGAATCGGGAGCGGCGCACCAGCAGGTGAAGCAGGAAGCAGAGCATCTCCATGCTGATGGAGACGAGGAAGAAGATGAGCGTGTTCCTCCTCTCGTCGTTGATCAGCAGCTTGGTGAAGATGCGAGACAGCGAGATGATCACCCCCGCTGTACCTGGGTGGGAATAAGAGAGGAGATTAAGATAGATGAAGCGATGAGAAAAGGTAAAAGTGAGAAATACGCGGAGAAGAGAACAAAAGCAGGGACGCGTGGGTGTGTGCGTACTTACTCTCTCCAGTCATCACCCCCTGTGTGTACCTCTTGGGCAGCATCCCCATGTAACCATAGAAACTGGACTGCTGCACTGGGGAGGGAAGAGGAAGCGGTTATCAGTGCCAAACAGTCAACATTGTAACAACACCATTTATTTGGAAGCACAGCTTCCTGAACCTCCACACGCCGCTCAAGCGAAGCTGACTGACCTCCGGACCTGAGCTAATTAAACTGCTCCACTGCTGCTGGCTGACAGGCTCTGTGTTCACACTCGCAGTAACAACAGGGAGACTGACTCAGTGTATGCAAGACATTAGCAGCAGCTGAGGGCTGAAGCCTCGACTGTGTTTGTCCTGTCACTGTTGCTTGTTCATTTGACAGCTATGATTGATGTTTGATTGGAACAACAAAAGCGCCAACATTTTCTATTACACTCTGGATGTATTTTTACAAGAGGTGTCAAAAAACTGCATCGTAGTGCAAGAAAGTCTAAGCCAAACAAACACAAAACTTTGCTGTCGCAAATGACATGAGCACATTAAAACAATTAACTTCACTAGAAATGTAATATTCATGCATCACTCAAAGCATCTTTTTCTGCATTATAATCTCCAGATGATGTTCATATCGGACAACAAATACGCCATTACTGATTCATCTGTGATCGGCCAATATCAGCTGATAACATCCGTCAGGGCTCTAATCCTGAAGGAAACATCCGACTCTTGTGTTATCATATCCGCCAGCTAGATGCTAACTTTGTCTGTCAGCTGTTTGGCGCTGGGCCAGTGGCGCTGTTATTAGTAGTACCTGTACATCCAAAGGCCACCACTCCCACGGACACAAGGTTAATGATGTATGCCTGCCTGGTGGTGAACTTGGCCAGCCACACATCAAACACACTGACAAAGACCAGCGGCCCGAGAGCGAAGATGTAACCTGCAGGGAAAGAGACAGACAGACAGACAGACAGACAGTGAGGACAATCCACTAAACCAGGTCACGTTCTGACTGCATGACTGACCATATTTTTGACAGGCCAGACGTGCGGAAAGTATGGCTTTCATCTGGAGTCCGATCCCGAGTTTATTAGCTCCAGAGACACGCTCTCGAGCAGACAACACACTTCAAAAGACATTTCCTCAAGGATCCAAGAGGAGCTATTTTAAGCTGCGGAGGGTATGATAGTGGAACCTTGCTCTTACACGCCGTATATGTGTAGAGATATCAAACATTTTCCTCGGGGAACATACATTTTTAAAGAGGATCTTTTTTTCAGTTTTGCTCAAAAATATTTTTCACGCCGGGCAGGACGAGCAACTTAAATGTTTTCATGTTACTCTCTGATATCACAGTGTCTCGCTGAGGAACATTTACACTGGCCATATTCAGATTTCTCCAGTGTCAGGCTTGTTCTTGCACAAACCTGATGTAAAATCTGGCTGAATGTGTATCTTAAATAGCGTAGTAAGTCCCCTTTCAACATGTTTACAAGGCTGAAATCAAAACTCGAGATGACACAAGATTTGAAAAAGTTCAAAGAAAAAAAGCGAAGGAAAAGAAAAATACCCACACTCTGGAAAGACGGCCTCCTCGTGAATTCACAGTCTCTGGCAAAGTTTGTTTGAAACATTTTACGCATTAAAATCCACAGGAGAATTATGGCGGAGTGTGTTTTTCTCTTCCTCTTTATACTGTCTTTTCAGCCTTGAGGTTCCCAGAGGCCCATTAATAAATGAGCAACAGCACAAGTTGCCATAACGAGAAATTGTTCACAATTAGAGCTCCCTCTGTGAGCGGCTTCCTGCCCGACTTACCCACAGTGATTCTGGTGTGCATGCTTAGTCTCTCCACCAGCACGTTGTTGAGGATGACGGCCAACAGAGCTACCAGGATGTACGTCAGACTCATGTCGAACACGATGGACGTCCCTGAAACAAACACACACACACACACACACACACACACACACGAGAGCAATGATTCCTGGGAGCTGGGTATGGATGTGTCTGTAAAATTAATGTCCTCTCTCTGAGCACATGCACGGCTCTACTCCTCCATATTCATACCTTTAAACTTGTGGTGCAGGTAGTCCACATCAGTGATGAAACTGTTGTAGGGAAGCAGGAAGCCCACCCCAGCCAACAGCATTGCAAAGTAGATGCCATGGTAACGGTCATCAGGGATCGGCTCCTCAAAGTCTGAGCGGGAAGAGAGAGAGAGGGAGAGAAGGGTTAGAGAATTTTAAACAGTGGGGATAAAAAAAAAAACTGACTTCAAAACATCTGAATTAGGTCTGGAGCCGACTCATTCGATCTTCATTAATGCTAATCAGGATGAATGGAGCTGTGGCGGCAGCAGCGACGTCCCGGCTCCACTGATGGAGCAGCTAACGCAGCGCAGGACCTCGTTCCCGTCGTGTTGGTGGTTAAATTGATCAGAGAAAGTGCTGATGGTGGACTAGCTGCCCGAGTGGTTTCAGCTGCAAGCTGGACTTTTGTGTTCTGCAGCTGAGTCAGTTTAATGGTTAAAGGGTGATGTGCAGCTTCTTTATATAACTGCTCATAATCCTTTTTCTAATCCTGTGAGCCGACTATTAACGGCTCCAAACCATTTTCTGGGCATTTATATTTTACTGATGACGAACAGGGGGGAAGAAAACATGAATCTGTGACTATTTATTTCTTGATGTTTTATGTAATTTACTATTATGGTAACCGGGGGTGATAAATTATGTTCCTATTTGTCTGCCGTGGGAGTTATAACCTGCACTTAGCCCTTCTGCAATTTCACATCATTTTCTTATAAATACAACCTGATTTTTATAACCATATATGCAGTGGCAGTGCATACACAACACAGCTCCTGGAAGCTTTCCCTTTTCTGCTGTTCTGGTGGCTTTGTTTTTTTTCTGGGGTAAGTAAAGGAAGTGAAGCAGTTCAGGCTTTCAGCAGCAGGATTGCTCAGAATAAAGCAAACTGTGGAGTTAGCATGAGCGGTGAGCATCACCATGGCTGCAAAGACGGAAGGAAAGATCACCGCCTGCAGAAACTCAAACCTCATTAACTGAAAATCCAATGAAGGCGCAACACCGCCCACAATGTGTGACAGACGTTTCAGAGCAGAGGCTGCACAAAACCGACAGTTTGGAGGCGTTTTATGATTGATTTTTACCTTTCTGACGTTCGTGTTGAAGGATTGTACAAAAACGATTTGGATGTGTGACGAGCGAGGAAAGCAAGATCCTCCACAAGTTTATTCACGTTTTGTTTAAAACCCTTCCTTTAAACAGACAGTATGTAATTTTGCCTTTAGGAGCCTCTCAATCAAAACTAAAGACGTAGTTTCATGAAGGATCATGGGAGTCGTTGTCTCAAGCAAACCACCATTGTAGATGTAGACCATGAGAATCTGACGCGACTCAGGCAATTATCAAAGATAATGTAATAAAATGATATTCACATTATGTCAAGTCATGTTGGGGGACTTCCTTCCTCACTCTGAACACAACGACAGGCGGCAAAATGTAACGCACAGCTACCGTGACTGAAATGATCGATTCCTCTGGGTTTGAACATTGTTGCAACCATTTGAAATAATGTAAATACCCAACTCAACTACTCAACTACAACTAATTTTTTACACATTTTAAACACAGAGCTTGTAGATGATGGTTTTTCATGGCACTCTTTGATATCACAGTTTCTTACTGGGAATTATTTACCCGCAAAGATGAGTAACAGCTTTAAAAAACAGCTAGTTAATAAATAACCTTTGGCCATATTTCGATTTCTCCAGTGTCTGGCTTATTTTGCCACAAACCTGATACAAAATCCGACTGAATGTGTATCTTTAATAGCATAGTGAGTTCCCTTTCAACGCGTAATGTCAAAGGAAGGGAACGCTGAAATCAAATATCCTACTCCTATCTTACACCACCTTTTCCCCTTTCTAACCCCATCATACTGTCTCTTAGTCTAACCACAGATAAATAAATAAATAAATAAATAAATAAAGATAGTCTAGGATTAATTCAGTCTCAGCCTCTTCACTACGGTTCAGTCTCTGTAGAGAACCCAATGTTGTTGTCTGTACACTGAGATACGAAGACTGTCGGTGTACCAGGAAAAGAGAGAAGGAGCCAAAGGATGGAGAGGCAGAGAGAAGAGAGAGGGCCCTCGCTGTGCATCCTTGGTCACTTGTGATCTGATTAACATGCCCTTTGTGCAACCTGAGTATCCAGGCAACACAGCAATTTGCTGTTAACAAGACCTGCATCCTGTTTTTACATACACTTCCTCCTCATTCTGTCTGTGTTTTGATCTCTCAGCCCCCAACACTGTCTACAAAGATGCTGAAAACACGTTTTTAACACGATTCAGCCTGACTTATGTTTATTATAAAAATGACAAAATGTAAAAATATGCCAACGTGTGACTGGTTCTCTGATGGTTTTTCCTGGGATGTTTTGAAAGTAGAACTGAAATGTGAATTCTCCTCACTTCACAGTAAGAACACATACACATTAACGCAGCCATTGTCTGTAATTTTCTGCCTTTTTCGACAGAAGATAAAACCATTTATGGATGTAATTATGGAAATAATGGCTTCAAACCTCCGGGTGGGTGTTTCCCATGGTGGCTGCTGACTGACATTTAAACACGGGTGTTGCTAGGAGAGCGCTGTGTACTACTACTTTTTCAACAAAAGCACCCACGGCTTTGTTTTTGTATCACGTCGTATGTTCATCAGCTGTCTGTCTCTTTACAACACTCTCAAAAAGGTAGAGCTGGCAAACTAGGCTAACTAACTTCCACCTTCCACCTTCCACCATCAGCGTGCTAGTTCTCACAAGTTTGCACATTATCGTTTGGACAATACATACTCCGATACTGATACATCTGTGAAAGGCCAATATCAGCTGATACTATCAGCCCACTAACCTCTCCTAAGGGATATATCTGACTCTTTAGCTTTCAAATGTACAACTGTACACCTAGGCTAGTCACTAACTGTGACTGTCAGCTGTTTGATACTGCAAGGGCAGAGCACATTATATAGGTATGGGTTTTTCAGCAATGCAATGAAGTTGTAAGCCAAGGAAAACCAAAACAATGAGCTGAAAGTAGCTAAAATCTGCCATGGAGCTGTGAGAAACTGCAGAGGCAGGTGCTTGTTATCTTAGGATGCTAATGTTAGCACTGGTTTCCACGAGTTTAGACATGACTTTTTGTTCAGATAATTTTAGCACCTGCTGAGTCATCAGCGTAAGACCTGCATTATATCGCCTGAATGAGAGGGGCTAGCTAGCATTAGCTGTTTCTTTGTCATGGGTTCGGTTGCTGTTGAGGCTAAATCACACACGCGGCTATAGGCAACGGCTAACAACCTCAGCCTCAACCCCTGGAAAACAACCTGAAGTGATACTATGAGCTATTTTAGTGCTATCTATCTATCTATCTATCTATCTATCTATCTATCTATCTATCTATCTATCTATCTATCTATCTATCTATCTATCCATCTATCCATCCATATCTGTGTGGGATTCGTTTTTCACTTTGGTAAATTGTTGTTGATACCTCTATCTCTCTATCTCCCTCTTCTGTCCTTGTGTGCGTCTGTCTATTTATAAAACCAGTACACACACACACACACACACACACACACATACACACACATACACATACACACACACACACACATACACACACACACACACACACACACACACACACACACACACACAACACACACACATACACACACATAGTGTGAAGAGAAACTCCCTCACCGGGCTCGGACAGAGCCAGCACTCCTCGCTCCGGGACATCTTTACTGATCTCCTCCTCCTCCAGCTGGTACGAGTCGAAGCTGTAGCTCTGCACCACGCCGCTCTCTCTTCCCTCTCTCCAGCCCTCCCTCCCTCCATCCCTCCATCCAGCTCTTCCTCCTCCATCCCTCCACACATCCCTCTCCTCGGGCGTCTGGACCGGCGTGGGCCTGCGGCGCTCCGCTCCCACTGAGCTCATCTTTGCGACTGAAGTATGCACACAAATACACACACGCACAAGCTACACACCGCAAGCTACACAATGTTGTGAGCGTGCATTTTAAAAAACAATCACAGTGACACACAGTGGGAGAGAGGCAGGAGACCTTCAGATGATGGAGGATCTGCGGGGGAAACAGACGCAGAAGCAGAATCAAAATGTAAAAGATGGAGGGAGAATAAAAAAAGAAACAATCTGTCTCGGTAAAAGTGACGAGAGTCAAGGTTAGACACCCCAAAGAAACATAGCTGGCTGTGTGAGTGTTTGTGCATGTGTGTGAGAGGCATATTAAATGGGAGGAACAGAGTGACAAAGGATGCATGACTGGGTGACAGACAAGGTGAGAGAGAATGCAGCTCTGCATTCGATAAACAGGCACTGCATTATACAACATATATCACTGAGCAGTGCAGACTAGAGGTGCAAATCTGTGTAAGTCAGCTGATAGAATATCATTCAACTGTATTGCTGATGATGAAATAACTAAAACATTTACTCCTATGTGAGAATGTTCTGTTTATTTGTGTTTAATAACTTTGCATATTACATATTTTGAACCGTAATTCGGACACAACAAGCAACCTGAAGACTTCATTTTGGGCTTGAGGAAACTGTGATGGGTATTTTACACTATTTCATAGACTAAACAAACAAACAAACAATCGTCATATTCATTGATAATAACAGTAATTGTCATTTGCAGCCCTATGGCCTACATAACCGTATTGAGATGAGTCATCTGTTTGAGTAAGACTTGTAGTATAAAGGGTAATGAACCCGAAAGCTGAACAATAAAGTCTTTTTAAATAAATCAGCTGGCATAAAACCATTTCATTCTGGGAAATTCAAAATGGAGGTAACCAATAAAAACCAACAGCTTGTGATAATGATTACATTTATCATTATGCATCTATTGATGCAGCTAAAATTAGAGGTCCGGCGTGCACCATTTACTGTCATCGTCTTGCCCTCCCCTTCAGAGGATGTAGAAGAATACAGCAGCCATTAAAAACACCAAAAATATAAAAGGCCCTCTCTAGAGCTAGTGGTGCTTGGTTTGACCAATCTGGGCTACCGTAGAAACATGGCAGATTCAGGACCTGCTACCTCTGTAGACAGAAAAAGCTCATTTGAAGATTTTAAAAAAACAACAATAACGATTCTTAGTTTAAGGTGATTACACCACTAAAAAAACATCCATTTCTAGCGGTTGGTTGGTTTGTGAGCAGAATTACACAAAAAATGCTTAACAGATTTCCACGAAACTCAGATGCAGGATTTCTCTCAGCCCAGAACAGACCCCATTAACTTCTGAGTCAGATCGGGATAAAGGAATGGATCGTGTAGTTTTCTGTCGCTTCCTTTGACATTGCGAGGCTGGGCATTTTTAGATATTGTCTTCAATCTCTCGGGCAATATTGCATGGTTCTTGATGAAAAAAAATCAGCTCTGTTACAGTGGCTGATATCTAAAGCTGCTGTATGTTTACAATAACAATATTCTTAAATTCCCATTGAAATCATTCTGGTTGAAGATTGCAGGTCAACTGTCTAAGTGGGATGGGATCAGTAGGGCCGGGTCTTACATGCAACAACAAATGACCGATGTTAAGTCATGCACGCCTCTTCCTCATTGGTTATTTTGTTTGATTAGCTCCCAGTCCTGAAGATGGATATCCAAAATGTTTCAAATTTTGACTGTTGGGCCTTGGCAGATGTTACGCCATAGTCGCTTGATTCAAGCAAGAAACAGTCCAAAACACAAAAATATTCCATTTGCATTCACATAAATGAAAATATCAAGAATCGATTATCAAAATAGCTAATTGACCATTTCTCCGTGGATCAACCGTCTAACTGATCCAATGACTAAACATTCAGCTCTGTCATGCACCATCTCTCCCCGCCACCCAACATGGCTGACAGTGTATTCTCCCTTCTGTCACTACAGCAGCTGACACACGGCTCAATAGCCTGCTTTCATTAACTGCAG
Source organism: Diplodus puntazzo (assembly GCA_963678695.2). Taxonomy (NCBI): domain Eukaryota; kingdom Metazoa; phylum Chordata; class Actinopteri; order Spariformes; family Sparidae; genus Diplodus; species Diplodus puntazzo. Next base: position 20,227,156 of record OZ023174.1, read on the forward strand.
TCAACGGGGAACAACTGTTGAGTAAAATGTTATTATTACAAGCTCGATCAATAGAAATGGGTATTGACACTGCTCCATATGCAAACACAGACAGAGAGCTCGTCTATTATGTGCTTTCCACAGAGCTGCCACACAGTTCAGCTCATCCACCTTGTGGCCCCTGATGACCTGAGAGCCACATTTCAGCGACTCGGAGTGGAACTGCTGTGTTTTTTTGTCAGAGAGAGCTGAGATCCTATTTTAAACCCGCAGCTGTGTGGCAGGAGGAGATGATGTAAGAAGGTTATCATCTCTGTAATTTGCGCTCATCCTGATGCTGATGCGGAGGAACAGGTTATTAAACACAGCCTTCCCTACTGCCGGAGACGAAAACAGTGGAAGAGCTGCTTATTGAATTGCGTGCTAGTTTGAAAAAAATCTAATCATGAAGCCAGCTTCTCTGTGGTCTCTGCAGAAGTTCCGTGTCCAGCCTTGAGGAGGCGCTCTCGGCCCTCCTCGGTTAAATTAAAAGGCTCCAGCCACAGAGCCATAATTGAATTGCGGTCTAATATCACAGTGCAGTTTCTAAAGCTCACTTACGGAATAGAATAAAAATAAAAAATGAACATGCAGACTGAGAAGAAAGCACTTTCGCACCTTTATCTGCCAACACACATCTGGGCCAAACCAGATGTTTGGTTTAAAATGCGTAAATTCCAAATCAATTAAGCTCACGTGTTACTACACAGGCGCGCGTGCTGATGATAAACGGTGGTTAATTAGAGGCGAAAACACGACGGTTGAGCCGCGAGGACGCGCACAGCTGCTCTCTCTGTTATTCTTCTCCAAAAACCATCATTAAAAACGACCTCCAATCAAGTCCAACAAGCTTCAAGATGTCGCTTTCTTAAGAAAAAAAAAAAAAGAATCCGTCCTCTGTTTTTGTCTGCAACGCCCGCGACCACCGCGCGTCCTCCCCTCATGATGATCAACACAAACACACAAACAACAGGTTACTGATGGCCCCGTTACCTCCGGTGTCTCCCCTCTCGCTCCCCTGTGTCGCGTCCGCTCCTCCGGCTCTCGCGGCAGCTCGCGGGGGGGAGCGGGAAGTCCTTCCTCGCAGGGTCCTCCAGAGGTGGGCTCTGCCGACCGGACCTGATGGTCTCTCCTCCTCCTCCTCAGCCAGTCTCCATCAGACAGAAAAGGGAAGCCCCCGGTGCCGTCCTGCGTGCGCTCCTGTAACGCACCATCCAGCAGCAGAGCAGAGCAGAGGAGAGGAGAGGAGAGGAGAGGAGAGGAGAGGAGAGGAAGCGTGGATGGATGGATGAGGAGAGCGAGGACAGGGGGTGAGGGAGAGAGGAGGTGGAGGAGGGGGGGGGGGCTGCCTCTGGCTGCTCGTCTTTTCCAATCAGTCTTTTTCAAAGGCAGCATGAGAGTGGAGGATGGTGCCGTTGAAATGAATGTGAAGCAACTTTTTGTTTTCTTTTAATACAGAAGACACTTTTTTTAAATTATGAAGAGTATTTTTGTACACGCTGTAAGGAGTGGATGTGATCACACCGGGATTAAAAAAAATTACAGGAAGGAAATATGCCAAATCCGTGATAGTTTTAAAAATAAAAATCAGCAGAGTTTAATTAACCAACACAGACAGAGAGAGAGAAGTCTCATTTTTGCATTATATTTGTATTTAAAAGCTTGTTGCTACTGCGATAAATCAAATCTGAATGTGACCGTGGTGACAGAAGTTCTGCACATAAATCCCAGGAGCTCCCACAAGAACATCATGGAGTGTTTTTTCTTTTGAGATTTCTTCATCTTTTATTTTTCATTATTTTCCATTCTGTCGGCTTTATTGGAATAAATGTGAAGCCGTGTGCTGCCGGAGCTTATAGATAAGGAAAACAGTGGGAAGAAGAAGAAGAAGAAAAAAACAATAATAGATGGGAGAGTAATCTGTGATTGACACTTTTATCAGTTCAATATGCTAATGCTTCATTATTGGCAGGAGCTCTGTCATATTGCACACCCCCACTGTTTCCATAGAGGAGCGCAGCCAGATGGGAATAAGCTAAACGGTGGAGCTGGATTTCGAGGTGTGCTGTCAGTGCAGCACAACAAACCCACGGCCTGCTGCTGCAGCTGCATTACAGGCTGTGAGCGTGTGAATTTGAATCTCAGTCCCGTAGTCCCTTTGCATACTGCCTGGTAAAATAAATAAATAGATAAAAAGGCTAGATGTGTTGACTCCACTGATGTAAAATTTAGTAACTTTTGGCTCAGCATCACAGAGCGCATGAAAGATCAATCGTGTCAAATGATGTAGCGCATCAGGCAAAAGGTTTGTCTCATCAGATTATTAAAGCTGCTCTTCAGTATTTGAGTATTCACAAATAATGTCACGCTGATGTTTTAAAGAGGATGTACAGTGAACATTCCCTCTGTCAGTCCGGATTTCAACCATCCTGCATACATTGCAAAAGAGAAACTGCGCAGACTTCACACTCTAAAATGTGCAAAAAATGTGATGATACTCATTCAGTGGATGGACGTGCAGGCTGTCTGGAGCTTCACAGCAAAACAGAATCCCAAAACATCCAACGCAGATGTGGACACATTTTAAAATGTAAAACGACAGAAGAAGAAAACATAAAACGGCTCCATACAGCTTGTCTGTCGTCTTTATTTGTTATGCTTTAAAACAAGTCCCCATGTAGTTCAGTTGTTCAGGAGAACGCTGCAACGCTGTATTGCTGGAAGCTCAAAATGTGTTTTGTGGGCTACGAAACTTGAGTTTCAGTCGGCGTGAGGGGTGAGTGGACAACGACTGAATTTTCATTTTTGGGTGAATTCCCTTTAAATCGTTTCTTTAACATACGACTAAAAATCAGCCAAGCACCAATACTTCATGTCCATGCAAAGACAGTCGCTTTATAAATACAAATAGCAACTGCAAAAACAAACACATTTCATTGTTCATTTTCACTAATGACAGAGCAGAGACAGGATCGTGTCAGATAAAGATACAGTGTGCTTTACTGCTGCACGTATACAAAAGAGAAAGAATCAGAGACAATGGTAGAGCAAGAGACAAAGCTGTATTCCAGCACTGTCATCTCCTTGGAAGCCAACACAGCTTCGGACAGACGGCAGACGCTTTGGTACTGAGTGTGCTGTTGTCACTGTTCCTCAGCGTGCAGCAGCCTCATCCTGGCAGCACGCTTCATTGTTGTTTCTTTCACACTCTGAACACAGATCTGCCAGTGGGTTCAACGTTCTCTCAGTTTGACGGCAGATTTAGAAGAAAAAGAGACTCACCGCAGCAGTAGTTTGGGAGTTTTACATCATTGACCTGAAGCTTCACTGCAGAGGAGCACACACTGTATCTTACCTGCTGCGGCCTAACAAACAGCTGTCGTCCTGTTTGTGGCTGGCTCTAGATATGGCAATGCTGGTGGGTCTGGATGGATTATTAGACAACTGGATGGATTCAGGCAACCCGCAGAATGTTTTGTAGTAACTATGGATACTTTATATCTGGTGCCATCGTTGGGTAAAACTTTAACACATTAACACTTCTCCTCAACCTCAACTGATATTTGTTTATGGTGCTAATTAGCTAACGTTAGCATGCAAATAGTTAACAGTATAACTATTAAACATCAACATGCATTGTGCAACAGCATTGTGCGTATGTTAGCATGCCCTGTTTTGCATTCAGCTCAATGCACCCTGCTGGAAAAACCAGCATAGACCAGCACCAAAACACAACATAAGCTGGTTTGCTTGTTACTGGTCATCAGCAAGACCAGCAAGCATATGCTGTGTTTTGGTGCTGGTCTATGCTGGTTTTGGTGCTGGTCTATGCTGGTTTTTCCATCAGGGCATTCAATGCGTGGCAGCGGACTTTAAGTCTTGTTTAGGTTTAAAACTTGAACATGAAGTAAAAGTGGCAAGCTGGGCTGGTAATCATATGAGGATAGTTGAAAGGTGCGCTATGGAGCTGCCTCGTAAACAACTATAAATTACATTCAGGCTTCATTCAGTGCTAACCAAGAATCACTGGGACTAACCATGACTTGATGACGAGACATTTTAAATCCAGCTCACTACTGTCTTCTTCTTCCCCACATTTGTTGGTGTATACACCTGTTGCTCAGAGGAACAGTGACAAACCGTTGGCTAGACTGTGAACTACGTCACCAGTGTGCACGTGCAAAAGATAAACACTCCACAGCGCTACTGGTCTAAAACTCCACAGGGAACCTTTAACTGGAGTTCTTGTGTGCTTACTATGTGAAGAATTTACAAAAAACTTGCAACTGAAATACTAATACTTCTCAATTCACCTTTGGTAATCATCTGGTCTAAATACTATTTTTCCAGATACTTTTCTTTTTCCTATGTCTACTTGATTAAATGGAGCACAATTTAAAGTAACAGTGACGAAAAGGCACAACATTTTAAAACAAATCAAACAAACAAAGACAAACAAATCCTTCAAAACGCAGACCGTTCTTGAGACAGTGCTGTCCGGACAATGAAGCAGCACTAATCTGTGATTTATCGACTGAGCTATTCTTTTTGAGACATACAAACACATCCAGGGACACAGCAGGTGTCTTGACGCTGGACCAGAAACACGTTGTTGAGATGAATTTAATCTGCGTGAAATCCTCTGGATCAGGGGGTGCGATGTTTCTGGTTGTCTGCCTGCTTATCTCTTTAGCTGGCTGTTTTTCTTCTTCTTCTTCTTCTTCTTCTTCTTCTTCTTCTTCTTCTTCTTCTTCTTCTTCTTCTTCTTCTCCCTGTCTGCCTCTCACTTTACCTGTCTGCATGGGTTACAATCGAGTTGCCAAATTTCTGTCCGTCTATCTGCTTGTCATCCTGCCTGCGTAGCTCTCCATTTGGCTGCTTGCCTTCCTTTCTATCTCTCTCTCGGTTTTTATCTTCTTCTTCTTCTTCACTGCTCGGCTTGTGGGGGGGCTTGCGGCACTGGATTTATGCTGCGTGTTGAATGGTAATAGTTTGTCATCTTCTTTTAGCCCACAGCAATCTGTCCAGAACAGAACGAGTCACTGTTTTCTTGGTGTGTGTGTGTGTGTGTGTGTGTGTGTGTGTGTGCGTGCGTGCGTGCGTGCGTGCGTGCGTGCGTGCGTGCGTGCGTGTGTGTGTGTGTGTGTGTCCCATAAATGTGTTCCCCGGCAGCTCTCTGTTATGAATGTGTAAAAAGGTCAGAACCATGTTACGCTTCCTTCACTCAAACAGAATTATATATTTCTGTACAACCTACACCCTGCAGGAGTGAACTGACTGAAGTGTCTGTAAGTCTGGGCGAGTGTGTGTGAGAGTGCTGCCTTTTCCGCCATTTCGTGTGTGTGTGCTATTGCGTTAATTTCACGATGATTTATCATTTGTGTGTCCTCTCTGTAGTGTCTGGCGTTGCTAACAGTTGTGCGCGTTTGTGTGTCTACGCCTCCATCCGCTCATCCATCCCTCCTTGCAGCGTGGTAAAGATGCTGAGCCTCGACGGTGTCTATATTTAGCTGCCGGTTCAATCAATGACGGCAGAGCCACAGCGCCATGACTCTGCATACTGATAGTACCACCGCCCATGGCCACCTCCGCTCACCTCTGGAGAGAGAGAGAGGGAGAGAGATTAAAGCAAGACGGGTGAGAAGTAAAGGGAGAGAGGCAGGGAAACGGGCAAATTAGAGAAATGACAACGAGAAAATGAGAGCAAAGCAACCAAAAACCGACCCCCCCAAAAAAATGATAATTCAAAGAGCGAGAGAGGGAGACAGATGGGCCCTTAATCCTATGACACGGTTAGAGGAAGACAGGAAAAAGGGAGAGAAACAGGCAAAGGAGGGAGAAGAGGAGGATGTGATGATGTGCGAGGCAGGCAGGTGAAGAGGAAGAAGGGGAGGAGGAGGAGGAGGAGGGATGAAAGGAAAGAGACAGGTGTAAATGCAGAGGCAGAGGTATCGAGGGATGGAGACAGATGGAAAAGGGGTGCGAGTGGAGGAGGGGGTGTGAGGTAGAAAGAGGAGGTTCACACGGGCAGAGATGAAGATGCGGGGAGTGAAGGGTGGATGAAGACACAGACAGAGAGACAGAGAGAGATACAGAAAGAGAGAATAGCTGCAGTGTCTGGGAAAAGAGACAGAAGTGAGCCTCTTACAAATGGAGGGACGGGGGAGGAGAGAGGGAGAAAGAGGTTCCAGGGCAGGGGAGAGAAGAAAAAAAAAAGTTCACACAAGACGAGTAGAGAAGATGTAACAGACTGCAGTGTTTTTCTACAGCGAGAGAGCAGAGTGTGCTGCAAGTGGATGGAGGGGAATGAGAGGAAAGAGGCGTACAGAGGAGGAGGGAACAGGTACGCTGAGGGAGGAAGCATCAGGGAGAGAGACAGAGAGAGAGAGAGAGAGAGAGAGAGAGAAAGAGAGAGAGTCTATTGACACTAAGAGACACGGAAGATGGAGAAAAGGGGAGTGCAGTGAAGCACTGTGGACCGGAGAGAGAGGTCAGGACTGAGCCACTGCTCGCCGGTGTTACACCAAATTCTGCATCCATCAGAATCTGTGGCCTTTTTTTTAAGAAAAAAGATTACTTTATCACATCTTTTATTTTGATAGCTGTCAGCAAACATGGTTTCCTCCTTAACATTTAAGGAATAGTTTAAAATGTTGGGTCACATTTGTGTATTTGCTTCCCTGCTGAGGGCGGGATGAAATAAAATCAAAATTCATGTACCAGCAGGTCAGAAGCTCACGAATGAACTTTTTTCAGATACTGTTTGTTTGTCTGTCAGAAAGAACTGGAGATCGAGGGGAGTTCTGGGTTCAGTCAGAGGCTGAGCTGAACACAAACACACAGGCCATCCACACAGGTGGGCGCACGCAAAGAGAGGTTAGGCAAGCTGTGAATGTGTCAACTTAAGCAAACCTTTGCGCTTATCCCAGGGCTTTATTTAACCTGCTTCGTAAACCTCAAGAGACAAAAGGAAAAAGGAGGCAGACTTGAGGGAAACAGAAGAAAGAACAGCAGATCCAGGTGAGCTCTGAGCTCTAAGTCAGAGGGTGATCGTAACAAGAGCCCACAGGTACACCCACATAATTGATCAGTATTTACTTTACCAACTAGTGTAACATCCGTTGGTATAGTGGCTGCTATGAAAATACAATATGTGTAAAAATATTTGCAGTGGTAATACCATTTAAAATCCTAACTGCGTCACAGAATCTGATGGGTCACACAGAATTAGTTTCAGGACCAGCTTTTATCCCCTCCATTGACTGTGGGTGCAATCTCTCAAAATACACGTAAAATACGTGTGCACAGGCAGACACACACACACACACACACACACACACACATACACACACACACACACACACACACACATACACAAACACACATAACACACACAGTTGTGTTCTTTCTATTTCTGTATGCAGAAGGCTGCACAGATACACACTAGCACAAGGCACATAATCTCTCGCATGCACAAATAATCTCTGTATCTTTTTCTCTCCCAGGGCCGTGAGCACAAAAATGCAAACACACTCAAACGGGAGACAGACACAGACTCCCGTGCACACACACAGGCACGCTTTAAGTAGCTGTGAGAACTAGAAAGCGCCTTAAGCACTTGGAAAGCGCTCACTGTAAATCCACACTATTGTTATGTTTGGCTGTGATCTGTTCTGGGCTGCAATTACATGACAACACAGGCGAAGCCCAACATCTCTCTCTGTCTGTCTCTGACACACAAACACACATACATATATACGGTTATATAAATACAATCAGGTGCATTCAGACAACACAAATAGGTCACGTATTCCTATAGGATAAACTATTAACTACATCTTTCCTCTGCGCATAAATACTTGCCATACTTTTTCCTATTAAAATTACATGAATTCAGGCTCAAGCTGTGAGGCTCCTGAGCTCATCCTCAACTTTCCATCATTAAAAAAATATTTGTTTGTTTTTGTACTGTAGCTTAAAGACTTATGTTTTGTTCAATAAGCCTGTGTTGTAGAATGGCAATTAGATAGATAGATAGATAGATAGATAGATAGATAGATAGATAGATAGATAGATAGATAGATAGATAGATAGATAGATAGATAGATAGATGTGTGTGCTTGTGCTTTTTTTGTTTGTGTGCAAGTGTATGCTTTCTCTCTTACTCAGTTCAAGCTTTTAGTGCTTTGTTAAACAAGCTGCATACTTGCGCACATACACACACACACACACGCACACACACACACACACATGCAAACACACATCCAAAACAATCCCGAAACCCAACACTTTGTCACCAAAGCGTAGTGGACTCAGAGTTCAATTACTCGCTCTGTGTCTCTCATTATCATTGTCTCCATCTTACAGCCATTGTTTATTAAAGGTTGCTATGTAACCAGAAGCCGCTTTACAATTTCAATTACACAGCTCTGTGTATGTGTGCACAGATTTTCACCCTCTGTGTGTTTTTTGGTGTGTGTTATTGTGTGTGTGTGTGTGTGTGTGTGTGTGTGTGTGTGTGTGTGTGTGTGTGTGTGTGCGCACTGTAATTTTATTTTTCTCTGTCCTCAGCTGCAGTATTTCACAGTAAAGCAATAGCACCAATCTGTATCTAATCTGCTGCAGAGGCTTGAGGCCAGGTCGACTTCACCTTCCCCTGCCATACAGACAGTGCTCTCCCACTCCATTTTGTCCTGCAGTGTTCAGTTAGGAAACAAGAACAACAACACACCGCTTCAGAATTTTAAGGGAATTAGTCAAATTAAACAAGAAGAGTCTCCAGCCGTGCGAGCAGCTCTGTGACACTGCTATACACTTTTAGCTCGATGCTTATTTAACCACAATGGCATTGCTAATATGCTAATGATTAGCACTTGCCCTACCATTTTCATGCTAGGATGCTAACATTTGCTAATTAGCACTAACCACAAAGCACAGCCGAGGCTGGTTGGAATATCATTAGTTCTGCCAGTATTTGGTCATGAAACCATTGGTTGAATTGAAATTTTGATCTGATGATGGCGCAAGAGGAGAGTTTACGGTTCAACAAAGAAAGTGCAATTGATCCTGAGGGGCATATGAATGTCTGAACCAAGTGTCAAGGCCATCCATTCCTTAGTTGTTGAGACATTTTCCTCAAAACCACAAATGAAATGAAAATGATCGTGTTTGAGTGGAAGTCAGGGGACCACTGAAGTCATTTGGAATAATCCTCTGGGTACAATGAGTCCATTCAGTAGCTGTTAATATATTGTAGTCTAGACCAAAGTGTCGGACCCACTCATAAACACTGGAGCATCCACACTACAGTTTCACTGATTTCAAGATTACAAGATCACTGTTTCAAAATAGAGAGTTGAAACGGGTTCCATTTATTCTTCTAGGCAAACACACCTGTCTCTGTGAATGCCTGTCATAAACATGACATTCATATTTAGAGATATATTGTATGAAACATAAAAAAAAATCAGTGATAGCATATCCAGATTTGTGTCTAATGTTCTGTGAAGTTATGTTTTATAGAGCTATATAAATGCATCATTATAGTATCAATGAAAATTGAAGTTAAAACAGGGCATTAAAGGGCCAAAGATACCACAGACAGTTTTTGCTCAGGATTTGAGTTTATTAGATCAGCTGAAACTGAACTCTGAGAAAGAATGATGGAAGCATCCCAGGACAGCTCTAGGTGTTGATGCTTGCACTGCGATCTAATATGATTAAAGCAGTTTATTCTTTCACATTTAAACAAAAAAGTTCATTGATCACTTTGAAAACAAAGGATGTCTACTTGGAAAAGGCCAGCGGTGACAGGATCTTGATGCGTGCATGAATGTTTAAAACTATAAAGAAATGTGGCTACAGAATAATTGATAAGTATTAAAGTGACTCTGCTATTAGCCACTTTGGGGCTTTGGTTTAATCATGCCTCTTGATATATCCTCTGTCGAACACTTGATGCAAAATGTAAATGCAGTCTGCAGTGATGGAAGCATCAGCTCCATTGAGATGCCCTTGAGCAAGGCAGGGAAAGTATACAGTAGCTGTACGACTGTGAAGAAGAAATTGTCGCATTTATCAAACCGACTATTCAGCTCATGTTATTGTGGATGCCACTGGTTTTCTTGCAGGACCCATCCTTCTCCATCTCCATCTCAGATTTATGGTCCCTGCACTCTGTGCAAAAGGTTTTTCAGTGGGTCAAGGTAAGAAAAGCAGCAGAGTGGATTGTGAGCTGTAGTTTCCCTGGTCAACACACCGATCTCCTCAGCTGTTGAGGCTACACTGTCTCTAGGCTAGTTAGCAGGCCAGCAGCAGGGCTGCTCTGTCTGCTCAGCCTAGCACAGAGACACTGGAAGCAAAGGGCAGCTCTCCGGAGGATGAGTGATCCCAAGAGGGCTGGCAGAACACCAGGAAGGATGCTGAAAGCTTTGGTGTGTTTACCAGGGACACTCAAACATAAATCAACAGGATGCATAAAAATGTTGGCATTACCCTCAGCTTTTCGGAGCTTTATAGTATCTCTCAGCACAATGTTTTGTTCTTTAAGCTCAAAACTGAAAGTTATTGGCACTTATAGCATCATATTTGCCAGCTGTTTCCCCCTGCTTCTAGTATTTATGCTAGACTAAGCATACCCCCTACTGACTCAAGCTCCTAATTAGATTTATATTAATTTAAAACTTATAGTTTTAAATTAATATAGGCTCCACACATAGAATAAGGAGGCTTTGTGCATTCAAACAATATACCTTTTTTCACGGTTAATTGAGAATTCAACCGGGTGTCATTTCAAATGAATGATAAAAAAAAAATCTTTACCCAATTGAAGCAAAGTTTGAGTTGTACGGTCGGTCTGCTTTTCATTATGCTGTTTCATATTCTGCAGAAGTGTAGCCTCGATTAGTCAGCACGCCATTAGCGGCCATTACATTTAAGTGTGTGAGTGAATGTGAATGGGAAAGTTTGATTTAGTGGCAAAAGCTATTATCGTTGAGGAATGAAACTGTCCCTGTGGAGTATTTCCACACACGTGGTATCTTCTTTCTCTCTCTCTTTAAACCTCTGTGTCTGTCCTACGCACACGCACAGACCCATATCTCCTCTGGGACCCTCATCAGGACAGCGAGCTCCTTTTAGCGGCTCCCCTGGTGATCTCCATATCTCTAATGAGATTATTGTAGTAATAGGAGAGTTGATAAACCCATTACCCACGACCCATCCCTCCTGCCTGCCTGTCTTTCTGTTTGTCTGATCCTTGCCCGTCTGTCCTCCTGCGAGCTCTCGACCAGGACGGAGAAGAAGAAAAAGAAACATTCAGGTCACTGAGAGGAGAAGGAGGAGGAGGACGAGGGGGAGGAGATGACATTCATGACAAGGAGGTAGTTGGGAAAAAAAGAAGAGATGGCAAAAGAGCAGGAACAAAGAGGGGGAGAGAAATCAATGTGGGAGAGAGGAACGAGAGGAAACAGGAAGTGTGAGACAGTTACAGATGGGGTGGAAGAGAAATCACTGACAAGAGTAGGGAAAAAAGTGTCGATTATAAAAGAAAGCACGGGGGAAGTCTGGAAAACTGACATGAAAGAAGATGTGGTGCATGAAGGATGGAGGAACGGGGAACGACTGTGGAGAGTGGCTGTTTAAAGGTCATGTGTATTAGAGAACTGTGTGCAGAGACACGGGCTCCATCCCCTCCTCTTTCCTCTCCTCTATCCTTCATCTCCCTCCATCATTCTCTTTCCGCCGCCAGTTTCCCCTTTTGCACTTACAGTCTCATCCTCTTTCAACCCTGTCTCCTTGCCCTGTCTGTCTGTCTGTCTGTCCTCCCCCTTGCACAAACCAAATCCATCCCTTCCCCCCCAATCTCTCGTTCTTTCTCCCTCTATCTCCCTCCATCAGCTTCAAAGAGCTGTCTCTGTGGCAGACCTCGAGGGCACCTGCCTCTCGAGGTGGAATAAAATCAACCGTCCTCTGTTGCCTTTGTCTGTGTGTGTGTGTGTGTGTGTGTGTGTGTGTGTGTGTGTGTGTGTGTGTGTGTGTATGTGTGTAGCTGGTACAGACTCTGAAGAGCAGTGAGGCCCTAGGCACCTCTATAACAAACAAACAATGAACAAGCAGGTGAACCTGGACCAAAGGGTAGTTTCTGCCTATGGGTCTACTCCCCAAATGAGATTATGTTACAGTGTAGTTTTTAACCTTTACAGCCTAAATAAAATCTGCATCCGTGTATTTCTGTTTACGTTTGCGTGCCTGTGTTTCTCTGCATGGCTGCTGAGTGTGTCAGCCTGTCACTGTGCGTTCACCTCTCTGTATGTGTGGATCTGTTCGCACGTAGGTGTTTGATGAGTGCACCTGGGAATCTGCCACATCTGTGGGTGTGTGCTGGCTGCTCAACGGCACCTAGTGAGATTGGATTAGAGCTCCTGGCTCACGCCGTGTGTAAATCAGACAGACGCAAGATGCTGGTTCGAACCAAGTGTGTGACTGAGTGTGACCTTCGGGAAGAGACGAGACGAGGGGAGTGGTGTTGCCAGACTGGGCTGTTTTCTGTCCAACTGCGTGGCTTTTTGTCCAATTTTGAATCACTACAGGCAGCAGTGTGTCTCTATGATCCTCTTGGTTCTCCGCGACTTCAGTTGTCACTGTGATCATGAAGGTGACGCATCTGTACATAGTATATAGGCTGCAGCATAGGCGAAATCTGTCTGCTACTTCAGCGGCATGGATCTATCAATACACAGCACAGCTCGGCTACTCATTGCTATAAACTTGTACAAACCTCATTCAGGTAAAGGATCAATGACATAACAACATATTTAACTAAACAACCACTCTGTCTATTCCTGGGGGATGGAGAGGGTTGATGGCTGGCTAACAATAGGGACGAAATTTGGTCATTTTTTGGAACAAAGGGGGTTGGCTTTCTCGGGTCAAAACACTATTTTGGTTTCTACTCATTGACACTTGGTAAAATCATCCCAATACTGCATCAGGGCCCTATCGGCCGCCAAGCATTTTTAGGGTGTAGAAAATTCAAACTCATTGTTTAGGTGTGTGGTTCGTAAATTAAATCACAAAGCTGGTTTCAGCAAAAGAAAAACAGATGTTTCCCTCTGGAGTTGGTGAAGAGAAAAACAGCGCTTTAAGGTGTATCATTTAAAACGTTATAGGTGAAAACATAAAAATAAAAAAGTGGAAATTATCAACTACAATATGAAGACTAAAGGTTATGATGTTTAGGATGTTTATGTTTGTGTTGCAGAAATATCTAAATAGTTATCTGAAGTAAGCATGCTAGCCAGCTAGCCACGGTTGTCTTGGTCCAAAGCTCCCATGCAGGTGATGTAAACATCACACTTCCTATGTGCCCAGTCCACACCGCTAGCTGTACAGCTAACTGAGCTAACTAGCTAATGGCAGCAAAAGTTATCAGTTTAGAGTATGAATTCAACAGGTAGCACATTTCTAGTGAATAATCTAGAAGAATAAGGCAAAAAACTAAGTGTATAATTGAAACCACATTTTGCACATGTTCCCAGGTTCCATACACTGCAGATTGTGGTGCTCATTCTTTGTTAAATACAGAATTAAGGAAAAGGGGACTTCTCTCTGTGTTCTTATTTCACTACTATTAAAAGTCATTCAATCACAAATTCTCACAAATTGCACCTTTAAAGACAGTGAAAATTGGACATACTCTAGTCAGAAGAAGAAGAAGGAGAGGAAGAAGGAAGAAGAGGAAGAGGAGGAGAGTTCGATGCACTCAACATGCAAAACCAAATGTCATTTCAATTCCTTAGCTCGAGGCCTTTAATTGTAGTCCCGAGTCGTAGCTCTCTAATAATACATTTTTAATAAAAGTTTCCATCTGTTCAAACAAGTAGAGAGCATTTCTGTTCAATGTCACATTATCTGACAGATTTCCTAGTGATCATTTATCAATAAAGTCGCTGTAGTGTCAGTTTCACCTAAGTGTGAGCCTGAAACCTGGCACATAGAGAGAAAAAAAACATCTGCAACAGAAACCAAAAAAACTGGGTCAACTTTTAATGACAATTGTGCCGGGTGAGGGCTCTGATTGGGCCGTTGGGTGTCAGTCAAAACTGGCAACACTGACGAGATGAGGAGAAACATTTCGGTCAAAACGCAGGAAGGAGAGCTGAACCATCAACACGAAAGACTAAACCTGGTAAAGACTCATCCATGTTCAACTCACACAATCCACTCATGTATCCACCCCTCCACACACACACACATTCACACACACACACACACACACACACACACACACACACACACACACACACACACACACACACACACCGCAGAGACACTGGCTTTCTTTGCTATGCAAAATAAACTGCATGTACTCTACTGTAACTATAAAAATTAATCAAATTAGAGTGATGTTGAATAATAATCAAATCTATGTGTGTGTGTGTGTGTGTGTGTGTGGTGATGGAGGAGAAAAAAAAACAGATGGGTGGGTGTTGGACATTTATATGAGTCCTCGATCTAATGAAAGTCATTAGAGTGAAGCAGGAAAATCAGTCTAATAAAGAAAAGAGGTTGCTGCTCAGTCTTGGATGAAGGCCAGAACCATCACTACATACCGTAATTCACTCAGTGTGTGTATGTGTGTGTGTGTGTGTGTGTGTGTGTGAGAGAGAGAGAGATGAGATGAGATAGAGAGGGGTGTATTGATCGGTGGGCGTGTAGCGAAGGGACCTGAACTACCACAGCACCACCTCCACCACTCGCACACAAACACAAACAGCAGCCTGCATGAGCTCTTAGCTATGTCTTCGGGTATATTATGTACAGCAGTGCTACCAGCTGCTGTGTTGTGCATTGATCGGCTGCTCTGTCTCGAAAAAAATATTCCTCTGACGGAGTGTCAGGAGACAAGAGTGTAGTAAACCCTTCAGGTCATGCTGTTAGAGGAGAGAGAGGCTGAGCATGGGGCTGCACAACAAAACTGAGGAATCTGAACATGTTTATTTAGGCTTGTGAGGATTCCTGGGTTAAAGTCTTTTCAATTGACAGTATATTATGATAGTTAAGATATATATATTAAGGCATAAATGCAAAACTTACTCTCATATAGTGGACATTTACTGTCAAAACTGTGTCTTTTATATATTCATGTGTTTTATCTATTGATGTCTGAGCATGCGTACACTGAGACAGTGGTTCCCAACCCCACAATACTAAGATATGTCATTTCAGTTTTTTTTTTTAGTTGATACAAAGGTGAACGTGCTAATTAAAGGGGTTTCTGCTGTATTTCCCAACCCATGTATATAAATAAAGGTAGGCTAAATAGGCTAACGGAACCACCTCTCTGTATAATATAATTCAACAAGAGAACAAAACTACACCCTCCAAAATGACCTTAAAGATGAAGCAACACCTCTCTAACAAAGTGTCAACAAAAACTGAGCATTATCACCATAAATGAGGGGTTTATTGAAAGGCTGTTTTCAGCTAGGTTTAGCTAGATTTAGCTAATAACTTACCACTCTTTAAACATGACAAGAGGTGTTCTTTAAACACCTTGTCTGTTGTCACTCCAGGTCGTTGTGTATGTAGTGCTGTGATTATGAAGCCACTGGTCCAATCCCAAACCGTGTTGTTTCATTTCCTCTGCTGCCCTCTAGCGGATAGATGAAACAACTACATCTTCTCCCATAATGCACTGCCGCCGTTTTTATTCCCATCGTTCCCTGCTTCGAGCTCTCTGCACCAGTCAAGATGGCGGACAGACCAGGTAAAACATCGTGTCCTCTGCTTTAAAAATCACAATTTGTCTCCGTTATGTGTTTTGTTGTCGGTATATTTTCACATAATGGCAAACGTTATGTGTTTTTCTGACTGACGGACATTTCATGACTCATTTTAATGTCTTCGTCTGACCGAAGGCCGCACTCAATCCTTTGAGTCACGTCAAGGTCTTTGCGGGTCATTGCCAGTGTTTAAGTTAACATTAATCTGCGTGCTGCTCTTGAACATTTAGCTAACATGTCATGTTCACTTATTACAAACTGCAGATTTTACCTCCAGCTTAGACGAAGTTATTACACATAGACTGTCTTTGCATAAGTCGTGTAACGGTTTCTTTTGGCTAGCTTGCACGCTAGCTTGCAAACACGGTGTCTAACGTCACTGCAAACTCTGATATTGTCTCGTTGATTTAATCCTAAAACCAATTAACTGTTCACAAATAATAACCAGTAAAAGGCCGTGCTTTGATTTACAGTAGGTTTAAATGGTGGTCTAAGAGTATTTTATTCATAATTGTCGGGTTGTAGCTACACACCTGCTAAATGTCAAATATGGCACACACACAGTGAAAAGTTTGCTCCAGAGGTGGAAGGCAACTTGCAAGTCAGCTGGTGCATTCAGGTGAAAATATGAGCAGATACAACTTTATTAGAATCGTTTTGTTTTCAAACTATGTAGAGACTGAAGTTGTTGACTACTTTGCTGTGTGTCGGGTTTCAACTGATAATCTTTTCAGTACCTAAAAGACTGCAAATAGTTTTGTTTTTTGAGTAGAAGAATGATAAGTTTATCTATAAAATGTCATTGAATAGTTATAAAATGCCATCACAACTCTTTAGGGTCCAAGGTGACTTTCACATTCCCTGTTTAAAGACAAACCTCTTCTGTTGGTCACAATTAAGACAGATAGGTACCACAAATGCTTAAATTTGAGAAGTTGGAGCCAGGAATTGTTCATATTTTTACTTGTTAATTGATAATTTAAACTTTTTAAAGTAATTTTATGTCAAACTAATGAATGAATTGACCAGTCACTTCAGTTGTGGCCCATTTAGTTTGTAGCTGCAGAAATTGTTTCATGACTTGTGGATAATTTAAGTGTTAAAGACCCCCTGCCTAACCAGGACACACTATATTAGGGCTACAACTCGTTTTGCTCACAATGGATGGTGTGTGATCAAACTGTTGTTGCTGTCTCCACCAGTTCCCATTGTTGAGAAGCGTCTGATGGACGTGAAACTGGGTGAGCTTGGAACCTGGCTTGGAGGTCGAGACTTCACTCCCAATGGCCTCATCGCATCTGTCCGCAGAGGTGAGGAAACATGTTCTGACTGAAACATTGTTTTGTTTTTTTCTTTGGTTCCTGTTGCTTTAAGCTCACTAACATTTAGTGTAGTTTAAGATAAAGGTGATTTGTGAAATGGATAAAAGCATTTCAGCTCCAAAACTAGCTTGTAATGTTAGAAGTTGAGGGACTTCCAGAGAACAACACCTTCTGCTCGACAAATTATTATTTAACCCAATTTGTTTTGCAGGTCAGTAAGTGTGCATTTACAGAATCGCAGCTACAGTAAAAAAGTGAAGCTGATTTCATGACCATCACTGGATTGTCCAATGCTTTATGTAGAAATGCCTCATCAAAGAATTAACATTTGGAAATATTTTTAAGTAGAAACACTTAGTTTGGAGCGTTAAACTGATGTTTTAATGACATTAAGGAGGGTTTTGACTTTCCCTTTTCACCATGTTCACTCACATGTAAAAATAAGTGCATGTAGCTTCTGTATTCAGGCCATAAGGAAGAGCTGTGGTTAGTGCTTTGTTTTGTCTTCCAGGCCACGACAGATACTACAACAAGTACATTAACGTGAAGAAGGGAGGCATCGGTGGTATAGCTATGCTGCTGGCTGGCTACGTGGCACTCAGCTACATTTGGGAATACGACCACCTCAGTAAGAAACACAAACACTCCCTCACGTCTTTGTTTTATGTTCTACATATTACAAAAAAAGTTGTTGTTCTATTAGATAATGTGACCTGGAAGTTTACATCAGAACATGTTCTCCATCTTTTTCCCAGAACACGATCGCTGGAGGAAGTACCACTGAGGCCCCTCAGCAGCCATCAGACCATCGGGGGTTGAACTTGAATCTTTGTTCCTCCTGCTCTTTCTACTCTCAGCTCTCTGTGTTGAATATGTGACTGTTCTGACCAATAAACAATAAGATTTAATTCTGGATATTGTGTTTGAGTGCAAGATTCACCTTGCAGTAGTGTAGCTTCCCCGTCACTTTATATACTGATGCTACCACACTGTTGCAAAGTATAACAGGCAGCTCTGTAACAAGAACATTTATTTGTACACACTGTACAGACTGTATCCACACAGCAATGAAACTTAGTACTTTTTTTTATGAGACAAACTGCAGTACCAACTCACATCCTTTTAGGTCGACTTCTGTTCAGATCTAACACAGGTTCTTCTGTTCAGATCTAACACAGGTTTTCACAGCTGGAAAATAATGAACAATTCCAGGATTTAAATACAAATGTGTAGGTACAGTGAGTCTAAAATGTGTCTAGTGTGACACTGGTAAATCAGAAGACTAGGTGATGTAGCGAGAACATGCAAACAACTGCAGGATGGAACTGGGATCCGATTCATTACAGTAGTTTGAGTACAAACAGTAATTTACATTCCTACTACAACTTTTTTTTATTATACCATGTACAGTCAGATTTTCTACATTTAGCAGGATAGAAGAGGTCTGGTGTCACTGATGCAGTTCCATGACTGGAGGAAATGTGAATATCCTGTAAGAAGTGGCAAAACATGTCACAGCACTGCACCTCTGTTGGACCCTGGGTGTGAAGTGTATTTAAATATTCGGTGTGCTATACAGTACAAACATCGTAGAAAACAGTAGACTAAGCCGCACGTCATTGTCATGTATCCATAATGGCAAAAATAGAAATAGTAGCTTTGTTTGTATTTTTCCTACTGCCTGTGTCTGTAGTCACTTAAACACACAACAGTGGCAGTTAAAGTCTTGAAGTTCAACTTCAGCCTGTGGAGCAAACAGACTTCCTCTCCTTTGCTGCTCCTCCTCAGCTCACTTCAGGAGGGGGAGGGGGCTCCGCTACAGCACTGTGGTGACCTGGAGGCTGGAGGTTACTGTCCACTCAGGAAGGCAAGATGGCCTTTAGTGCATTTGTTGGCATAGTGGCCCTTCTCACCACACTACAGACACAGGGAAGAAAGAAGAGCGATGATGTTAAAATTAAAGCACAGGAAAGATGGAGTGAGTGTTTGTCTTCAGTAGTAATAATCATCATTGGATGGTCAAGTGTGTTCGAGCCAGCGCAAAAGCAAATCCTCAAATCTCAGAAGACAAAGTTTCAGCTTTGATACACATGACAAGCACATCTGAGCGGGTTCATTTTGAGTGAAATAATACTTACATTTTACATTTAACTGAAAATTCTCAAAATGTGTGATGCATCATACGACTTTCCCAAACAACTGATGTTGACTACCAAAAAGCATTGAAGAAAAATCAAGATTTGCTTTCATCCAAACTAATATATTACTGCTGCTTTCTGGCCAAGAGTTAGACAAGAAGATCAATGTCACCGTTATGTCGGAACAGTAAATTGTAGCTTAGCCCAGCAGCCATTTAGCTTCGTTGCTCTGTCCACAGGCAACAAAATAAACTTGGTAATTTAAAAAAGTGGTCATTTAGTTTAAGTGATGCTATGTGCTGGACTATTTTTAGGCTGGGAGCAGTTCTCAGACCACCTGCAGTGACTCCAGTAAGTCACTGTTCCAAACCAAGATGTAGTCCAGCTCATAACTTCCACAAAATGTTCTGTACATATACTAGTAACGGAACAGTATAAACGCTCATAGTTTCACGACGGTAAGGAATATTTCTATAGGTATTTAAACGTATTAAATGCACAGGATGTCATTTCTGCCACTAGGGGTCTTCCAACGCAAACAATACAAAGACACAATATAGTTCGATGACATAGTGAAGTAGCATGGGATCATGGGAGATGTTGTCTTCGCTGTTAAACAACCACCACTGCCGATGGAAATCTATCTGATGTGCCTCAGACAGAAATGTTAATATTAAGTCACATTCACCAACTTCCTTTCTCACTCTCTGATGTATCATCTGATGTTTCACTGGAAATTATAGCAACAGGCGACATAATGAAATGCACCTTGAAATGTTTCCTTGAATAAAAATACATATTTTTCTGGGTTTGAACATTGTTGGACACATTTGGGATTTTATTCATGCAGTAATGTTACATTTTATCAAATTTGTTTTGATTGTTGAGTCTCATTTCCAGGATGTCAGCTTGAGCCAGGCCACCAACCAGCCATATTTCATAAAAATAGCTTACTGCACCTTTAATTTTTTATTTAATGTCATCCTTATGATCTTCATTTATTCGATTTTATTTAACTTCCTTTTTGTTTTGTATGGAAATATCTTTGGTGGTAGCTTCATATTTACATAACATATAACACTGGTATTGATCTTGTCATCCAACTCTCAGCAAGAAAGGCAGAACAACTACGGTGAGTGTCTCAAACAGATTTTGAAGTCAGACCAACACGTTAGCACACTAATGTTCAGATGGCTCACCTTGTAGCAGGTGACCTGGTCCAGTGGCCGAGGCCCTCTGTTGCCAGTCATGTTGTTTTGCTGATTCATCCCCATCGGTGTGTGGTTCATCGGCCGCTGGCCCGGACTGGAGCTGGTCAGCTGGATGAGGGAGAGCGACGAGCGGCCGATGGTGGGCACAGGCTGCAGAGGGAAACGCACACAGAGAAATCATTTTTAGTTGTGACCGGACACTACACTCTCTGAAGACAGCCCATCATGTATACGTGCAGATGTGCGGGTGTTTGTGCGTGTATCCTCTTACCTTCGTCTGGTTCTGGGTTTGCTGTGGTAGAGGAGGCTGTTCAGAAGCTCCCATGGGCAACTCAAAACGAGGGCTGCAGGAGAACATCTCAGTGTTAAATCTCCATAACGTTAAGGCGAAGTCTGCAATTGTTTTTATTTTACCGCTGTAATCTCTCAGCCAAGAATATTTTGCTAGATAACATTAATTATCCCATAAACAGGGCGGATGATGCTTTAGTAATATTACACACTATATGTTTCTATTATGTAAGAATCACATAGAAAGGAAGACATACTGCATAAATTTACAGGATTTTCCCTCTGGACAGAAGCCCACCAGGTAGTTCACACAGATCACCCTTCTTGTGTGTCTGTGTCTGCAGTCAGGACCTGAGACAGGACGGAAGAAGATCAACAACAGAAAGGAAAAAGTATGTCACGGTGCATCATCACTACAGGAAGGTTCACGTCCACCATGGAGCAGGACGTACCGTGTTTGCAGAAGCCTCGGTCATACCAGGGACAGTCTTTAATCTTGGACTCAGGGTCAATGTGCAGGAACGGACATTCCTTGTTGCTACACTCGCCTGCGGGGGTCAACACAGGCACATTAACATGATACACTCTGGACAAATACAGTCACTAAGCTCATCTGTGTGATTTTATGAAACACCGAAGTCTACGAACCAAACTTGGAGTAGAAGTAGCATTCAGGCATTTTGGTCATGTCGTATTCGTGGAGGAACTCGCACTGGTCTCCCTTCTTACACAGTCCTCTGAGCCAGTGCTTACACACCACCGTCTTCTCTCCGCTGATGTGACGGAACGGACACATCCCACCTGGGAGTGGAGACAAAAAAAGAGTTACAGCACGGCAGATGGCACAGCTCTCCTGGTGATAGTGTGTCAGTCACTGCCAGAATTATGTAGTTTTTATTTCTCCATACTCTGTGCGCTCTAGCCAAGATTGTATAACTAATTTAAGGCGCATTCCTCAGATTAAAAATATAAATGGTCAGTTTAATCTTAATAGGGTGAAAGTAAGCTGAAAGCATGTTTTAGATCTTAGAACTACAAACTTTACTGAAAAATGTAAGATATTGCTTTTATTTTGGCTAATCCAATCTTACTTTCTTATTCTGTATCTTTTATTGGTAAAGTTTTAAATATTGAATGTGCTTTGCAAGATACTATTATTACTATTTTCATTATAATTGTGAGATCTAACACCCTTCCTACACATCAAGATTAAAACACCTCTTATTTTGAACATCCTGTTGGGAGGAAAACCACTCATGCGATGTGCGAATCACAGAAACACATTGTCGTTCACTGTGATACAGTGTGAGCCTTCCAAACCCGCGAAAAAATTACTATTATCGACCTGCTTTCTTGAGTTCCACTCCTTAAAACCTGAAGTTTTTTCCCCCATCACCCAGCCCTACTGCAGGCTTATATTCATTGTGTTTGAACATAAGAAGTTATCCAAGTTTTGGAGAGGCTGGTGACCGCTGATGACTGTGTTCAAATGGGGCACTATGTAGCTTTGGAGAAGAAATGCAAACTTTTAACATTAACAATGATAATGAGGTAATGATACAAACTCAGAAATATTAACTTCTTCCATAACTGAATAAACAAGCTGTTCTCAGAGGAAAATAAGGTCCATAGAAGACTATTTGAAGCTAGAAAGTGGCAGGGTCCGCCAAATATAAACAAAGTGAAACAGACTGTATTGGCCTTTAAGGTCAGTTTGCTTATCCA
Organism: Diplodus puntazzo; assembly: GCA_963678695.2. Lineage (NCBI taxonomy): Eukaryota > Metazoa > Chordata > Actinopteri > Spariformes > Sparidae > Diplodus > Diplodus puntazzo. The sequence goes on from OZ023174.1 coordinate 20,249,646, forward strand.
GGTATGAACTCGAGGAGCATTTGTTTTTGTTTTATCTGCGATAAAAGATTACATTGGCTGCATTATGGGAAATGTAGGAGCCAATGTTTTTGGAGCTTGACCCAAAGTAGAGATTCACAGATAAATCTTCTTATTTTTCTTTATCTGTCTCTTTTAAGTCCTCAAACTATATGGAAGTGAAGTCCTAAATTGCTGGATTATCCCTTTTAAAAAGTCAATTATCATCCCACTGTTATATCAGTCGATTTTATTTAGTCATATCACTATAAGTGACACCACTGCTACTGCCTGAAATGTGCAGCACACCTGTGTGAAGAGATTTCCCTGATGCTGTGTTGTGTTTTTACCTTTCACACAAGCCGCTCTCATGAAGAACTCACACACAGCAGATCCGGATTCTGCAGAAACACATTAGTACAACTTTAATAAAGGAATTACATCATGGCTACACAAAGCTATCATGAATAATCACCATCGTTCAGGTGTCGCTGTCAACCAGCCGTTAGGTACCATCAGTTTTACCGTTAAGTCTGGTTATAGTTCACCCACAGCGGCTAAGCACCAGCTAGCATCCCAACACTTACTGTCCATGCCGGGGAAAGGCAGGGGCTGCGCTCCTAGCTGCTGCTGCACAGCGATTTCCAGGTCGAACTTGATGTGATCCACGTTAGCCAGTAAGTCCTGCATGTCTGCGTCGGTTTGCGATGCTCCGATCAAAGAAATGTCAGTTTCGGTTAGCTAACTTGAAGTTGAGCTAAAGCTAGTTGTTAGCTATAGCTTCATCAGCCAGCTAAAGTGGCTAACGAGGCTAGCTAGGCTAACCGATAAGCTAAGAAACAATCTGCGAGCTCCCCGAGGAGAAGCAATACTAGTTGCCGTTCCTTTGTAGCTTTACTGGCCTGTTTTCAAGAAAAGACCTGAATATTGGTCGACCTGGAACTTTTATTGAGTCGCAAACAGCTCCTTGCTCTCTGTGGATGGACTGGAGGCGCGCGCACTGACCTCTGACCTGACGGAGCAAGGCAAGACGAATCGATCCTCGAGTGGTTTGATAAACTCACACCAGATTATGGTGGCATCACTGCGCAGAAAGAGGTATCTCAATATTTATCGTAGCAATGAAAAAAACACTGGAAAAAATACAATAACAGACTTTATGGAGACAAGTTCCCTAAAATTGTATTTCCCCTCATAGCACCCTTACTACAAAATAATATCGTTCATCTTTCTATACTCTTTAGTTTATATTTTTTATTTTTTATATTTCTTTAAATATATATTTTTCTTCCATACTTAATCACTACATTATTTGTTTTGAAAATAAACTGGTGGGGGTTTGTCACAAAGAAATATATGGAGCCTGAGAGGTGTCATGGAGAAAAAAGACTGGTGCAGATCAATTTTGTCAAGATAACAAATGAATTCACTTGTGGTCATGAGATAACAGCATTAAAATAAAATTGCAAGCACAGTGGTTCTTCACTTCCATAAGTACAGTATCATCATTGTGAACTTGCGTGCTGACACTAATATTTAGCTCAAAGCACATCTCAGCGGCCTTGACGCAGTTATGTATTTAACTTATTCAAGAAAATGCTTGGCCTAGTTTTCAGTCAAATTGAAAGATCGCACACAGTTTCTGTTGGGTTGTTTATTATGGTTACCATAATTAAATGTAACAAATGTGGTTTTATTGTTTTCAAATTGTATATGGACACAGGATGATATACAGCATTCAGTCTTTGTGCTTCCTTCTGCACTACAGTAACTTTGGATTGTAATTGTAATACAAAGATTAAAGCTTAAATGAGATCATAACATTTGTAACCAAAGCTACAGTGAAATACAAAACCCAATCCTAAAACCAGGACAGGCACTGTAGCATCAATGAATAACAGGAGGACAATGAGGTCCAAAAATCTACCTTTGTGTTAAGACAAATCTGTTCCAATCTAAATCTGTTGTGAAGTCGTGATGAAATATCTTGATTTGACAGATTTAAAGGTGTGCACTCAAAGAAATATACAGACAAAAAACACACCACAAAAATTGGCATTCATTTTGCTACAATCCTTAGCCAAGAATCCATCAGTGTCTCTACAGCTCAGGCAGGCCAGGCATGGGGAATTGACCGGCAAAAGCCTCCACCTCCACTTTAATTTCAGACACTCGCTGCTGGAACTTCTCTCCCTGAGCCAGAGCCTGGATGAACTCCCTCAGAGGGGCCTTTGGATCCAGGCTTCTCTGCACCTCCAAGGTCAACACAATGCCTGCAGAAGAGGGAAGCACACCACAGAAATGTTAGCTTTGTAACTGGATGTTTTTGTTTGTTTGTTTTTTAACTAATGTCCTGCTTGGGAGGTGTAGTTGACATCTCCCCTCATATTTTTATGTTAAAAAAGTCTTAAGCAAATTAAGGTTGGACAGTTTAAAAGCAATGAGGCTCATTTGAGTCACTTCTGTTGAACATGGTGTTGGCTTAGGTCAGCTGCGTATCAGGAAGTGTTTCTATACTCAAAGCCACACCAACAACCTTATACCTTGGAACCCATATTTAATGATCTGGCCACCTAATTTTTCAGAGAATACATGGGCTTTAAAAAAAACAGAAAAAAAAAAAAGATTACCTCTATGAATGAACTCTGCCACCTTCCTGAAGTCATCTTCCACCAAGCCTCTAGAGGTCAGCGCTGGAGAACCAAACCTCAGACCACTGGGGCGCAAAGCACTCTTATCCCCTACAAACACATGGATGTAGAAATATTAAGAATGGATTTCTGTAGGGAAAAATGGACTTTCACAAGAATCAGTCACAAAGACAAAGGACACACTAGGGGCTACACTCATATGCAAAAAAAGCTGTATATATAATTGCTAATCAGTGCTCACACTACCTGGACAGGTGTTCTTATTGCAAGCAATGGCACAGGCTTCCAGGACCTTCTCAGCTCGGCCTCCATCAGTTCCTTTGCTGCGCAGGTCCAGCAGGATCAGGTGGTTGTCAGAGCCGCCTACACAGGGACAGAAAAAGGTTATCAGACATCACAGAGACTATGAAACTTACAACTGCAGCCAGAAATCTGGCATCACAACTCCTTTTTCATTGCCTAGCAATGAAAAGGTATGTCATATACATGTTTTTACCTGTTGTCATTCAAAGGAGATTTAATAGGAATGTATGCATATGTAAGTTAATGTCATGTTGGCTTTTTTTTTTAAGGCTGAAGAAAAGTACTGCATTCATTAAGGAAGGATAATACTTCCTAATTGTAATTAAAGCTTTGTATTGTGCAATTTTAGAAAACAGTCGAAGATCTTTATCTTGTAATTTTGGGAAACGTTACAAAATTAAATTATCAAAGGATCACCGCCAACTCGATCAACTTGACCTGGGTCTTGCAGACCGCTGGTGATCAGCAAGTTGAATATTAACTGACAAGATCTCAAGATCTAGTCCCCCGACTAGGGAGCAATAAAGGTATGTTTAAACAGCAGCTGTCAAATGTAATTCACTTCTGTACAGCTGACAAATGACCTTAAAGATGCTCGGTGGTACTTACCAGTGACAATCTTGTAGCCATAGTCAATAAGAGCACTGGATAGAGCTTTGCAGTTAGCAAGAACCTGCGTCTGGTAGGCCTTGAACTCTGGTGACATGGCTTGTTTGAGAGCCACAGCAACACCTGCCAGTAAAAAACAAGTCCTAAATGAGACTGAGGGTGACATCAACGAATGACAGCTGAGATGAAACGAGGTGGACAATTTAAAGGGAGATGATGAGATGTACCTGCAATAGCGTGGTTGTGTGGTCCTCCCTGCAGCCCAGGAAACACAGCCTGATTGATCAAAGACTCCAAGTTGTACAGAACCTCCTTGCCCTTGGCATCCACACTCCGCACACCTGGAGAAGAGTAATGGAAAGATACAGTGAAGAAAACAGAAAGCTAAAGAAATCACAGAGTACTAATACAGAAAGTTTGTTCTGGCAGAAGCATCGTCCATTCACACCTTTCCTGTAGAAGATGAGGCCAGCGCGGCAGCCACGCAGCGTCTTGTGTGTTGTCGTGGAAACAATGTCACAGTAGTCAAATGGTGAGGGCACCAGTCCAGCAGCCACCAGTCCACTGATGTGAGCCATGTCTCCCATCAGATAGGCACCATTCTCATTAGCAATCTGCTTCATGCGGGCGTAGTCGAGGTTTCGGGAGTAGCAGCTCGTTCCTGGAGAAGAGGAATAAAAACAAAAGGTGAATGTGATGGTTATTTACAGTTACTTCCTGGATAAAGACTCCTCATTTCACGGAATTTCTTTTCATTACTGTAACTTAACAAATAACGGCAGATGTTGGCATGCATCATGTGTGCATGTGTGGGTGTGATAAAGGACCTGCAATGATGAGTCTAGGGTGGAACAGTCGAGCGTTTTCTTGCAGTCTGTCGTAGTCAATGTAGCCAGTTTCTGAATTCACCTAAAAACAGGAGACCAGTCATATCAAATAATAGCAATAATAATGTAAAGTTGCCAATAGAAGATGTGGAGTGAATAACTACACAGTGTTTTCAAATTCAAGTTTGATTTCACTTGTTTTTTTGCTTGTCTGTTTTAGTTCCCCGAATTGGTCAAATGATGGCCTATTTGGCATCCTTCTGCAGCTCTCACGAGGAGCCACAGGCCAATGCCATGTGCGCATAGTTGCACTAATGAAGAATAATCTTGTTTGTCCTGGACTCCATGATCGAGAAACAACTTCTCCAAACTCAAACTGTGTTTCAGAAAGCCACGTTTTAAGCTAGAATGAACTATTTTATGAGACTAACAAATAACGTAGGTGAAACTTACAGTGACAGAGTTTTAAAGTAACATCTGCAATAAGAGAAATGTCAACTGCCTGTACAGGCATGACTACAATCCATTACAAGTTTTACTGTACATATTTTCAGTCTATGCTGTTTGTACTACTTCCACAATGAAACCATTGTGCCTTGATTCTTATCTATTTAACAGTTATTATCATTTTGTTTTAGAATATATATTTTAGTATACATGTTAAATAGTGTGCCGTTATTGATCACATCTTTGAGGAATTTCTAGCTGACTATTTGCAACTTACTGTATGTGACCATTTCATACCTTATACGGCATGGACTCAAAGAAGATGGACGTTGCAGAGATTTTCTTCTTCTCCGTCATGAAGCCGTGCGTCAGATGACCTCCGTCAGGAAGGTCGAGTCCCATGATCCTGCCATGGGGCTCCACGATGGCGGTGTAGACAGCAAAGTTAGCAGGTGAACCTTTTAAAGAGAAGCACAAACGTAAGTATGATGGTAAGACAGACAGATGGAGGAATGAGGAAGAAGTTGTGAGAGGGGCAACACGAGAGGAAACTGAAAAAGTATAGGCATAGAGTTTGAGGAGTGTGAAAGTAAAAATATTGATCACATCAGTCAGGTTCTACATAACAGTTATTAAATGTCTAATCATTATTTTATACCCGAGTATGGCTGCGCGTTGACGCCCCATTTGTCGGAGTCCAGACCAAAGGCCTCCAGCGCCCTCTTCTGACAAAGTCTCTCCAACTCATCAACGTGCTCCGTACCACCATAATACCTGAACACATGGATCATACTGATTAATATTGCTAAAGTGATTTGTTAATAAATAGATAAGATAAAGCAAAAGGCCCATAAAATGTATATGATTGGCATTTCAAGCACAAACTTGATTATTCTTGTACCTCTGACCAGGATATCCCTCAGAGTACTTGTTGTTCATACAGGAACCCAGAGCCTCGAGAACCGCTCTGCTGGCAAAGTTCTCTGACGCGATGAGCTCCAGACCATACGTCTGCCTGTGCTTCTCATTTTTTATGATGGTAAACACCTAAAACACAAATACTCTATTATTTCAGGGGACAATAACCATTTGACGAACAAGCAATTTACTGAAAAATTATAATATAAAACTCATGCAAAGGGTTAGCACTGTTGATATCACGGAGTCATCACTGCAGTTGAGACTTTCTGTTTCTCAAATCCATCACACAAACCTCAGAGTCGTTGACGGACAGAGGCTCCAACATCATCTTGTTGTGTGAATTCCATGTTTCTTTGCTTATACTGTGGCCATTTGTTAAAGACATGATTGCTGTATCTCTGGTCACGTAAAAGTGGAAATCTGAAGAGGAAGACAACATTTTATTGAGAGACTAGATAAGAATCAAGACAAGACAATCAAGACATAAAGCCATAAAAACAAAACCCAAGTGAGGCAAAATACAGATCCATTATCACAGTCCTAAGCCTTAAACAATGAAGTACACATGCAGCACCATCTGTGCTGTCCGCAGCAGTGTTGCAACCTGTGGCATTGTGTAGTGTCATCGGTTAAACTTTGGACCTTTACATTGGCTGATAAGCTGCAGAAACTCATAACACGGGTTATTTGGTAACCCAAAATTACACATTCGCAACTCCATGAAGTTTACGGGTGTGTTTGTTGCCAAATCTTTATCAGTGTTTGCCCACTGCCCTGTCCTGCCTGTGAAGTTATTGCAGGTCAGACATGCTGAAGATCGCCTGACACATATTACTGTTATTTGTTCCGGTCGACTGACCCAGAAAATGAGCAGCAAAAAGGGGAAAACAACAACAACGACTGTACATGTTGAAACGAATACCATTAAAGAGGAAAGTGACCTGTAAAAAAAAAAAAAAAATACCGCTAGCGTAGAAAATATCCACGTTAGCAGCCAGAAAAACTAACTTAGCTAACGCTAGCTTGCTACTTTTGAAGGGAAACACAAACCGTTAGCACAAACATCCTGTCAGTGCTGCGTTACAACACCGCGGGAAAACAGACACACGGCCCCACGAGACGCTTAAACACCAGTTTAAAGTTGACATGTTCTTCATGAAAAGTTCTGACAGCGCAAACACTGACCTCCAGTGTGTTTACATCCTCGTGTGCCCATGAAACATTCACTGGTTATTAACCTTGTTGACTCACCTGGTGAGTGGAGACTGCGTCCGCTGTCACTGGTAGGGCTGGACTGACTTCATCTAGCAGGACTGCAACAAAAAAAACTGCTGCTCTGCTGAGGATAAAGTCCGCCAAACTTTCCACCAATCCACGCGCTTCCTCTTCTTCTTCTTGAGTTTATTATCCAGCACATTCGGCGCATTACCGCCTCCGTCTGGTCAGGGTGCAGCCACTTTCCCTTTTTTTTCATGCTGCAACTGTCAAATATTTCAACACAGTGAATTCACAGCTAATATTATTTGCAACTTTTTTCAGTTTTGAACAATTTTTGGCAACATTTAGCAAAATAAACGATGCGACAAAGTATGATTGAGACATCTGCAGACAGATAATTCCTCATCAGATCACAGAATCTGAAAGGTTACAGAATGTGGCAAGTCAAAATAAAAACAATGCCAAATAATAATAATAATAATAACAATAATAATAATAATAATAATAAAGAAAAATATAATAACAATTTCAAGTGAGAACAATACCTGGAGGTCCTATCAAATTTATGCAAATAAAATAATATGTTTAATCGATTTCCAAAATAGAGTACTCAGGGGTGAAAACATTAAGATGATTTATTTAGACTTATTTTTTCATTTCTCTGTTAAATAATTGATTCTTTCACTCAACCAGATTCTTCACAGCTCATTCAATAAAACACACATACAATCAATGTGGATGTGGTTAACGTGAAATTCGAGAAAAATCAGGCCGATGTCAACATCGGATTGTATCAGTGTTGAATCTATTAATGTCACCAACTTATTTGCATTACTTAGGAAGTGTGGGTACTGAACCCGCTTTGTCTTCTATTAATTTATCATTATACCTTCCAAAATATAGACACTGTGTAGTTGCTTCTGATCAATCTTAGCTGATTAAAGAGACCTCTCTTATATAATTTGGTAGCTGAGACCAATTCTTAACACTCGGGAACATTTATGTAAGGCATTTATTTTTAATTGTAAGAATAAGGCAAAATTATTGACTGAAACTATATATACTATACATTCTGACCCTGAGACTAAATCCAACCCGTTAATCCTGTCTGGCTAAGAAAAAAAATATTCATGTACCACTTGATATGTTCATCATCATCTCCATATTTACATCTTTAAATCTAAATCTTGTTTTATTTATTCTTTTTATTATACAACTACTGAGTTCAGGGCCATTTTTTTTCAATTAATCATTTAACTGATAACTGTACCTGTTGAGCTATACGACTGACATCTGTCGATTCTAATATTGCAAATTAAACATCTGCTATATCGACTCTTTTCATTTTGATACAAGTCGGCAAGCTGGTTGGTCTCAAGCAGTCAAAACAGTTCTCTCACAGGGAACTAAAGCAAATAAAGAAATGGACACATTTCACTGTTTCATCATATTAATCTGACATATTTCCATAAGTCTGTTATATACATTGTTAGATCCCCAAATAAAGAAAGTGGCAAAGCTCAGTTAGCAAAGTGGGAATTGTAAAATGATAAATATATCATTATTAATACCATGTACAAGATCAAAGGTTTAGAAGAGGTTCATTCCAAGTGTACACGAAGACCGTCAGATTATCAAATGTGGCTTTACCTCCAGCAGGGATCAACGCGGCCTTTACTCCATGCCGAAATATACACAACCCCCTCTCCACGGGTGTCTCCTCAGACGTTTTCCAAATGGACATATTTTACAGTAATGTCAACACCATAGTTCCTCTTTTAAAAATAGTCAAATATTTATATTGCGCCAGTCCATGAAGATGTGAAAGTGCCTTCTGATAAATACTGTGCATCATTTCAGTGAGAGGGAGTTTATTCCTCTGGCTGCTGCTGCCGCTGCGTCTTTAGCTGTAAGCAGAAAAGAAAACCTCAGTTTGACACACTGGACATAGACACAGTGATAGCATGCAGACTGTTGCTGCTGTTTGAGCTCTGCATGTAAAAAGTGAGTTACTGTTGCTGCATTCTAGAGGTAACTGGTGACATCATAGATCATACGTTTAACGCCGTGGTTATAAGATCTGACAGATTTCATTCTATCATAAAGTCACCTTCCTCGGCTGCTTTGCTTACATATCACACTATCAAGACAGAGGTTAGACTTTTGGTTTATTGTTTGTATTTTCACACACATTTGACGAGGACTGATCAATCAATGTGAAACTTTATCCTGGATAACAGGTTTGGCCGGGCTGCTAGAGTGTAAACTTCCTCAAATCTATTATAGGAGTACACAGACTTACATTACTCTGCTAAGCAAAGCTGCACTACTTTGCTCAACTTTGACTGGACAATCGCTGCTCAGGGTAAGAGTTAAGCAAGCAGGCAACTGCCAAACTAAAGTTCGATTATGCATATTGAAATATTCGTAGATACCAAACAGACTACAGAGACAAAGTTTTGCAGCAGACTGAGACTGAAGTTGTGGAGACGCACACAACTGCCCAGATTCCAGTCATTAAAAATAACAAATAAATAAAATACATTTGATATGATTTAACTCCTCCTGCTTCTCTGGGGCACATTCTTGAGATAAGAGAATACCAACATGCTACAAGATAACATGAGAAGTCTGTCCATGTGACCTGCACTATTTTGTGAAGAACAGTTTAGTTTCTTCAAGATAATGAAAATCGGCCTTCATGGCCACATCTGAGTTCGTATCAGGTGATACAACTTTGAAGCCTTTTTCTGGCTTAGAGCACTTGATACATACTCTGTTTAATGCAACAATTAACTTTATAATCATCATAATGTGTTTTGCTTACCTTTTTTCTCCTCTTCTTTCTTTTTTGCTGCCTCTTCTCTCTGTTTCTTGATGATGGCGAGGCGAGCGAGGTCAGCCTTGGCCTGGTCCGTCTTCCCTGCCAGGTGCATCTTCATGTAGCGCTCCTTCGCTTTCTGCTTCTCGATCTCCTCTCTGTGCCGGAGTTTGAGTGTGTGACAGGGCGGGTGAAGTGACATCAGAAAAGTCACTATCAAACATTTTTGACCCAGAATTATTGTAACTTGATGTCATGGACACAAAAGACACACCTTTCTCTCCTTGATAGCTGCTTGGGCTCATCCAGCTCAATCTGCGTCACCTTCTTGGACTTCTGCGCCACTCTGTTGGGGTTCTCAATTTCTATCAAGCCCTCCACACCTGCTCTCCTCCTCTGCAAACACATTACAATAGCTCATACAGTATAAATTGTTTGCTATGAATGTAGCGCACATTTAAATAACCACACAAACACTTTTATGAATGTGCCACACTGAAAAAAACTGCAGAACAAGGTTCTTCTTAAAACACAGTACTTAGTGATATCATAAATACTTAAATATATAGAGTGTATGTGTGGTAACAGAGCAAGGGGGAGACAGAGACAGTGCAGTCGTACCAATGAATTTTCATCGTCGCTGTCCTCTGATCCGGATCCAGGTAGCTTCTCCTCTGCAATGTCATTCGGAGCTGCACCCGCCTCCTCCGCCTCCTGCTCTTGCTTTATATAATGACCACACACAGGAGAACATTATTAGGAAAAAGCAACAGGTCAAACACAAGAAGGGATACGTCAAACACTAAGTATTCAGGTTTCTTCTCCATCCAAACAACACAGCCCCTCTCCTCTGGCTGATGAAGTGTTAATGAGTGGAGTGGGGGGTGGGAGTGTTTTGGGTGTTTAAGGGTCCCTCCATCAATTTTAAACTCAGTGTTTACTGCACACATTTGGGCTGTTATGGCAGATAACTAAACATACTGTGGATGTACACTCTGTACCAACCTTTTTCCTCTCCTTCTCTTCCTTCATCTGGGCGTCTATCTCCTCGGGGCTGGTGTACGTCCGCATGCGACCCTTGTGGCCACCTTTCCTACCTGCAACCAAGATGAAAAATAACATCACTCACAGATTTGAGTACACATTGTACGACAGGTGTCAGGGACGGCGAACAGACAGGTGTCAGGACAGGCAGAGTGGTTTATAAACGTTCTGTCAGTGCTGGTTTAGTGTTTTAATACGCCCCAAAGCACAGATATGTAAGTTGGTAAAGCTATTCTTACTCTACAGAGGCGTTACGCCTGGATCGCTGCCTGTTGTTGGGTGGCTAACAGCAGGCTAACAGATGTCCAAAGCTAATTTTAACTAAATGTAGCAGGTTACAGATATTCCTTACCTCCTCTGGGCATTTTGACAAACGAAGCCTTTATTATAAAGTCACTGACAAGAAAAAATACTGACACAAAACATAAGTGTTAAGGCAGCACCGCGAACTGACAGCTGGCTAAACTCAGAGTCGAGATGAGTAACACAATACTGTTTGTAGTTCAAGTATTTGCCTTTACAAAATCTTTAATAAAGGAGATTCTTCAACCATTTAGCAACCACAGTTGCTACTATAGACGGCACACAGTGCAGAAATATCCACATAATTCCCAGATACTTGAAAAATAACGTTAGTTATCAAATAAAACAACCTAAATCCTGTTTTTTTTCTTCAGGCAATTTGCTAGTGTGCTTAAGTGATGCAATATGCCAGGAACGACAGAAATACATCTACCTCTACGTAATGTCACTGACCATCTTCAAACTGACCTGAATAAGTGTTTTTGTAAACATATGCTGTGTTTTAGTCTAAAAGAAGATATAAGAAGTTATTAAACGCCAATAAACTCAGTATGTTTATTTGAGGCGGTGACGTCGGTCGAGAGACGAGAGGGTGAAAAGGACCCCTCAACAAAAGTACGTCAAATTGTTGCGCCTGACACCAGGTTCGCAAAGCACAACGAAAACACCGTGTGCTTTTGTTCGTTTTTGTACAAAACAGAGGAAAATGCCCAAAGTAAAGAGGAGTCGGAAGCCACCTCCAGACGGCTGGGAGCTCATTGAGCCCACTCTAGACGAGCTGGATCAGAAAATGAGAGAAGGTACGCCGGTAGAAGATGATGGTCCTCAAACCCATAGCCGTCGGGATTTAGCAGTAACGTTGGTGTGCAGTTTGTGGTGGTGCAGTAATGTTAACATTCACTTCGCGTCGTCCCGAACTGTAAACAAATGCTCAATACAATATAAGCAATATATGATTTTACCGCTGATTAGTCCGTGTGTGCTCCTGGGGAGATGTTTTTTTTTTTTTTTTGTTTTGACATTTTGAACATCGATGTTCTAATGAACCGACGGAAATTCCACTGGTGGTGAAGCGACTGTAGCTCAGGCAGATGGCAATATTTGATGTTGCTGTATTTTAACTTGATTGTATGTAATGCAGTCCTAGGTCAAAACTACTCTATGCCACAATCAATTTGACCGTAATATTGTCAACATATAATTGATATAGCCTGCGCCACTTGGATCCAAATAAGTGAAATCATAATGTCATTGTGTATAGATGTAAATGAGCAGGTGCAGCACTGATTTCGTACCTGCTGACCAAAGTAAACTTAACTCATTTTCCTCCGTGTCTCAGCTGAAACAGAGCCTCACGAGGGAAAGCGAAAGGTGGAGTCCCTTTGGCCAATTTTCAGGCTGCATCATCAGCGGAGTCGGTACATCTTCGATCTCTTCTACAAGAGGAAAGCCATCAGCAGAGGTAGACAGCTTTTATTCTACCTGTTCGACTAGTTCATATCTAGTGTTCCCCTTTTCCTCTCCCGTCTACTCCAACTTTTGATACTATCGTTCCCATAATCTAGCACGACGTATTTGGTGTCCTCACTCAATATATAAAAAAAAAAACGGTTCTTTAATGTTTGAATGATATTTAATCTTTGCAATGTCTGTGATGAACCCTAAAGGACTTGTAAAGTCTCTTACTTTTTCCATCTCCCTTCATTTAAGATGTTTATCCCATTTATAGTTATACTCCATGTACTAGATAGCAAACTGATTTTGTCTTTTTCTATGTTTGTCTCCTGACAGAGCTGTATGAGTACTGTATAAAGGAAGGCTATGCAGACAAGAACCTGATTGCCAAGTGGAAGAAGCAGGGCTACGAGAACCTGTGCTGCCTGCGTTGCATCCAAACTCGAGACACAAACTTTGGAACCAATTGCATCTGCAGAGTCCCCAAGAGCAAGCTGGAAGTTGTAAGAGTGATAAAATTTTAGTGATTCTTGTTAAAGTCGTCAGCCTCAAGCGTTTTTAAAAAACAATCCGAGCAGGAGCTTGTATTATATGTTAACGGCTAAGGTTGCCCTCCCATTTTACAATATTCCTGCTGATGTACAGACATGAGCCGGTACATTAGAAACACTGCAAAAAAAAGCTAGAGAAAGTAAAGACAATGCTTCACCCCTGCACTCTGACAAAGATTTCTCATTTGACCAGATAGTATCTCAGGCTCCTTGATTGGATGAGTGAAGCCAAAATGCTCACTAGTCACAGTGTCAATACTCACTAATAATTGACAGACTTTGTGTGGACGATACAAGAAGCCACTGCAAAGGAAAAACAAAAACATCTTTTTAGAGTCTTTAGAAAACATAATATGACTTGCAGGAAAGTAAAAGTTACCCAGTAAACTTCCCAAAAGGAGACAGTATGGCACATAAGATGGCCTGTACATTTACTGTGTGTCCCTGTGTCTTAAGTTTTGCTGTTCTTTCTCTCTGCAGGGAAGGATCATTGAATGCACCCACTGTGGATGCAGAGGATGTTCTGGTTAAGTGCAGTTTTTGGACTGATCTACTTTCTGTTGGCCTTTGGGGCTTGCCCAGCCTCCATTTCTCACATCTCCAGAGCAGCATTGTCTTCTTTCAGTCACTTGCATCAGAAACAAATCTCTAATCTTTAACACCGGGGAGTGAAGGCGAATCCACTGAGAGGGGCCATGTTGTATACTTAAACTTAAGAGGGGTTTTTGTGTTTTTCTTTTCTAAATTTTATTTGTATTATTATTGCCCTCAGCTCCGAAAGTAGACAGTTGGGGAAACTGTTTCTGGATCAGGCCTTTCATTCCAGCTAGTCATACCCACTGTGAAGGTCTTTTTAAATCTGAATGTGTTTCATTTCATTAAAAGGGCTGGGAGGGATATGACTTTTGTTTGAAACGTCAGTGTTTTAAATCATAGTGCTGTTTTTTTTCCATTATTGTTCTTGTAGTCTAATTTTAAATAAAACCATCCTGTTTACTTGCTCTCTTACTTTTTGTATTGTATTATGAAAATGTGCTCTTCATCCCTAAGCGTACTTAAGTTTAATGGGTGTTTTCTTGATGAATTTTTAAAAGGCCATCGTTGACTGTGGAGTTGGATTTTCACATACTTCTATTTTGTGAAGAATATTAGAATCACTATAATGCTTCTGACAGTCAGTTCTAAGTTAAATGTCTCTTCTATGTGTGTGAATCTTGATCTTGGTCACCTCAGCACATATTAAGTTCTGCATCATAAAGCAGAGATTTAGGTTGTTGTTGCCAAAATAGTAACACTGGTGTGTTTTGACTACAATATTTACCTGAACATTTCTGAGATGTCGCTTCATGACTACAAGACAGCAATATTCCTAAATTAAATCATTAATTTTCCTTTTGCTTAAACTCTGAAGATTTGTCGATTGTGTTTTCTGAAGATTTTGCTTACACTTCACAAAGTTGGTTCTTACCGAGTATCATTTGTCAGCATCACATTTTCCCCAGCCAGTGGTCAAAACACTGGTAATTGCTAAAGACAACAGTAAGATAGTAATGGTATGAGTCTACCCAATGTGGAACTGCAGATATGCCATTTAATGGTATTTTCTCTTCTCATCTGAAGCACAAACATTGCAGATTAGTGTGACTTAAGAAATCTTACTCCGTCACTGATATTTGTGAGCTCTTCTCTTGTGCAGACCTGTAAGATTACAAAGGAGCAGCTGAAGGACAAGAACTTTCTGCATCTGTGGCACATCACCCATAAATAGTCAGTTTGTATCTTTAAGTGGAAAGGCACACTTATTTGCGTCATGAGTCAAACACGCAGATCTGCCCACTCACTTAGACCCTGCAGATTATTGTAAAGAGTGAACAGTACCGTTTCAAAAATGTTCTCGTGTCATTCAATTACCATTTCCCCTACAGTCCGACACCTCGCCTTCTGCTGCTCCAGCAGGCCAATTAGATGTTTTCACAGATACGCGTGTATTATTCATGACACCTCAAATGCTCACACATCCGTCATCGCCACAGTGAGTCACACCGACGCGAGTCTGTCGGAGTATTTGTCGTTTAATATTTAATGCTGATCTGTAGGATGGGTTGGTCCGTTTCCTCCGGTAACTCACAGTGAGATTCAGCGTAATCATCACGACCACCTGAGCTCCTGCGTTACCCAGGCATCCACACACAAAAGAAATGGATTCAAATAATTTAATGGAATTAATGAATATCATCAACATTACATGAAAGCATCAAGACATTCACAACGTGCTTCATTAAAACCACTGGCAACGCTGCCGTCGTCCAGGGCCTCGTGATGAGATACAAAAGGTAGACATGATATGGCAACATAAGGACACTGAGTGACGACATGTTAAGCACACTGTGGTATGGCTTCTTCAGGTTACATTCACCTTTTTGCATTAGAGGAATAACTAAAAAAAATTACATCAGAGCAGAAAAATGTTATTCAAGCAGTACAAAATAAAAAGACTCAAATGTGGCAAAAAAAATAATTATTGAGCCCAAAATGCAGTGAAATAAAGTAATACAGTAGGTGGAATTAAAAACGTGAGGATGCTGTTAATAGTTAAACGAATAAGCCTTAAAATGAAAACTTGTCTTGTTCGTACAGTAGCAGGAAGGACAGCAGTCATGGTCCCACAGAGTTTGACCTTTTCACATTAAAACCTTGACCATGCAGTACAGTTACAATCCTAGATACAGAAGTTCAGCTCCATCACTGACGCCACAGAATTATTAGGAACAGTAAAATGTAAAATACTCTCAAACGGCCATGTAACAGAACTTTAAACAGAAAGATTTTGTACTCGTGAAATTCCTACAAAGAGGAAATCTGGCCGAAACTCGCTTTTTTTTTCGTCTCGACACAATAAATATAGAACCGTCGAGTTCGATAAGAGTTTGATAAATATAGGCAGCTGTCCTAACTCGAGTGTCAAGCGCGGAGTTTTGCGGTTGATGGCACAGGAAGTCAAATTTCCCCATAATAAAGTCTATTCAAACATAACATCACTGTCTCAGCAACGCATCTTCACAGCATCTTCCTCCAGATACAACAAAACAGAGATATCAATACGGTGATTCACCCCGGCACAAGACAGTCTCATGCTATTTACCACGACACCACGACACTCTCACACAACTGTAAGACAACAGTGAAGTTCAATACATTGAGGTCAAGTAGCTTTAAAATGCTCCTGACCAAGTGAGTAATATCCATGAAAATGCTCGGCAGCGTCTGATATCGCCAGGTTTTGGCTGCTGCTGGCCCTATGTGGGGTGAGTGTGCGCGTGATGACGTTACTTCTCTTCACATGCAATATCAACGAGGAGCCGACTGGGTCCAAGTCACACAGCTAAGACACTCGCTCATGCATCACGACCTCTGGGAATGTTTACCCTGCTCTCAAAGGTTAAATCTACTCAATCCGACGTCAAGTCTCTATTCGGAGCAAAACGAGAGATTCATCCATTTCTGCAGGAATGTGGCATGAATTGGAATCACGAAATTTAAAAAACTATTGAAGTAACAGAAACAAAATAAAATAAAGAACATGGATTTCAGAAAGGCTTTGGCCTTTGGAAGTTGTGTGGTATGTTTCAAAGAGCGAGGCATGTCACAAAACCGGCTGTAACAAGCCTGCATGGCGCGAATAAGGTGTCATGGACAGACCCAGAGAATCATCTGTTCGCAGCAGGCAGAAAATGTGTGAGTTTGTTTCAGTAATCCCGAAAAACATGTTTACATGTAGCTGATATCATAGCTGACATTACTGCTCAGTGAGCGCTCAGTGTTAACACAGAGCTGTGACTGAAACCTGTTAGCGAGTCAGCTGAGGTCAGAACAGCACTTACGACACAAAAACAGCCATGTTGGATTGAGTTTTGTAAGATCAAGTGTGTGCGTGTGTGTGTGTGTGTGTGTGTGTGTGTGTGTGTGTGTGTGTGTGTGTGTGTGTGTGTGGTGAGGAGGGTTGAGGGGACTGACCTTAAACAATTAACATTTTCTTTCAATGGAAGTGAGAAACAAACACACAAGTGACACGCAAGGACAATAAGTAGAGCCGACCTTCGTCCGCTCCGTTATGTGTGTTCGTGAGTGTCCGCATGCTCTGGAACAAATAAACGCAAGTAAACACTCACTGACATTCACCACTCGCTCCGTCTCCTTTTTCCTTCACACAGAGAAAAGAGCGAGACAAGAGAAATGGACAGCAAGGCAGAGAGAGATTAAAGAATAATCAGTTCAGAGTTCGTCCTGAAACTAAAAGACCTTTTAAAGATCCCCTTTGGTCTAGAAACCAAAGACATCGAAGATGATTTCTGCTAAAACGTGCGTGGGAATCCATCTCCCAGTATAATACTAGATTTTGTAAAAAACGCTGGTGGTGTAGTTAAAACTAAAACAAGGAGCGGCTGCGCCGCTCCCAGTGGCGGGCTGTAGATACTGTTGAGTGATGAGCTGGCTGAGGTAGAGCAGTATCCGGCTGTCCTCCTCACCCAGCCCCAGCTGCTCCTGCAGGAAGCAGCGCCGTCGGCCCTCCACCACTTCGGGCCCCTCTGTGAAGCTGACCGGCAGGTGGAGGTGGTGGGTGAAGGTAAACAGGAAGGCCTTGGCTGCCAGGCGACAGAGCGTGCTCTGTAAGTGAAGAAAATAGGTGGACCCACGGCGGATGTAGGTGCGGTGGTCAGCGATGTTGGCAAGGAGTTGGCCATGATAGGGCGGACAGCGCAAGCTCTTCTGGTCTGCATCTAGGATGGAGATGTAGCGGCTGTAGCGGGACAGCGAGTAAAGCATGCTGGAGCCCACAGGGGACGCTACTCTGTAGGGGGACAGACAGACACACAGGGAAATTCATATTTTGCCAAGGAGGATTATCAGGTTCATCACCACTTGTTTTGCACATTTGCACAATACGATGTTGTACTTCGGGAAGTAGAAACATCACAGTTTAGAAATACTATGTTACATGTAAAAGTCATGCATTTAAATATTTATTGAAGTAAAAGTACTAAAGTATTTGCATCAAATATACTTAAAGTACTAAACATGCAGAATGACATATTTGAGAATGCAGTATATCACTGGATTATAACGCATTCACATGTAAACAGTGATTAAACTACTATATACAGTTGACCTGCTGGATACATAATAAGTTATTAGTTGATTACATTTTTTTTTATTTTTTCATCATTTAACTAACACGGCAAAGTAACTAGTAGCTTAAGTTGTTAAATAAATAAGGTTAAATAAAATAGCAGAAAATCAAAATACCAGTACAACCCTTAAATGTACTTAATTACTTTCCTACAATGCACATTTGAAGTCAACCATAAATACAGTCTGTGTGTCCAATTTTATCCATATGTTGTATTTTTTTAAAGCCATGTTTGGTCCAGAACTTTGCCATGGGAGGGCAGCGACAAAATATAAGAGAGTTAACAAAATCTGCACACGAATATGAATATACAGGTTTGTCTTAACAGATATTAATTATAAGCCAGGGGTGTAAAGATGAAAAAAACACAGTGTCATGTGTCAGTGGTGTCACAATTCAGTACGTTTTGGATACAGCTATGTGCCTTTAGAATTCTCATTTCATTTTATTTCTCAGCTTAAATTTACCGTTGAACTCGCAGGGGAATGATGTGAGACTCTACAATGAAGTGGTGAAGGTTGGCTTCCCATCAGCTTGTAACAATACAGCATTTTTTTTTATACAAGCCAAAAGTATAATTACTTGGGGAAAGTGGCCGCCCACTCCATCGTAAAGGGAGATGAGTAGAAGTGAAAAAAGATTCCAAGGACAGACGTTAGACTTGAGGTTTGATAGCTGAATAGCTGGTTGTTTGAGTCATCCAGGACTGAGTCAGAGCAGATGAGTAACAGTGCAGTTAAGTGTGGTACAAACTACAAAGATGAATATACCATAGTTTAGCTTCAAACTGATGGAGCATCAAGCTTAATGTTTTAGTAAATCTATGTTGGCAACATCATCATTGTTGTAAGAAGGTCCAGTTGTCAGGTAAATGAAACAGAAAAATGGGACTTTTACAGAGACCTGTCTTCGTACTACGTCCCAGATCAAGCTCTTGCACTTGATAGTCAGACCACGTTCGAAGCAGACAGAACGCAGGAGCATTAGCTTTAGTAGCATTGTGTAGTATGATGACAAATAAATCACCTTGAACCATAAATGCTTAAAATCTGAATTAAAATTGGACATACCTTTGTAATCCAATGAGTTTCCACCTCTGCAGATCAGTGAGGGTAAAAGGACACGACAGCCATGCTTGAACCCTTTCTCCACACTTTCCAGGACCAGGCACAAAGAGGGCGAGAGCAGCAACCAGTCGGCGGACTCTCCCCTCGTCTGCTCCGAGCACCACCAGGGTTCTGCCGCTGAGCAGACACCACAGAGCTTGCATGGCAAACGGGTACTGCCGCACAAACCTCAAGGCTCCCTGTCCAGCCCTCTTCCTCTGACGCAGGGTCACCACCCCTCCGTAGCCAAGAGGTGAGGCAGCCCGATCAGAACCAGTAGAAGCACTCATGGTACAGTCCGACCCATCCTCCACTGAGGTACGGGAAACTGCATCTCCAAGGAGGCCCACAGGCAGCTCCAGCCCAGCTGCGGGGCTTTCTGGGCATGAAGAACCCACCGTGTAGTCGTCTTGGAGTGGAAGCAGGGCCTGAGGCTCCTGGTTGACCACTAAGGTTAGATCATGTTGCAGGTTGGAGTTTTGGCTAAGACGAGGAACCGTCTCTGGGGCAGAAGCCTCGTAAAGGAAACCCTCTTGGGCCATACAGCACGCTGTGTCTATTGGAACCAACAAATCTGACTCGACCTCACAAGCCCCATCGGTTACAACCTCACACTCGTCATCCCTGCCTTCCAGCTCGGACATCACCTCCAGCAAAGACACAGGTGTCTGGTCATCCTCATCCTCCCCAGCAGTGGTCTCAATATCTTCACTGCTGCTCTCCCTCTCCAGGTCAGTGTTCTGGTCAGGATCAGGAGTCAGGTCAGAATCAGGATCTGGACCTTCTGACGTCAGAGCTAGATTCTGGTGTCCCTCTGCTTGACCCATCCCGCTCTTATCGCTGCTGAAGCTTCCTTTGGTTTCTTCCGAGCTCTCTTGGGTCTCCAGAGTCTGGTCGGAGGGCGAGGAATCCAGATGGCTCTCCACAAGCCCGAGCTCAGACTCATGGGTATGGCTGGTCTCAGAGGCCGGGTCCAGAGGATCTGGAGGCTCCAGAGCATCGAGTTCTAGAAGTTCTGGTCCTAGAACAATAGGAGGTGGATTTAACGTGAGTGTAAAGTTATCTACAGCGTGGTTCACAGCACAGAATGGTCTTAGTGTTCCCCCTTCATCCTCATCATCATCTCTGAGGTCTTCCTCAAACAGGAAGTTGGTAACTCTTAGTTTCTTGCGTAGCGCCCTGTCCAGGCGGCGTGTGTGCAGGTAGCTCAGGTCACCCCGGAAACACCTCTCCGTATCCTTCAGCAGCTCCACAGTGGCATCGTAGAAAGTATCATCACACAGCTCTTGTAGGGTCTTCAGGCGCTTGTCGAAACACTTAGCAGACTTAGCTTTGATTAGCTGTGGCGTGTAAGACGGCCTGCGTTTAACGCCCTCGTCGTCCTCCGCGTCCGCTTCTTCTCCCCCTTCGTGATCAATCTGACCCTGCCCGTCCTCTCCCTTCTCCCCTTTGTCACTGTAACTGAAGGGTTTGGCAAGTTTTGCGTATTTTTCTAACAGTTTCTCACACTCACTCACGCACTCCGTGATACACTTCTGGCAGGTGACGGCATTTGGATCTCGGCGGGGACGTTGGTGGTAGGAGCTGATCTGTCTCAGCAGGTCTCTGTGCTCATAGATGCTCTTTTCCACGTTTGCAAGCTCGTTGGCCTTTTCCACAGCATGAGCAGAGTACATGCTCTGAGGCGCCGCCTCTCTCTGCAGGCCCTCTTCTCTCTGCAGCACAGAGTGAGTGTACCTGAGGGGAAGAAAACAGAGTTACTGATACACATCTGTATAGCGCATACATCCATCAAGGCTTAACAGTCCCCTTTAATTCAATTAAATATATCAAATAAAGCCTATTTAAATCTGCTAGATCCAGATTTTTATTTGGATATGCATCCATTTCTACTCAATCATAGATACTTGCACCTAAATATACCAGATTTTTTTCATCAAGCGCCATATATTATTCACTCACATACAGTCACAAGCAGGTTCATGTTATTGGCTTTTAGAGAAATATCTTGACAACAATTCAATAGATCGCTTTGAAATTTGGTAAAGAAATCCATGCTCCCCAGAGGATGAATCCTAATGACTTCGGCGATCCTCTGACTTTTCTTCGAGTGCTAATATGAATCTTGCGTTTGTTGCTTTGAGTGAAACGTCAGAGGATGATGACTTTTACATTTTGTCACCATTAGACTAAAACCATATTGCTTTCGTTTATTACCAAGTGCATCCATAACCAATGACACTCAGCACATGTTAACATGCTAACAAGCTAAACTACAATTGTGAAAACGGTAAACCTTCCAATCATCACTTTTGCCAATGTGAGCATGTTAGTATGCTGATGTTAGCATTTAGCTCAAAGCAGTTAGTTTCATAGAGGCACTAGCACTGTTGTAGAACCAAATTAGGAAAACTGATCAAAAGTTCTAAAAGACAATTAAGTACTGTTAATTGCAGCTGGATCACTAACTGAACTAAAAGTGAGCAACTTCCATAAGGGCCCAGAGGTTAATGCAATTTTGTTGTGGACTGTTCGCCAAAGTACAATATCAAATAATATTTTAGTTTTAAGAGGGAGAGTTCCTGTAACTGCACTATCATCAGACAATTGTTTACTGTCTGGTAGAGGGATGTTGTGTCACAATCCATTTTAAAAGCTTTAATGTTTCAGTTTACAATATCCTCATATGGTACATATTCCTAGATAAATCAAATTACCGCAAACTAGCTGACACAAACGAAACCTTGGAGTCTGGTGGAATTATTGAAGCCCTATTAGGAGTCCTGTTTTTTCTCTTGGTGTCTAGACATACAGTCAGGCTGCCCTGTATTGTTTATAGCTGTGTGCGATACACAGAGGGCAGTAGGTGTGAGGAAGGGATAGGGGCCAAAAGCATGGAGATTTTTGCTCCATAACTGATTCATCCAGATTATTTACCTAAATAATTCAACAAAACATTTGAGAGGATTCATGTTAAAATATGAGATTTGGATTCGATAAACTGTGGAATAGCTAATAGCTGTTAAAAGCTTGTATTAACGTTCTTACTCCAGGTCCCGGAGCTTCCTCTGGAGCTCCTTGGCAAATGCTCTCCTGTTCCCAGACTTCAGACACTCAGAGGCCTGTGAGAAGCGGAGGGACAGCTCCTGAAACTGCAGCATGATTTTCCTCTCATCTGCTGAAACGTACGCCATGCAGAACGGTCGCACGAAGCCCCTCGCCTCCAGGTCGTAAAGGGTAAGGTGATGGACATAGGCGAACGCCCCCTCCTTTGAGTCGCCCAGCACCACCCTCGAGTCCTCCACAAAGCTGAGCCTCGGGTAGCCTGTGCCAGGTGGATGTCCCACGAAGGAGGCCTGGTAGTCCACCGACATGATGCGCAGTGAGAAGTAATTGAGATCAAAGGTGCCACAGACTTTGGGGTCATCGGGGATGGTGAGGAGAGGCTGAGGGCCCACCTGCTCAGAGAACTCCGAGATGAGGATGAAGTCTTTGGTGAACTTGGCGTAGGAGGTTTTGGCCCAGGGGTTGGAGTCACAAGGTGGATGGAAGGGGACAGAGAACTCCTTGGGGAGAGCCCAGGGGTCAGGATTCGTCTCCCCATAGTCATCCTCTTTAGTGAAAGCCACCACGTCAGGTGAGCCTATCATCGTGGTGTTGTTGAGCAAGGCATGGGAGACACAACACACAGTGCAGGGCAGCTAGCAGTCATAAATCAGCTGTCAGAGCAGGGAAGTGGAAGCCAGCCACATACAGCACAGTCAGACTGCTCCTTCTGCGGCACATTTGTTATTGAGGTTAAAACAGCTGTTGATCCTGGGGACCACTGAGAGAGAGACAGAGTCCACAAAAAATTTAACTGCTTATATAATTTTAAAGGGGATCCCAGAGCAGAGTGGGCCCAGAAATACAGCTGTGTCCCTACAGAAGACAGTCAAGAGCGCTGGTATTTGTCAGATAAAATATTAATGGCATCTCAGGAGGAATAAAAAATCAGTCTGCCTGCTAACAAAAGCAATTACCCTGCGCCAATCACAGAGTCCGGACAGGCATCAGACCATTAAAGCTGTGCAGGGAGAAAAAAACGTGAAGCAGAGTCAGTGAAGCGCGTCTCTCCTCCTCCTCTTCCTGTCTACATGCGTGGCGCCCATCACGTTACAGTGTCCCGGGATAAAATGCGGGACGTCGGTGTGCCAGAAACCCGGTTAACAGACAGAAGCGAGATACATGTAATCTTCACATCCAGGGACAGACGCCATGTTTACCCAGCTGGTTGTAGTCTTGTCAGGTGACCAATCCACCTCCCCATCTGGAGGAATTCCACCCTAAAACAGATATTTGACATATTTCTCTAGGATGATTGTAGATTATACTTAATGTGACTCACAAGACTTTTAAGTCACGTTAATCATTCATTGTCAAGTTTCCGGTTTGGGTGGACATGTGCACATGTGACATGGACATTTTAGAAATAGCTCATAGAGGTCATTACTCAGTTCCACAAAAAAAATCTTTGCACGTATTATTATGTGGATTTTTCAAATCACGTTTATTTGGGTAGCAGCCCTTTGCTGTTTTCTGCTAGATTTATTTAAATGGGATATTTCCATTGGTCCTGGCGTTTCTGTAGAAGTAAAACGTGTTTAAAAAATTCAACACACGGAGCTATATAAATATCTAAAACCTGTCTCGAAACATTGTCACTATTTTACCTACTCAGTATTACATAACATGCTCTTTTCTTCTACCCACAAAATTCTTGTGAAATCCAAGACTTGTTAAATTAAATGCCGCTGTTCAGAACTCTCTCAACACTGTCAGGATACAGTTTTGATGGAGTCATTCTAAATAATACATTTAGCCAAATAGCATTCAAATGCATTACTATGTCCAAAAATAGAAGAAAAAAAAACATAATGAATACGTTTTTAAGAAAACTAAGAACTGCTTAAACACCTTATTCCAAGAGAACACCATAATCTAATCAATCTGTTTGTGGTTTGTAGATGACATATGGCAAAATGCAGAATTCTGATTTAGGGTGGATTTTCTCTTTGACGCGATAATTCAACACAACTATCTACATTATAATTACTGTTGCGATGAATGTATTATTTTAATAATACGACACGTGCTACAAGTGTTTCCGATAGTCAATTTAAATGCACTTACGTAGTTTTTATTATATATTCTTTTCATTGGACGTCTTGCTGGTTACATGATTTTACGACAGTTCTGCGACCCGGATTACGGCAGTGTATGACAGGCGGGCGGGGAATTTGTAAACAGAGCTAACAGCTTCACTGGTAGAGCTCGATATTGTTCCCCATTACAGTTTAATAATCAGCATTTTTAATGTGTTAGCGTTAATTTTCTCTATTTAATGTATCGGGAATGAACTTAGTCAACTGGTGACCACTTTCAGATCCTTTGTAAAAGTTTTAGGGAGCGGATACCATGACTTTAGCAAGCAACGTCAAAGCAACATGCTAACAAAGTTGCGTTACAGCACCAGTGAGGCTGGCTGGAGGACACTGGCTGCTTCATGTGAGGGCGGCCAGGCATGGTAGTGTACCTACTGGGAAGATCCTTGCTTCGATCGGGATTACAGCGGCTAGGGCTCCAACGGAGGTGTTTCTGTGCGGCGCAGAGTGTCCTGAGCACTGACACTCCTCAGCAGGCAGACATGATCCGCAACCGGACTCAGATCAAGAGGGTCCTCTGCGTCGCCGAGAAGAACGATGCAGCCAAAGGCATCTCAGAGATCATGTCCAACGGCAGGTCCAACAGGGTCAGTCACGTCTTCACACCATCTTAGGGCACAGTGCTACACATAATGCAAATAGTGTAACTTGTGACGGTGACTTGCCTTTGCCAAGTCAGTTAACTGACAGTTCAAGGAGCAGTTTGTCTCCTCAATGTCAGTGAGCTGTTGTGGCCCACCCCACACTGACTACAAGATCACCATACCATACCAATATTTACACACCATATCTTAAATACTAAATCCACTACACTTAAACTGATTTTCACTGATAGAAGTCACATGCTCTTCCAAACACCCTATGGGAATGGATGATTTAGTTAAAAAGTTTCATAATTAGTTTAAAGGAACAAATGCCTCAAATAATCACAGGTTAAATGTCAATAATGGCTAGTGGTGTTTGTCCGCTATAAGAGCTATGATATGTTTGTGACCTTAAGCTCTGAGAAACTGTAGTGTAGATTTTATAGACCAAACACTGAGCTAAGAAAATAATCTGCTGATTAAACTGCTTAAACCAAGTGTCAGTTGCATCCTAACATGTATAATTATCTTTAGCAATCTTGACAACATATGTAAAGTTATTGTCAATGTAATAATCAATTCATATTAAGGAACAATTTGGGGGGCAAATATATTAAGAAATGATACTGGTTATTTCATCTAACCTGTATCAATAAACTGATCACACATCTGTCAATATAAGTCTGACCATTTACCATCTACATATAAAATGATCTATCATAACCTGGCAGAACACTCCTTCCACCGAGCTCAGAAGACTCTCCCATTTTCCCAGAAAACAGCAGATATTAATAGAAATGATGAATGGATTAGATTCTTTTGTTTCCCTTCGGTTGCTCTAGCACTGATTTTCTTCTTTTCTATTTTAGAGGGAAGGGATGTCGAAGTTTAACAAAATCTATGAGTACGAATATCATCTCTTTGGTCAGGTGAGTGAATCCTATGAAACAATAAGATGCGCTCATATGCAGATGTGTGTCTGTTCTTTTGCCTTTCATGTTGCATCTGATTTTTCTCGTTTCATTGTGTCTTGTGTCATCCTGCTCCAGAATGTGACAGTAACAATGACGTCAGTATCAGGCCATTTACTCGCTCTGGAGTTCAAAGCACCGTTCCAGAAATGGTAAGTGGAAACGGGTTTCTTTTTTTGTTTTTTTGAAACGTCACACAGTATTATAACAACCAATGTTATTTGTACTATTCCCCTCCAAAGGCACAGTTGTAATCCAGTGCTGTTATTTGATGCTGAGGTAGAGAAGTATTGTCCAGATAACATGATGCAAATCAAGGTACGTTTATTTACTGTCCTCCTCAAATCACAGAAATATAGAATAATAATTCTTTACATTGTATTTAGATGAACCTATGGGATCTGTCACTCTGTCTATAGCCCCATTTTGTATGTTAGAGTGTGGTTTGATTGATACTAGTATGTTAATTGTGATCATTTTAGTATTTGGACACAGATTCACTTGTGACCAAATTTCTCTTTTCGCTTAAAATAACTTACTGATAAATTACTTAATAGTTATAAAACCAGGATAAGCTGCACCATTTATTTATTTAGAGTGGGCAGTAGCACAATTGTTATTCAAAAGAAAATCATGATGAAAATGGCTAATAAAAAATGACCACAGGTCTTTCTTACTCCCTCACTCTCTGCCTCTGTAGCGGACACTAGAGAAGGAGGTGAGGCAGTGCCAGGCCTTAGTCATCTGGACTGACTGCGACAGAGAGGGAGAAAACATCGGCTTTGAAATCATAGATGTCTGCAAAGCAGGTATGATGGTAATATGTGTGGGTTGTTTTGTTGTTGTGTTTGTGCAAGTGAGTGTGCATCTGAGCTTCCTTTGTGAAGGAATACTTCAACCTTTTTTTTAAATGCCAAATACTTCAATATCAGTAGTGCGACAATGTTGCATGAATGACTGTTGGTACTAAAATATTAACACAATAAATTTGAGATTGAGATAAATGATCACCAGTAATGTGGATATAATGACTAAGTGGGTAAAGGCAAGTTTTTGAACAATTAGTACAACAGTCTCATAAATTCAGAGAATTACATCCAGCATTTAAAACCAGGGAAGTGTGAAACTTGTGCCATATCACGATGTAGTGATATCCAGAATCTAAGATGATGTTGATATATTGCACAGCAATACAGTAAGCTTAGCTTAGCAAAAAGACTGGAGCAGGTGGAAAGCCTGGCTCGGCCAAATTGCAACAAAGATCCAACCACTAGTGCTTTCTAAAGCTCAGTATTTAACATGTTATATCTTGTTTGTTTAATTTGATCAAAAACTGAAGAGTAAAAATGACACGTTATAATTTCTTGAGGAGTATGTGCCAGGGCAGCAGTTTTCTCCTTATTTTGTTCTTTGAGGTAAGCTAAGCTAACTGGTTAGGCTGCTGTCTTTAGTTTCATATTTACTGTTCAGGTACTATAGGGGTGTTAGTCTTCATATCTATCATATTAACTATTCCTTTAACAATGTACATTCTTGCATGTAGAATTAAAATGTATATAGTGTAAATGAATATGTGGAACCATTTCTATGACCAATTTCCGAAAACCAGAAAAGAGCCGTTTTTGTGCTAAAAACATTTATGTATTTCTGTGTGCTTTTGTTTTGTAGTGAGGCCCAATTTACAAGTCTTTCGAGCAAAGTTTTCTGAGATCACCCCCAACTCCATTCGGAGAGCATGTGAGACTCTAATGGCGCCAGATGCTAACATCAGTGATGCTGTCGATGTGCGTCAGGAGCTGGACCTGCGGATAGGTACAGCAGCATGCTGAAACTGTGCTGAATACATCAGGATGCACTAATGTTAGGTGTTGTCAACAGATAATATGAAGAAAGTGTGACAAATAATGGCAAAATCACAATTAAAATTCTGGATGACAACCTTTATGGAAAACCATGTAAGTTCTTAATATGACTCTGTCCTCTCCACTGTGCTCGTCTTCATCAGGTGCGTCCTTCACTCGATTCCAGACGCTTCGCCTGCAGAAGATCTTTCCCGAGTCTCTGGCCAATCAGCTGATCTCATACGGCAGCTGTCAGTTTCCCACTCTGGGCTTCGTGGTGGAGCGCTTCAAAGCCATCCAGGCTTTCATACCCGAGACTTTCTACAAGATCAAAGGTACAAACTCGTCTTTGCACAGACACACAGATCCAACGCAGATGCAAGTATTGAGGTTGTAAACTGACTCTCACTCGTCTTCGTTTCTTCTGTTCTGTGTGTCTGTCTTTGTGTCAGTCCTGCACGAGGTGGAGGAGGACACCGTAGAATTCAGCTGGAAGAGAAACCGTCTCTTCCACCACACAGCTTGCCTTGTGCTCTACCAGATCTGCATGGAGGTAGGTGCCTATTTTTGTGTGTATGTTTTATGCTGCGCACATTCGTGTGTGTCAACATGCATCTCTGCCATGTCATGTGCTCACTTAGAGCGATATAATGAATTAAATCAGGAATCTCTTTAGATCCTCCAATGTAATAGTTGCCTTAGTATGCTTGTAGGTCAGCTGATGTCGTCTTTCTACAGAAGAGTTAATGGGACAAGCCTGATTGATTTCATATGCTGCGTGTGCTGTTGAGCGAACAGCAAATGAGTCGTTGACATGTGCATGGAGAGGCCATATTCTTGACTATCATAAGTCTTGATAAAACAGTCATGTTATGGATTTTCTTATGTAACGTTTTGTAGTTCATGTCCGCAAATGTAACACTGTGATTCTTTTGCCTTATTGACCTCCTTATCCTTTAGTAGGTTATGGTTTAATCTTGTCCTATGCTAATTAAATGTTACCTAAACTTCAGGAATGCTTACAGCTGCATGCTGCCCTGCTGTAACCTCATATGTTGGTTTATAACATCACAGACAGTCAATACACAACATGTACCTACTTACCACATCAAACGCACGTCACTGGAGAAGTAAAGAATTATTACTTTATTTTATTTTTACCACAGCATTGAAGTTTCAGTGACAAACTATTGGATAAATAGACATAAGGTTTCACATCATTTTAAGAGTTGTAAACATTTTTAAAAAAAAAACACTAATAACCTTTTAATCATTTACTTTACTTTTTGTTTTCCTTTTTATTTGCTTGACAGTGTCAGTACATTTTGTTGTTCAGTGATCTCTTGTTTGTTGATCTCGCCTCTGTGTTTTTGTTTTAAACCATGCATACTCCACTGGTAACAGGATCGAGGTGTCGTCTGAATCTATGACTGCAAAACACTCTGGCTTATTATACGCCGAGATGCTCATAGCTGACAAGCATGTAATTATCACTTCACCCCATGTGACTGTCAGGAGCCAAACTCAGGTCTGACAAAAAAAGATACTCCATGTCCCTGTACACCAGGGCTCAATCGACAAGGTGAAAAAGAGCCCTTTGTTTCTTGAATAATACATAATGAAGAAAAACAAGTACATTATTATGTATATTTGTGTTAATGCATAAAACTATCATGTGCATTTGTGCATACTTAATATTATATTTTTGTCCATAAATTATGCATTGAAGCTGCATCAATCAATGATTTTACACTTAGTGGATAAAAGTAGTTCCTCACAAAACTATACAGTTCCCCTCCACACTACCCAGCACATTTCTGTCCCAAAATGGGAAAAAAAAGAAAAGAAAAATCAATTAATGGAGCTTTAGAGGTTCCCTGTAGAGTTTTTTGTAGACAGAGTTTTTGTTTACATTCACTACTCTTTACCAAGAGACAGTGTGTGTATAATTAAGGCCTAAAAAATATGTTGCTTAATTCTGAAAACTGCATTGTGAACATTCATATTCATATGCTAACATTCTGGCACATTTCTGTGATTCCTGCCGCATTACTTCCACTTGTTGATTAGTGTGAATTCTGTGAAACCATAGGCAGGAATTGTGTAGTGCATCACCTTTGCGTATGTTGTGCATCTCTAGTCTCACAAAGCCAGACCTATCTCGAGTACTGTGCCAGTGCTCTTAAGAGGGAAATGCATTGTGGCTTCTAAGTTTTCCGACAAACGAATCACGATCGTCTAAGTCGGCGCAAAGCCCGGAATGCAACGGCGGTGCCCTTGCAAAGTAGTGTCGTGTCACAGCCTACATCCTGTGAGTCAGACCTGAGCACTTTAAACAAAACAGCCCCCCAACTCATAACACTATTGCATCACTTGCTCCACAGCTTCATCAAGGATGAGGCCGATTTTTCCAAAGGGCTGACTCTGCTTTGATGTTATTTGGCAATTGTGATGCTGACTGTACTGATCAGTCTTAGATATTTGTATTTGTTGACAGATCCTGTTACCGCTAAGTGAAATTATGCACATATGAACTTCATGATCTCTAAGAAGTTCAGCTGTTGTTAGGAAACGGAGCACCGCTGCTGTCAAATAGAGGCACAAAGCTCTTGCATAACAGGTGCAAAATGTATTCATACTGAAACACAGCAGCAGCGGCAGCAAAGCAACAGGAGCGTGAATTTGTCTTGCCAACATATTGATTTAGTTGAGTGGTGTGGTGGTCCTGATCATGCAAATTAGTGTATTTATTTGACGTAAATGCAAAAAAACAAACTCCGTGTCTCTGTGTGTGTGTCTGTGTCTGTGTGTGTTAGTAAGTAAATCCAAACATGTGTAACCTGTCCTTGACCTACAGCTGTAACCTCGGGAGGAAACAGCAGTAAATTTGGATGTGTTGTCGATCCACCTCAATAAAGTGGGCTAAAAGCCATACATGTAGAGAGGTACACAAGAGAATATCCTTTCATTCATTTTCAGGATCCCATGGCAACAATCACCTCAGTAACCAGCAAACCCAAGAGCAAGTGGAGACCGCTGCCTTTGGACACTGTGGTAAGAATAAACAGTCGAACACACGCTGCATCTCAGAACACATCTGTTTATGGTATAAAGTGTGTGTAGGTGTTTTCCCAGAACAGTGTTTTGTCCTATTCAGTGTCCTGGGTCCTTGTTTTGAGATCCCCTTCCAGTTCTGAACAGTCCTACCTTTACCTTTACCAACAGGAACTGGAGAAACTGGCATCTCGCAAGCTAAGAATAAGTGCCAAAGAGACCATGAAAATTGCAGAGAAACTCTATACCCAGGGGTGAGTGCATGTTGCTATCCACACAGCAAATTATTGAGTTGGTGCAGCCATATGCTAAACATCCTCATCAGCTTATCCTCCCACAGTATTTTTGAAGTTTCATCTGAACTCAGATAACTGGCTTTCAGCCACCTTATTAGAGGCTTTGTGGTGTCAGTTAAACGGTCAAATGTAGTTTTTTGTTTACCGGATTGTTATACCACCTCAAAGTCAAGCCTATTTTTATACATGAAAAGAGACCATCTGGCAGGCGTTTAATAGACGTGTTTACCCACAATGTCACTTCTTTAAAGCGTTCACTCTGCTTTGTTTGTGTGAAGATGACTTGTGTGCGTGTGTTTATTTTTTTCCACTTAGGTATATCAGCTACCCCCGTACAGAGACAAACATTTTCCCCCAAACCTTGGCCCTCGGCCCCCTCGTGGAGCAGCAGACACAGAGCCCCAACTGGGGGACGTTCGCCCAGCGGGTGCTCGACCAGCCTGGGGGTCCGAACCCGCGGCAAGGCAAGAAATCTGACCAGGCCCATCCCCCCATACACCCCACCAAGTACAGCAATACACTGCAGGTAGGTCTGCAAGAACCTGAGCTCAGTTTGTGCAAATGTCTGTTATTTCCATCATAATTTTGAATTTTTGCCTCCTTTTTCCTTTCTTTTCCCCTTTTTTCCATTTTTAGTCAAATATTTTGATAAAATGTTAATTATTGATGGCAGGTCTTTCTGTGGCCAACCAGTCCTTGTCATGCCCCCAAAAGTTCCTTTTTGTTTAATAATAAGATGAAAACTATTGGCTGAAAGGTTTTACAGATTGCCTGTAGCAGCTCAAAGGTCACAAAAGCTGTATGCAGGCAAGATTTAAAACAGATTTTTTTTTAAAAGCCGCATTTTAAGCACCCATTTCTTTTTAAATTTATTTTGTGAACTTTCAAGTACAAGTGTATGAAGTGGCTCGACAGACATAAACACACTTGAAGAGGTGATCATATTGTATGCATATCACACAAACTTGTATTCGTAAGTGAGCACAGGCAGTGTGAAGTAATGACTTACTTTTTCTTCTGTGTCCAGGGCAATGAAGGACGTCTGTATGAGTTCATCGTCAGGCACTTCCTGGCTTGTGTTTCCCAGGATGCTTTGGGGCAGGAGACCGTGGTGGACATAACCATTGCCCAGGAGAAGTTCTCCACCTCGGGACTCATGATCATTGCAAGGAACTACCTGGATGTTTACCCGTATGACAAGTGGAATACCAAGGTGTGGAGTCTGTGTTTGATAATAGACTATGCACTCAATATACTGATGTTTTTGTTTGACCACATTTATTTCCTGCTGTGAGATATGTCCCTGTTCCCTTGCCATGTGTGTTCCAGCTGATTCCAGTGTACGAGCAAGGCTCCCAGTTCCAGCCCTCTGCTATCGAGATGGTGGACGGACAGACGAGTCCTCCGCAGCTGCTCACTGAAGCTGACCTAATATCACTGATGGAGAAGCATGGCATTGGTACAAGTGTAAACACACACACCGATGGAACTTTGTTTTTTGTGTGATCCCAACCACTTACAAATCCTTGCTTATGAACACAAAGAGTTGAAAATTGGACTTAACCTTATATTTAGTTTTTTGTGAAATCGACATGAATTGATTAAGTGTTTAATATATTTATTAAATCAACAAATTGTGATTTCCTCGAGGAAGGTAGTGGATTGTTGATTCTTGTACCCAGATCGTTTGATACTAACACTTGGGTTAAAGTCCAAAGTGTCGGTGTTTGAAGAGCTGGGAATGACACTCCACTAGGACTGCACCTAACAATCATCTTTAATTGATTATTCTAGCAATTATTATTAGGATTAATCTAAATATTATTTATTATTTTCTTTCTTTTTTTTTTTTTTTTTTACTGCAAATCAGCACACAACACACAACTTGAACTGTTTGGTCCACGGCATTCCTGTGTCACGTCTTGCGTGTCTGTCGCTAATGAGCCGTCGATCTGTCGACGGTCTGAGGACCTTGAAAGTCATGTAGTGTGTTCGAGCCGTTAGTGACCCTTTTGTCCAGTCAACATAGAATTGTTTAGCTCGGGACTAGCTGTTTGGTGTCTGATGATGTGTGTTCTGTATGAACTGTGTATATGACAGGCACAGATGCAACTCACGCGGAGCACATCGAGACTATAAAGAGTCGCATGTATGTGGGCTTGACAGCTGACCAGAGGTTTCTCCCTGGAGAGCTCGGCATGGGACTGGTGGAAGGTATGTATGCACGCGCACACACACTGCATACCACATTATACAGCAGATTTTAATACATGCAGATATTGAGAGGCTCCCTCATGCCGTTATCCCTGCCTTTCAAATATGCGTGTGTGTTTGTTAAGGTTACAACTCCATGGGCTATGAGATGTCCAAACCAAACCTGCGTGCGGAATTGGAGGCCGACCTCAAGCTGGTGTCAGAGGGCAGGAAGGACAAACGGAGCGTGCTGCAGCATTACATCCAGAAATACAAGACTGTCTTCATCGAGTCTGCCAGGAAGGCAAAGAAGTTAGTTACATTTGTAGTATTTTTGATGGCTGTACCCAAATGAGCAGAATCACGTGTCATATTTTACAATGATGGATTAGTTACACCTGTCCTGTAATCACCGCAGACTGGTTGTTGTGTTGACCCCGATAAGAAGTTGTTCTCTTTTGTCTCCCCAGGTTAGATGAAGCCCTGTCTCCATATCTGGGTGCGGCTCAAGAGATCACTGAAGAAGAGGAGCAGGATATGGAGATCCCGTTGCCGGTCAGGAAGTGCCCTAATTGCGGGCGGGACATGGTGTTGAAGAAAAAGAGGGAGGGAAACGGGTAAGGCCAGACCCAAGGCAAAAAAGCCTAGAACTGTGTTATCACGGGAACAGAAGGACGCTTTCTGTCTCCAAAATATTCCCATTGACTACACACCAACTGCATATTAGCTTCAAGTTCGATTTTTCTACTTTGGTAGTGTTTCCATTTTGGTGCTGTCACAACAGCACCCTTCTACCTTATCAGTCTATCTAACTCTTGTTTTATTCTTACACACCCATCCACAACCAACACAGCTTCTTCTGTCCTCTCCACCATGTGTCTGCCTCCCTGTAGTAAGTACCTGTCCTGCGTGGGCTTCCCAGACTGTAAGACAGCAGTGTGGTTCCCTGACACGGCGCTGGAGGTCAGCAGAGACAACAGCGTCTGTTCCACCTGTCAGCCGCACCCTGTTCACATGTAAGTGTCAGCGTTTAATTTAATTTCCCACAGCTGTACACTTTACATCAAACACAGGACAAACAACCATTCATGATCAACAGAAGTTAAGACTCTTCACCTCACATTTTTCATCCAAAAGTAATCTGGATGCTTCACCAATATTACACATGAAGTTCAGTTCACTCATCAGAAGTTCTCCTCAACCTGTGAAAACAGCTGTGTAATGTGTTCTGTGACTCTGGAAGGAAATGTCTAAAGTTTGACAAAATAACACTCTCCCAATTAGAAGATTTGTCGACGCTAACATGCTAAACTAAGTGAACATGGTAGTGATTATACCTGCTTAACATCCACGTGTTAGCGATGTGAGCACATTAGCATTTAGTTCTGCCAAAGTACAGTCTCACAGAGCAGGTAGATAGGTGTAGACTCCATAGCACTGACACTATTTCTATGCCCCCGTAGCGGTGACAGTCATAGCTTGAGGCAGTTTTCAGGTTGACTGTCGTTCTGTCTGCCACATTCTTGTGAAAGTGATTTCTCAATGAATGCCTGGAGGAATTTTCAAGTAATCTGGCACAACCGCCAACTTGGACACGAGGATGAACTGATTACATTATAACCTTACAAGACTTTTTTTTTGGCCATAACTCAATTCATGTGCTAATTATGACAAAATCTCAGATGACATTTCTAAAAGGATAAGGTGATTACGTATTATATCCAAAATGTCGAAAGTCAGCTTCACTGTTAGGTCATGAAGCACTTTTCTGGCCATTTTTCAAGGCCTCTTCTCGGGAACAGAAGGGGAAATTATGACCATATTTCACATTTGGTTGGTTACTGATTGGATGACACTCATTTGGGGTGCCAACCTTGAAACTGGTTATTGTTTCAATCTAATGAGCTGCCAGGTTGATCATGTGTGGGACGGTTTTTTCATTTTACAATTTGTAGCTTCTTCATGTTTTATCAGAATCGGCCAAGCATGTGATTACTCACAAGGAGTTTGATGAATCGGTTTCGCTGTAATTGGGCTTCAGGTGATTATCGATGCACAGCATGATGAAGCTCTCTACCAGTCCTCCACACTCCTCTGTAAAGAGTGAGGCCATATGTTTCTCATTATAATCATACATGTCAATATAGTGGTAACTTCCATTTCTGTCAGAAAAACGTCATTATTAAATTCCTTCAAAGCCTTCACAACATATATTATATGAGTCTGTACAGACATGGAAGTAAACTGCAGGTTGGCAGACGCATAAAAACCGCGAGGTGGTAATTCTTGTTTAACCTGTGTTAATCATGGTGGGGTTTTTTTGTTTTTTTGCTGTAATAACCTAGATGTAAAAGCCTCAGGATGCAAATGAGCTTCAGCTGGACGCCATACATCTGTTGATTTGCTTGTCTTTATGTAACAGTGTGTACCTGCCTGTTCCCTGTTGAAGTGAAACTCTCACCAAAAAGCAACCGAGGCTTATTTGCGATTGAATATGAGTCAAACCTTCTTGTAAAAGCATAATTACGATGAAAGAGGCACTTTTAAGATTTACCGTAGTTTTGTTTTTGGGCAAGCTTAATTTCAATGGGAGTGCTACGGGCACTTTTACGCTAGCATCAAAATCACTATTTTTAAAACACTAAGAAGGCTCGACACAACATGAAACTTTGTTCATAGTATCACGAGGGTCTCTACACATGAACACGAGCATTGAGAACATTGTTTGTGTGCACAGAGTTAGCTTGCCCAAAAACGAAACTACGGTAAATCTTAAAAGTGCCTCTTTCTTCATAATTATGCTTTTACAAGAAGGTCTGACTCATATTCAATCGCAAATAAAGCCTCGGTTGCTTTTTGGCGAGAGTTTCACTTTAAATAAACAAATGGATAAAATGACAAAGTGAAAGACAGCAGCCGACAGTCTGTTTGTTACAGCGCCTCTTGAGAACATTTTGAAGAGAAGGAATTCAATTATATAAAAGCAGGACATCTAAATATTATAGTCCTGAATAGTTGACCATCACTGCCAATGAACACTCCTTTTTCAGTCCCTGGTTGTCATGTTTAACCTGATCAGGAAATAAATCAGAATTCATGGTTATTGGTTTAAATGTTTCTGCCCTGGTGTCTTTTTATGTGCACTGTGTTATAAATACTGTGTGATAGAGATTCTTCAGTTCTTTGAACGTTTCCTTCAGAACCAAGCCAACTACATGTATCAGACTTTGAAAACATTTTGTTGTCAGTGGTCACTTCAACACCAAGTTTTTTGCCATGCTTAAGAAGAAGTATATGTGGGCTGCACTCTGTGCTGTGCAAACACATCAGCAAACCCAGATGAGGCTCTCAGTGGCCTCAGCAGTGCTAGAAACTTGTCCAGATTCTTGTTTACACAAGTGGGCGTTAACCCCTTGAGCACGTGCCTCAGCTCAGTCCAAATATAGGGCACGCTTGCTCGCATCGAGCCAAAGTGCTCCACACCAGCATCTGTTACCATAGCAACCAATCTGGTACAGAGCTAAAAGTTGAACTACAGCACTTACTGTAAAACAATATCACTGTTTTCTTAATCAGGTCTCGCCCAGCAGTTTGAGCTTGTTGGATAAATTCACACACTGTTAACACTGGATGTGTGCAAACAAACTGCTAGCAGTATCATTCCAAAGCAGGTTCCTGCAAGCTTCTTTTACACAATATGTGCAGACTTTACTGCATGTACTGTGGGTGTAAAAGGAGGGTATATTACAATTTCCCTGTGTGGAGTTTGCATGTTCTCCCTGTGTCTGCGTGGGTTTCCTCTGAATACTCCAGCTTCCTCCCACTGTCCAGAGACATGCAGGTTAATTGGTGACACCGTTAGGTGTGAATGTGAGTGTGAATGTTTGTCTCTTATTAGTGTGCCCCGTGATGAACTGGCAACCTGTCCAGGGTGTTGTTTCGATCAGTTTTCATTGATCTGACATGAATTTTCTTTTAAAATCTTTAACATTTCAACCAACGCCAGAACTCGGTGAAGTTACACTACAGTTATACAAAATTAGAGGATAAAATATGTAACACAGAATTACTGTTAATTTGACAGCATTGTACTACAACGTGTAAAAGAAAAGAAAAATGGAAACAAAAAAATAGAAAAGAATGCCTCAAACTGCTTCTCATTCGAGGCAGAAATATCAAAATATGACAATAAAGTAAATACCATGAGGTCAATACAACATGTGTGTATTGATATTGAAAATGATATCTATGACAAGCTGGCATCTGTGAGTAATTGCAGTTTCAAGTAGACAGGTTTGGTCTGTTGTTGTTTCAGCTCCTTCACACACACGGAGGTTGACTTCTTTAACATTCCTCTCCTGTGTATCCTACATTCTACAGGTTGAAGTTCAAGTTCCGCAGGGGCAGCCTCCCCCCCATGATGCCTTTAGAGTTTGTTGGCTGCATCGGTGGATGTGATGAGACACTCAGAGAGGTGCTAGACCTGAAATACCTCCGAGGGGGAGGAGGTGGAGGGGGAGGAGCAGGAGGGGGAGGAAGAGGAGGAGGAGGAAGAGGAGACAACCGTCGTCCACCAGCACCTTTGCCCCCCAGACCAAAGCCACCCAGAGCCTCAAATTCAGATCCCCGACCTTCCCTTCCTGCTGTACCCTCCTGGAACCCGCAACCGCGACCTCCACCTCCTCCAGGTGGCGGCGGTGTCATTGCAGACACCAACAGTGATGCCATCGTGTGCAACTGCGGTCAAGATGCACTCCTCCTGACCGTGCGAAAAGACGGTCCCAATCAAGGTCGCCAGTTCTACAAGTGCGGCGCTGGCAGCTGCAACTTCTTTCTGTGGGCGGACGAGCCGAGTCAGCAGGGGGCACCGCAGACCTCCCAGCCCCCTAGGCCGTCTTTGGGGTACAGGAACAGCTCTGTGGGAGGCATAGGGCAGCAAGGAGGTGCGCGGGAACATCCAGGCCAGTCGATGTGCAACTGTAATGAGACGGCAGTGATGCGCACAGTGCAGAAGGACGGCCCGAACAAGGGACGGATGTTCCACACCTGCGGGAAACCCAGAGACCAGCAGTGTGGCTTCTTCCAGTGGGCTGATGAGAATGCACCTCCACCAGGCAGGGCACACACACACACACACACACACACACACACACACACACACACACACACACACACACACACACACACAATAATTAAAACTTCAAACTGCTTTATAATTGTACTACTTGTTACTACCCTGAGGACTGAAATGAATATCCATTGATTAAAAGGTTTACAGCCATAAAGCCCATGAATTGTACTTCAGTGAGTTGATCCACCACCTTGATCCAGACTGAAGCATCTCAGCAGGTGTAAGATAGACTGCCACAAAGTTTGGCAAATATATTCGTGTCCCTCAGGATGAATTTGCAGGTCTCTTAGCTGATCCTCCAACGTCACCAGCTTGTCGCAATTTAAAACTCTCCAAGTCTAATCCAATATCAAACTTCATAGCCCTGTATTACTCAAAATTTTAAACCACGCACAACTTCTTAACCTTAATTTAAGCTCACCAGATCTAGAATCAAATTGTACTCACTTATTAATACCAGCCACCTAAATACACTTGATTATTTTTATATAAGGTGTCATTTGCAAGAATTGGCCATCTGTCGAAATCACACTCCAAGGGACTCTGCATATCACCAGAGTAACCATTAACTGCCGCTTTGAGTAGCAGCTGCTGTTAGCTAATTTGCTCTGTTAGCCCCAGTTTCCTCCGAAACAAACTACCTACGAAGCCTTCTCAACCACAATAGAAGCACAAAAATCAACAAGTCAGCAATATCAGGCAGGCATGACTCTCCGCTTCTGAAATGCTTCTGGTGGGATATAAAAAGACACGCATGAACCAGGTAACAGAGATGTGCCCAGTGGAATCAAGTTGTTAGCAATGTAGCTAGCAGCCCTATCAGCCAGGGGAGTGTTGCTACAGTGTACTTCGGGCCGGGCTAGCTGGTTAGCATGCTATCTTCAGTAGCCATCTCTGCGATGCAGTGCATAGACGTCTTTGAATTAACATGTTTTACTTGTTTTCACTTACTTGTTTTACTTTAGATAATGTTGATAATTTTTTTTTTTTTTTTTTGGGTGGAATGTTTTCAACTATTCCTCTTACATATTGCACCTAAAATCCATTATTATATTATGATTCCGTGAGAAATCAATGAAGTTGTTGGAAATGTTCCTCAATCTGCCCCTTTATCTGGATCTACACCAAAAGTTCATGTGGTCTATTCTGGGCTGAGAGGATTCATCCATCCAAGTTTCATGGAAATCCATTCTAGAGGATTTGTGTAATCCTGCTGACAAACAGACACAAGTGAAAACATAACCTCCTTGGCAGCTTAGTCTTATTAAGTGAGATGTTACATTGTATTACTTAAAAGGTTTAGCAGCTACATTGAGTTGAATCTGGGCTACTCATTCTGACTGTATTAAAAATAGATCACTGAAACACATTGGTTGCATAAAGGACTATTGGTACAATTCCTAAGGTTATTTTGACCAAGAGGGAACTTTGAAAAAATCCCTCAACAAATTCTTTTGGTTTTGGTTTGTAGTACCTCTCAGGTACTTACTCTTAACCGTTTTACTTTCTCTGAAATTTCCCTTGCAGCACAAGCGGGTCCTGTTTTACATTTAGGGGAAACACCCGTTCATACATTCACAGTGCCTGACTGCATTAATCAGGCTGTCAAAACCTTTCCACCATGAGCCTGGTGACAGCTGATGCTCTCTATATGCATTTTATAACCATGTTTATTTAAATGCATTTTGATACAAGCACATAGAGCAGAACTGATGTACACTCGAATCAAACACTGTTGAGAGAGACCGATCCTTCTCACCTCCATAGTTAGTGATAATAAAGAAAAGCTGTCACGATTCATAAACAAACACTCCCACTGAGACCTTGAGGCATCCATTTACCAGGCTGACACAGAGCCATCAGTCCCAGTGCACGCAGAAAAATCTTTGGTGCTTTTTATCCAGTGACCTCTGATGCCTCATGCTGTGTTTAACCTCTGGTCCCCATTTCAGGTGGTTTTGGTGGTGGATTTAATGCGGGTGGAGATGGATGGAAAAAGGGAAGGAAGATCGCGGGTGATGCCACGGCAACAAAACCCCCAGCTGCTAAGAAAGCCCGTACCTGTGGCATCTGCCACATGCCGGGACACACCCGAGTCACCTGTCCCCAGCGGTGACGGCTCATTAGAGACACTGGAGTTATCGAAGTCTATGACTTGAAAATGTGGAGTCGGATTTGATTTTTCAAATATGCAAGAGCTCAGACTGTAAGTACCTCCTCACAAATGGAACAAAGACGATATCCTTCCTGTAAAGTTACAGTTTGATAATGGTTCTAAGAGGGCAAAAACGAAATCCGAAAATTTGCAGTTGTGCAGCAGAAGGGGAACTCTACTGTAAAAACTGAGGGGTGTCACACATATTTTGTTAAAAAAAAGAATTGCCTAGCAGGACTTTGTAAGATGTTCTATTTTGTGTATACTAAAGTTCCACTGTTGACTGTTAGCATTTTATTAGCATATTTATCAAAATGTCCAACTTTTCCATTAAAGCTTAGTGCAGCATTCATAAACACCGTGTGCTGTTTGCTGTTAAGTCTGTTGTTGCCACAGGAAAAGGTCTGAGTGCAAGAGGAGCACATTGAGAAGTTGAACCCCATAAGAAACAGCTGCAGTAACCTGAAAAGGTTAATGGGAGCTCCGGTCAGCTGCTCTTGGATCAGATGAATCCCCCGTCTGTTCTGTTTATCTGCAGCCGCAATCCTGAAAATCTTGAGATCAGCCGGAGGAGGGTGATTTGGACACAGAAGCTGTCTTGACTGAATAAATATGTATTTTAAAAAACAAACTTATTTTCACACAGTTTATCCATAACTAATGGTCTAAGTATTCATAATAACACCGTCATGTGTCTCAATGATCAGCCAGGTATTCTACATTAGTGTTGATTTGTTGGATGAAGCTGCAAACTTTGCTTTTACTTTCTGAATATAATGAGTGCAAACAAAGAAGATAATTTACTCTGGCTTCTCTCTTGGTAGTCTGGGGAATTACCAGTGCCGGTGCCAGTGTATTTAAATATTGATGAATGCTAATAAACAATAATGTACTATAAACTTCCATGTTTGTTTATATTAATCGTTAGTTTGGGGGTTTTTTTGAGTCTTTTTTTTATTTTCACTTTTTGTTGCACTGGTTTTTGTTTCAGTTCCATTTTGAGTTTTCAACTTGCAGCCTGCTAAACGTTGGAACAAAACCAAACTCAAAACATCTGAGTAACGAAATGAGTGGATAACTATGCCCCATAACACATTTTTGCAACATATTCAGATTCCAATAACCAATACTCAGCATTGATTACTCAGTTTAGTATGGTGAAAAGGGAGAAGAAAGCACTTATATTATTATATTTTCATATTTTCAGTCCCGACAAGAGGTGGAAGAAGTACTGGTATTTTGCTCCTTGATAGTTTTAAAGTATAAGTAGTAAAGCAGCTGGATTAAGGCAATGGGATTATAGGAACATGCCGAGGGCTTCCTCGCCACTAGGGGGCCCAGATAGAGGGGAGAAGAACATCAACTATCAGTGTTGGTAACTACATTTTAACACAAAGTGTGTTTATAGATCCTGTGGAGTATAGTAACATCATGTGAAAAAACTGCCTCCAGTGATGTCACTCAGTAGCTAGATTGCATTGTGGGTAATGTAGGCACCAGGTTTTCAAAAAAGAAGAGGAATGAATATAATTTTTAAAAAGTG
This sequence comes from Diplodus puntazzo, assembly GCA_963678695.2. Taxonomy (NCBI): domain Eukaryota; kingdom Metazoa; phylum Chordata; class Actinopteri; order Spariformes; family Sparidae; genus Diplodus; species Diplodus puntazzo. Next base: position 20,292,059 of record OZ023174.1, read on the forward strand.
ATATCCCTGATTCTTCTGTATCGATTTCGATCATTTGTTTTTAAACTGTCTATAAGGACTCAAACTGTTACAGTCTGCATTACCCACAATGCAAAACAGCCACTGAGCGACATCACCGGAGGCAGTTTATTAGATTACAAACAGCTTCCTCTGGAGCCATGAAAGCTTTTAACTACTTTTCTTTTTACACATGCAGTAGTACTTCTAAGACCTTTAACGTGAGGAATTGATGGAGTTACCCTTTAAATGTTTAACGTCTTATAACCTTAAAACAGATCTCTGATCTCACACTTTATCTGGGTGTTTATATATTTATTTATTTATCTCTTTTTGAAACATACACAATGGCTAGTGCCAGTTTGCAGGAAAAAAGTATTTCAGCGGTTCCACCTCATTAAAAGTCAGAGGGAAGCGTATGTAAAAGTTTTCCATTGATATATCTAAATCTGAATCAGTAAAGACACATTCAAATGAAATGTAAAATGTGTAGTATATAGGGCTATCCTTATAATACATGACTTAAATATTGCATATGTATACTGAAATTAATAAGTAGGATATCAGTACATAAGCTAAAATATATATAGATACATTAAAAACGTATAATGATAATAATAATCACATGGCAGAGAAGTCATTTTGTTTGTTTCCTAAATTGTGTGTGTGTGTGTGTGTGAGAGAGAGTTCTGTTATTGGATGATTATTACCACTGACTCATCCATGTGTGTTCATGCTGCTGTAGCTGGTGATAATCCAGTGTTTTGCATGTAAACCTGTGATGTGCCTGCATCTCTGAGCTGTGGTGAGGTGGAAGTAGCATCAATGGGAACACTGGGAGTACTTTTCCACCGCCGCTCCTGTGTTTTTCCTGCGAACATGCCCGCCGTGTGAGTCTTACTGGCACCAAATGAATGTTAATAAGTGTGCAGCACAAAGGTCTGGGGGATCACACATGTTATCAGGACTGAAGCCTCCTCTCATACAAAGTTTTGCAGCGTCGTGTTTCACTGCAGGATTTGAAATGGTTTCATTTTTCCCAGAAGCGCTGCTTGTAAGTGAGGAACGGTCGAGCCAAATAATGTGCGAGCCCCGCGGGGCGGAGAGGCCGGGACAAAGGGAATTTAACCAGAAGTGCGTGGATTCCCGGCATGGGGCTGTAAGTTATCCTCATGGTTTTTTTCCCCCCTCGCTGTTGATATTCCAGAGAAGTAGCGCTGATTTTACCGTCACGTTCGGTGACTCATACGTGAGTCATTACATGTGGGTGGGAGTGAGCGCTGTGATCCGTCCTGCCGTGTTGTTTTTCTCCATCCTCGGCTCCCAACTCCGCCACAGTAGTATCCGGGCAGATAACAAGTCATGTGATTGCCCTGTTTCTTTTCTGAATAGCAGCAGATAACCTCCTCCTGACGGGAAACGGCGCACTTTATACGTCCCGCATTACATTTGAGACCGATACGGTAAAGCTGTTCCCCCTGCTCTCACTACAGGACCGCCTTAAAGGTTAAACACACTATAATGCACCGTGAGATCACCAGAAGCTATAAGAGCACCGTCACGGATCACTGTTATCTCTGATCACATTGATGGATCACGTTAATGCCACCACTCAACTCTCTGCAACTTAAAGGACAACTCCACCCATTTTGCACATCAAGTTCAGTTTACTCCCCATGATTAGTGCTACACCTAAAAATAATATTTGCATTATGTCCTCTGTGCAGCTAAAGAGAGCCATGCAAAGTTGTAGCAAATAACCCTGATGATGTCATGGTGATGTCATCAGGGTTATATCGGTTCAGGCTGGAGGCAGGAAAATCCTCAGCGGAGATAGTTGTAGCAAACCTGGAGGTGTGAAGCGTGGAAGACGTGGGTCTCTACCAGGCAGGGAGGTTCTGATGATAGACACTGTCCAGTTGTATTGTGGGAAATGTAGGATTTATAGTTTCTGGAGAGAAACCAATACCGAGGACTTTAAATCATCGCTCCGCTGCATTGATTTTCACTCTCGTTGTTTTCAACTACTTTCTGGAAGCAGCTGACTCACCGGAGTGCCCGTTTAAGAGATGCAAACACCGGTGAGGTCAGCAAAGAATTATCCCACAACGTCCACTGTAAAGCCTCCAGGAATGATGTCACATCCTTGGAGATGAAACATGATGACTTCAGTTAAAGCTGAAAGAAGTGTCAGTGGATTGTTCTGATCATTGATAAACCATATTTTTGTCATTCTTAAGCAAAATTCTGATTGCAGTTTCCCACTTTGTAAAGCGGCTCTGTGAAAATTATGTGTTGCATAAAATTCCCACAAAGAAATCCAACAACTTAAAGGTGCACTCTGTAGTTTTGCGAAATAAATTTGTATCAGAAGAGAAAGGTCTTCACTGACTGATATTTTTCTGCCTAAACAAACTAAAACATCATGACTGAATAAACTGAGTATACAAACTGACCTTGAAGGACAACACAATTTCATGCTGTTTTGCTTTGTTTACATGTGGCGGACCCTGCCACTTTTCTCGTGTTCTGGGGACCTTATCTTCTACTGAGAACAGCTTGTTTGTTCAGCTATGGAAAAAAATAAATGTTTGTATTATCACCTCATTAATATTGCAAATATTCAAATTAAGAGTCTGAATTTCTTCTTCAGAACTACACATTGTCCCTTTAAAACACATCATGCACAGGCTTGTATTAGCAACTGAGAGCGACAATCTCATTTTCCACATCACATTACAATCCGCTCACATCTGGCCACTAAAAATATGTTACATAGAGCCTCTTTAATGTTTGTTAATATATTTCTGTGTTTCTTGGGTTCTAATACTAGCTTGATGAAGGGAATTGTGTCGTGGACTTAAGCTCAAATAATTTGAATAGATCATCTTGGACTCCTTGAACAGGTCAGGGCTCTTTTTTTTTTTTTTTTTTTAAATAGTTTCTGACGTTTTATGTACCTAACTCATCAAATACCTGAGAAAATAACTGCAGGGTTATACTGATAATGAAAAATAATCATTAGTTGCTGCCTTAATTAAAATCTTACATCACCAGAACAGATACAGACACCTACAGATTTTTTATTTTAAAGCCTGTAATCACTATAAACTGATTTACTGGACTTCACACCACTTATGCAGTTGGGTATAACAAGAGTATCTGGTTGGGCTGCTTACATAATGTCAGTGCGAAGCGGTCAAAGGTCACCGTTGGGTCAGTGGAGGTGGATCACTCGTCAGCCCCGACTTGTTCATCAACTCTTCCTGCTGTCTCATCATCATCATCCCAGCTTTTCACCGGTCGCCGTAGAAACTGTTGCCATGACACCCAATGCCCGTAAGTGATGCAAGTGTTCCAGGTGCAGAGAGACCACGGACCGTGTGGAGGGACTGTGTGTGTGTGTGTGTGTGTGTGTGTGTGTGTGTGTGTGTGTGTGTGTGTTCATGTGTGTAGTTACAGAGAGTTTTACTGTAAACTGATCCACACCAGCTTCAATGAAAGACAATAGGAAATTGGCTCTGGGCCTTTTTTCCACAGCAGTCATTTTACCTTCCTGAGCCGGTCCCACCTGGGGGCAGGAGGAGTGGATGTTCAGGTAAAAAGTTAGAAGTGTTTATGTGAATGTGATCGGTGGCTGTGATCACAAGACCAACCAGAGATTCTGAAGAGTAAAATCTCTGTGATAAATAAATGTCGGCTGCAGAATATCAGCAGTCATTATCATTCCTGAGATCTTCATCTGTGTTGTAACAGCTCGCCTCTCTGCAGATGTGTTGCTTAGCATTGGAGATGTAAAGACTTTCAGCAAGAGTTTAGCTGTTTAGTTCCATATTTGGATCAAACACAACTGGAGGGGTGGACATTTCCACCAGAGAGTGAAGAAAGGCCTTCATCTCAATTGCAGATTTCTGATCTGTCCTGCCTTTACTACTGTTATATAAAAATCCATGAGCTCACACTCTGTTCTCAGCACGCACTGGAGTTCAGTGTTTCAGCTGCACAACCTTGGGTGGCCGATTTCACCTGTGAAGGAGCAGAACGCCTTTGGATCAATCATAGTAATCATATTTGTATATCAAATATTTCTATTTATCATACCAGCATGCATGTTTAATGTTTTTAAAGGACTAGTTCGACATTTTGGGGAATTAGGCTGATTTACCTTTGTGCAGAGTTAAGGCTACAACCAGCAGCATCATATCTTAGCTTAGCTTAGCTGAGCGTAGCTTAGCTTAGCTTATTTTAGCACAACGACTGGAAACAAGAAAACAGCTAGCCTAGCTGTGTCTGTCCATAAGTAATAAAGCCCATCAGCATCACTAAAGCTCACTAACTGCTGTGTGTGAAATTTCCTGCTAACTTCCTGAAGTCTTCAATGGAACTGATGTAACTGATACTGAAATGATTTGTTTTTATATAGATTAAACAAATCAGATTTTTCATCTATTTTGTTACCATTTGACAGATCAAGGCTAGTTTGGCTTCCTGACTTTATGCTAAGCTAAGCTATCAGGCTGCTGTACTGTATCCAGCTTATATTTACCCTTTGAACCCCCGTTTATTTATTGATCTCCTCAACTCTCCGCATGAATGAGAATAAGCGTAACTGTTTAAGAATTTCGTTAAAGGTGCACTATGTAGTTTTTACATTTTAATCACTTTTATTTGTAAAGATCTTCATTAAAGTGAAACTCTTGCCAAAATGCAACCTAGGCTTTTTTTTTGAATGTATATGAGTCAAACCTTCATATAAAAGCATAATTACAATGAAAGAGGCACTTTTAAGATTGACCGTATTTTCGTTTTTGGCTCAAACTCATTTTCAGTGGGAGTGCATGGGGCACTTTTACGCTAGCATCAAAATCGCTATTTTTAAAACACTAAGAAGGCTCGACACAACATGAAACTCTGCTTGTAGTATCACCAGGGTCTCTACACACAGCTCAACAGACGTGTCAATCCCAGAGTACGTCTCGGCTACCATGATGATAGATAACCAAAGGAAGAAGCTACTGCTAACGTGAGTTGTTCAAAAACCTTCTTTTTAGCAAACTCTGTGTACACAAACAATGTTCTAAATGCTCGTGTTTATGTGTAGAGACCCTGGTGATACTACGAGCAAAGTTTCATGTTGTCTCGAGTCTTCTTAGTGTTTTAAAAATAGCAATTTTGATGCTAGCGTAAAAGTGCCCCATGCACTCCATTGTAAATGAGTTTGAGCCGAAAAAACATAAATACAGTCAATCTTAAAAGTGCCTCTTTCGTCGTAAATTATGCTTTTACACAAAAGTTTGACTCATACGCATTCACAAAAAAAGCCTTGGTTGCATTTTGGCGAGAGTTTCACTTTAACTGATTTTTCATGCCAAAGCAACTAAATAAACAAACTGTGTTTTCGTGACTGACTTGACAGAATAAACAAACTGATCTTAAAGGACAATAAATTCCTTTTTTTTTAAGTACAGGACAGCTTGAGAGATGACAGGACATGTGATGGGGGCCTGACATGAGGCAAAGGACTACAGGTTGGACAAGGGCTCTGTACATGGGAAACATGCTCTACCAACTGAGCTACTGAGGGACCCTGAAAGGACAACAAGTTTATTGCTGTTTTACTTTGTTTACATTTGGCGGACCCCGCCACCAACAGTGTTCTGGGGACCTTATTTTCCACCAAGAACAACTTGGTAATTAAATATTAGAATTCTGAGTTTGAATTTCTTTCCCAAAACTACCTAGTGTGTCTTTAAAGCAATAAAATGTGACTTCCTGGGGATATACAGTTACAGTATATACAGCAACCCCAGTTCATCAAATACTGATGCTCGCCTGAACCGAGCTGCCCATCCTACATGGAATGAAATGAACTGTTAAGTCACGAAAGCTAAAGAGTAAGGTTTGAAAAGTTCAGGAAATACAAATATAAGTTTGGGGAAGTGCCTTTGACACTTTGACATCACACTTTGATTCAATTATTAATCGTGTCTTAAATGGAGGGATTTCGGTGTCGTCCCTCACTGTGCCTCAGTGTTTACTCCTCTGACTTCAGTCTCATGTAACCTTGCCTCTCTGACCCCTCCTTCCTCCTCCGCTGTCCCTCTCCTGCACTCTGCTCCAATTTGCGTGCGCGGCCCCGAGAGCGCGGGCACGCACATTGGGGGCTCGGCCCTACGCAATGGAAAGGGGGCGCGCCCGGCTTAAAGCAGCGCGTTGTCCTGTGTTGATGTGTCGCAGATTTAAAAAGTGAGGGAGGCAGGCAGCTGGAGTTTGGCGAGAGGGAAGTGCGGAGGCTCGGCGCTCAAAACAGTGTTCCGGAGCGGGAGCGAGCGGCTGCAGCGACGCTCCGAGGGTTCCCCCCCCCCCTCGCCCTCAACCTACTAGTTTCATTTCGGCTCTTCGGCAACAACAACAGCGCAGATCCAGTTTGTGTCCTGTTCGGAGCGTGTGGAGGAGCGCGCGGTGATGGAGCTGTCATCGATTGGAGACCAAGTGTTTGCAGTCGAGTCAATAACGAAGAAGAGAGTGCGAAAGGTAAGAGGGGTTCACCTGCACTCCGGTTAACTTACGCACAAACTTGTCCCCCCCGTGTGTGCTTTTTGGTCCCTCGCGCCGCGCTGTGTCCAGTGCAGCATCGCCCGCCGTCCTCATGCGCAACGAAACTAGGCTACGCAGTTTCCCAACTATTTACGCAAATGAGATGCTCGAACGATCTATGCTTTGAATTAGCTGCGCTGAAGTTTTAACATTGTTGAGTCACATCCTGTGCCCGTGCCGTGCAGATGCAGCCGAGATGCTGCATCACGAGCGTGTTTTGAAGGAGCCTACGCAGCTGTAGTAAACTGTTAAAGGGGGTGTGTGTGTGTGTGTACGGTCAGGACCGGGGAGCTGCGCACTTGATTTAAGTAGCGCCAACGAGCCGAGCGGCGGCTCCTGTGGGGAACTGCTGCGTAACGGTGAGCAGCTGAGTTTACACTAGGCGAGAGATGTGGGACCGACAGATCGTCTCCACAGTGCGCGAAGTGCGTATCTGGTGCAGCATGTGAACATAGTGTACATTCTGTAAATGCGAACAAATGGCACGCGTCGTCCCCTGGTTCTCGCTGCGGGAGCCCGTGGTGAAGTTTGGCGCGATGTGGTGAAATGGTGAGAGCGTGTGAGCGACACGCGCCCGCACGGACAAGCGGCTCCGCTCCGCGCCAGGTGAGAGTTCTAGTAGTTTCTCGCTCCGTGGTGATTGTGTCAGGCTCGCTGGGTGAGCGTTGCGCAACGCCACGTTGTTTACATGTTCATGCCCCACCTATCCGGGCCCCGTGCGTGGTTTGGGGCCGGCTCGCGTGGCCATGTGCGGTCACGTCACCGCAGGAAAAGCTGGTGTTTGGAGGCCACCCAGCCCCGCTGTCATTGACGTCATCCCACAGAAAAACACCGTTTGAAAAGGGAGAGAAATGTCCATGACCCTCCCCTCCTCGCTCCCTCCACGCGTTAAAGCGACAGTCGTCCCTTTTTTCCTCCCTCCGCCGCTCGGAGCAGCTTGTTCCCGCGGCGCGCTGGATCGGATCTGAGACGCAGGTTTTTGTGAATGTGTCCGGCTGCGTGCTGTATCTCCTCTAACTGCCCCCTCCTGTCTGTCTGTCCTCAGGGTAATGTGGAGTATTTACTGAAGTGGCAGGGATGGTCCCCAAAGTGAGTAAGCCTTGAGTCATCATCCAGTGACCTCATCCCCTCAATATACACTCAGAAGCCTTTTTAAAATATGCTCATTGGTACCTGAACAGGATTGTGAGGATAGATGGAGACATATATAGAGAGATAGATAGATAGAATTATTTGTCATTCTGTGTGTGTGTGTGTGTGTGTGTGGCAGGTACAGTACTTGGGAACCAGAGGACAATATTTTGGACCCGCGCCTGGTCCTGGCCTACGAAGAGAAGTGAGTAATCATAGAAAGCTCCTTTTTATGCTTGCAAGGCACTTTTTTTTCAGTTTTCTTTTTGTTCTCTCGCTCACAGTCTGTTTCCCTATGTCACTTTGTCTCTGTCCTCTCCCGCCCCTCCTTTTCCTACCTCTCTCCCAGTCAGGAGAAGATCAGAGCTCTGGCTTATCGCAGGAAAGGTCTCAGACCCAGGAGGCTCGTCCTGCGGGTAGCGACACTTACCTTACTTCTTGTCTCACCGGTCTTTGTTGTTTCCTACTTTGTGTGAAGCACTGAAGGGCCATTGACTCAGTAGTGCTCCTATGTAAAACTGAGGGATTCACAATAGACAGATGGCAGCAATAATTGTCAAATTGCAGAAGCAGAGGCCGGGATATCCTGACTTTAAGTCCCCAGTGTGGGTCAATCTCATGTCCCATAATGCCACTTTAGAGTATCCCTACATGCTCGATTATCCTAGTTTTTATGTCTAGTTTTTATGCGGGGTGTCTGCAAAATATGATCTCACCAGGGTTAATTTTCCCTAAATCTTTGCAAACTCCTTCCAGATCCACAGAGGCATTATACAACTAATAACAGCCTCAATAGACCAGAATGCAGTGCAGCGTTTGGGAGCAAAGGCTGTTTTAAAAAGGTCATTCTTGCTCTTCCAGTGTTACTATCACTTTCACAACAGCCGTTGCTCTCCGATTACACTCTTCAAGACAGTTTGATGAAAGGAGCTCTGGCACCACCGATGTTATCACGCTGTAAAGTCTTTTGCCGGGCGTTAACTCGCAGGCAGGGCTAGTAGGAGAAACACTATTACTATTTTATATAACTGTGTCGCTATTTTTTATTTATTATTTTATGATACTATAATTTTTTTGTCTGGCTTCCAGATAATAATACAGAAGTGACCATGTCAGCCTTTTGATTTACAGTCAGTACTTGATACATTCATTTAAAACATTTTTTTTTTTTGTTTAGAGTAAGAAAACTATAGAATATCACTGGAGTAAGACTACATTTCCCATAAATGTCGTTTCTGTCTCAAAGTTTCTGTCCCAGATAACAGAATCCTTCCTGGAGACAAACGTTTGTAGCTGTTGTCTCAAACTGAACAAAGCTAATCTTTCACCTTGCCCCCCCCCAGAACCTCTTCGCCATGGACCTCCGCAGTGCCCACAAGGAGAAGCCCCCGCCTCGCCTGCGTCTCTCCCTCACCCGTGCCATGAGCACAGACGTGGACCAGGTCGAGCGGGGCAGCATGCCTCTTCGGCCGGCCTGGAGGAAGAGAAGGCAGAGGGTGTCCAAACGGAGGTCGGAGGGACCTTCGCGCAAAACCCTCCGTCCGCTGAGGAAGAAGGAGGAGCCCATGGAGGAGGACTGGGGCCCCACCAGCGAGGAGGACAAGCAGGAGTCTGAATGCACCACTGAGGAGAGATGTGAAGACAGCTTCTATGGTTGGTTTCTCGGTTGATCACTTAGAGAAACTTGGTAGCCAGGTCTTGAACTTTGACCTTTTAAAGATGACGTACATTTCTCTTTCTCTCTTATTCAGGCCAGTCAGAGTGCAGCTCCCCACCCCTGCTGGAGCGACAGGACTTGGAGGTGGAGGAGAAGGTGGACGCTGACCTGTCAGCGGTAGGCACAGAGACATGGACCGACAAAACAGGCGGAGGGACAGCCGTAACAAAACAGAACCAGACATTTGCGTGCGACCAATCAAAGGACAACAACTCGGCGCCTGAGGCCGAAGCGGGCGATGCGATTGCGGTGGGCGACGGGTCAGATTGGTACAGGTCGGGTGAGGAGGGCGCGGAGTCAGTGTTGGAGTGTCCCACGTTAGAGAGGTGCGTCTGTCAGACCTCGGTGATAGTGTGCGTTCAGGGGAGCGGCGAGGTGGCGGTTGACGCCACCGTCTGCTCCGCTGCTGCTGCGGCGGGGAAGGAGGAAGCGGAAGGTGACAATCGGTCGTTCAGTCAGGCTGCTCCCGCTGCAGCAGAGCCTGCTAGGAAGGTGATTGTGACAAACGTGACAATCAACTCTCTGACGGTGACTTTCAAAGAGGCCACGGTGGCTGAAGGCTTCTTTAAGGGATACTGAATGGAGATCAGAACAACCATAATTAGACTTGCCACTCATTTTGTACGTGTAAATAGTCGTGTATGTGAGATATTTCCACATGTTTACATAAACTCATTTCCTACTGAGTTCGATGAAGACATTTTCTGCCTTTCAATACAAAAATGAGTGGTAATTTTATCATTGTGGCTCATTTATTAGGTGTGATAGGAAGCTCGAGGGGCCCCAAAATGGGCTCAGATCATCCATTGCAATCCAGGGGACTAAATGGATCTCAGTGGCAGGTTTCATTCGCGGGGCCAGAAGCGGTTTTACCAGAAACCGGAGACAGATGGTGAGACAGCAGTTGAAGCGAAACGTTAACAGTCCTCAATACTACTTCCATGCAGCTACTTTTATTCCAGCCATCCTCAGTGCTTTCCAGCCAGACACCGGTCTCTCACTCCCAGATCACTGCTCGGGGGGGCCCGTTTCAGCCGCTCCTCTTTCTTACCAACAACGTTTTGTAAAGATACTGCTCTTTTTTTTTTTTTCCTTTTTCAGTATTCTCACAGAGCCCACCGCATGCCCTGTCAGTCTGTGCCACACACGCACAAAGCCCTGTCCTGCGGTTTGTTGAAGAGGTTTATTTCTGTCACAAAAGGAATAAAAACAAAGTGAGAGAGTTAACGCCTGCCGCTTAGATGCAGTCCTGTATTTCAAGGAGGACAGATGCACAAAAAAGAAGTGCACAGTTGTGTTTGCCGTCCGTCTGTCTGTCTGTCTGTCCTTTTACTTTTCAAGTATGAAATGCTACCTGGTTCTATTTTTGTATAACCAATTGATAGTACACTCTTTTCACTAGCCTTTTTGCATTTCAAAAGCGCTGATGTCACACTGTGTAAGGTAACGTGCAGATGGAAGCAATTGTATGTTAGGTCAGACTGTAGTGAGCTATTATTTATTGCATGTCACATGTATAAGCTAAACTAACTTATGTCACTTAATGTGTCAGTGAATCAGTCTTCTTCTGACAAAGACGAGCTGTCAAACCTGTCTTCTCTTAAAAAAATTGAATTTTTATTTTCATTGCATTTCCAATAAATATGTACAAAAACATATTTCTGCCTCCCGGAGCGTATTTATTATGTTCTCATGTAAGTTAAGTATCTGATTAGAAGGTGGAGGAAGAGAACACACAGAATCCTCCCACCACTGCACAACTTTAAGACACTTTTCCTTCAAACAGGCCTCATGGTGCAGCGATTGCAGACTAGGTGGACCAAAGCATGAAGGCAGCCCTGGTATATGAACCCATCAGGCCACACTGATTTTGTTTTGCAGTCAACAGCACCCCCCGAACCCCGAAGCAACTCATTGACTGTTGAAACACAGTACAGTAGTTCTGTTTTAACATAATTTGGAGAACTCTTGAGCACCACAACTTAACCAGGGGGAGCTTCTTTAAAGTCTGGTTTATTCAAGTGAGCTTTAACTGAAGGAGTACAGCACACTTTTTGTCAGCATCAGATAGTTAAAACTGTTAGTGATCTGTGGGCAAACAGGAGGAGAGTGATCTGGGTATTTCACTTGACCATTTTACTTAAAGTCTGTTAAAACATAATAATGATAATAATGAAACAATGAACCCTTTTGGATAACATCTGTAAAGCCACTGTGTGTGCTGTCCATCCGTTATTACCGCCTTCACGTCGAGCAAGCGTGCTGCCACGTTTCGCCACTAGAGGGCGCGTTCCCCTCAGGAAAGACATATTACTGTAAGTGACGCCATCGAGTTAACAGTCTGAATCATCAGCTCAGCGTGTTTGAACTGTGCAGCAGCAGCAGCTACAGTGGAAGTGAGGGGGTGGAGTGTGTGGGGAACTAACCAGAATCAGTTAGGAGACATCGAGCTTCTTGTTCAGCCACAAATACACCCGTGTAGAATCACAGGATCGGTGAGCGCCATGCAGCTGTTTGTCCTGCTCGCCCTCTTTTAACTCTGCTGCTGTGATCACAGGGGTCAGGGTCAGACCTGTGTGGGGTCAAAGTGAATGTACTGTGTAGGGTTAGGATTCAGATATATGTACACCGTGAATGACTTGTCCTGTGCTTAAGGTTGCATTTTTGCTCAAGCTCTTTTATAAGTATTTAAAGCCCTTTAAAATTCTGTAAATCACAGGTGCAGTCGGATTAACACGATGCACCCCCTCCCCACGTTTCTATTTCCAACAGAATCCCATCCCCTTTTGTACTGTTGAGTAGTCAAACAGCAACAACTTCATTTTCAGACACCTGCATGTACATATAAAGTGGTTGTGACAGAAATCGTAGGTGAGAAAAATATGCAGTCAGCATGCTTTGATAGTAGTAATATATGAATAATAGTGTAAAGGAGGAAAGTAATAATAAAAAACAATAAAAAGAAATTAATTACAAAATTACAAATAAACAGGTTACTGTAACATATGGGGTCACTGGTCTGCAGAGACCATTAGCAGACAATTTCAGAGCATATCCTCACACATAATAGCAACATTTCTTCAACTACATCTGATAAAGGTTTTGAATACCAATTGCCAGAACTGCTTCTTCATGCTAATGAGGAGGCATGTTTGTAAAATTACTGAAAATGTGTGAGGACTCGAATTTTTGGCAAAAATAAACAGTTTTGTCTGTGCAATAAATGAAAGCCAGTTTAACAGCTTTCAATATTCTATTATGAATTTATGTCAATTTAAAGCTGCTATTTGTGACTCCAAACAGCCTAAAGCCATGGACAGATTGTGAGACATGGGTTGGAGGGGCTTTCACATGTCTGAATCCAGGCCTCGTCTCCTCTGTCTACTACAAGACGCCATGCTGATTGTAGTAAGTTTATATGTATTCGTGATCCTTTTGCCCGCCATCTGGAGGTGCCCTGCCAGATTTCAGGACAGACCCTTGCTTTCCTGGCTAGGACTATCTGTTAAGTTTAGCATTTTGAATGTTCAGTAGTATAATAAGTACTTCTGTTTGATAACTCATGATGAACAATAATGAATATTTATGTAACTGGCTGTTTTTTGCTGGCAGTGCAGAGAGGAGAGGAGAATAAAATATGTTAATTATAAATTAGGTCCATCCGACCCAAAAAGGTTTTTTTTTCTAATAAAGGACAATATAAGGAAGGGATGTGCAACAATAACAGCAGCTCTGTTTTAGAGCCCGTCTCTTCATGGTCCCCCTCCCTATAAGCCCAGTCTGCTCCGATTGGTCCGCTCTCACAAGCCTGAGCCGAATGACTCACCATGTTTCTGCATGCGCTTTGCCAGTGTTTTTACAACAATGGTCATATGACATATTGTGTGAATATCAACTATATTTTAATACAAGAAGTTTAAATACTTTCCCATGTCAATGTGTAGTTTTTGAAAAGTATTGTATGTTTACATCTGTCAGTGGGTCATCACACTAAGAGGAGACATAATATTATGTTAACTCCTGTAAAGGAGAATTGATGTTCTCTTGCACTAGACGAAAAAAAATATGTGCGTATGTTAGCATTGGTCACAATAAGTTGGAAAATATCGGCATACTGGATATTGGCAAAAATCCAATCATACATCTAAATAATAAGGTACCGATTTCAGTTCCAATCATCACCACAAAGTTGCCTTGTGTCATTCACAGTTGGGAATAAGAGTGTACCATTCACACCGTCACTGCTGAGAATGACCCATAAACTGTGAAATACAGTTAATTGTCTTTCCTTGTGTATTTGAATGTAGGCAATTATTCCTCGTTTTGAAATTTTATTTCAAAACCAGTTAGCGCATTGGGAGGCCTTGAAAAGCAGCAAAAATATTCACCCGTCTTATGTCTTGAAATATTACTAATTACTGGACTTTATTGCTAAGTCAGCATGTCCCTGTGAGGATCTTGCAGGAATGATATCATCACATTTGTCAGTTGTTGGCTGTTGGCAGGTTTTCATCCGCGAACCGCAGACAGTCGGATGACGCACTAATTTAAGTTGGAGCTACAGGCACAAAGTGTGTCTGTTGAAAGGAAGATGTGTTATATGGCACACGGCTCTTAATCCTCAATCTTATTTGTAACAAACAGCCACATGCAGGACACCCACTGTTGGTAATTTTCATTTTTATTATAAAAAACAGTATTTGAGTCCACAGTTTGTGTTTCCTTTGTACAGTAAAAAATATTAAATTAAACTCCCAAAGTTCTTAGCAGAAAGATAAAGATGGAGTTTGGGGGAGGGGGGAACAACTTCCCCCATAGGAGGAGGAAGCAGAGGAGGAGGAGGGTATTTAAAGTCCAAGGGAAGCAGCAAAGGGGACGAGGCCGAAAGAGATGGAGACTGAGTGCTCATATCTCCTCATTTCTCCTCATTTCTGTGCAACACAGTTCATTTGGATCTAAATCCTCTGTTTACTCCAAACAGTAGAATCCTAAAAACACTAAAAGGAGCCCACCCCACCCACTTTTTTCACATCCCAGCCCATGTACTCAAAAAGTTACAGGCACACAGGTATGCACCCCCCCTCCCCAAGCCTCCACTGCTCCATATTAAGTGTCTTTAAAGGAAGGAGTGCACACACATTCGAGGGAGAGGGCTTGCATGTTTGCGAGGGAAGAGTCCCTTCCAGCATGAACCGATGTCCAATACAGAAGCTGGCTGGGATGTCACAACATGTCCGTTCGACATCTCACAGCAGACCCTCACCCACTGCAATAAAACACTGACATTTAATTATTCCCACCTGGACAGACCCAACTAAAGACATCTGAAGTGAAATGAAATCTCCACTACCCCGTCTTAACAGTCAATAACAAAAATATATTTCTATACGAATTGTAGCAGTCTCAGGATACATAACACCCCCGCCCAACCCCCCAAAAGAAAATAAATAAAGCAAACCCAAACATTTAAAAACTAAGATATGCATCATGTTTGGATTTACATTAATAATAATAATCCACATCACTCTGCAGAACAGAAATAGACAGACTGAATGATGGGAAATGAAACCGATAAAAAAGTTCTTTGCATTAAATCATCTCCTCTTTAATTCTCGACCACTTTTAAAATCTTAAAAACATTTCTTAAAAAAGGCAATTACTCCTATTTACCCCCCAAAACCCCGAAAATATCACCTTTTCTTGTATTCAGCAAGAGGTGGAAATGAGGGGTGGTGCTGAGAAACCATCCCCCTCTTTGTCCACAATTGGCAAAAAAATATATTAACAGCAATAACTTACAATTCATTTATTCTAATTTATTTAACGACTGCTTGATTTATTGTTCATCTCCCATAGGAAGTTCAGTTCAATGCATCTTTATTGAAAACATTTTAAATAACATTTAATAATAGTATAAAAAAAGAAAGGCTAGGTAATAACAATAACACTGTCCTGGGTGAGTGCAGTTTGTGCGAAGAATCACAGAGCATTTAGGCTCCACTTGACACATTAAGCAGACGTCCTACATGATGTCTAAAGGGTTGTGATTCATATTCTGGCCAAGCGGGTCCTGACCATTGCCCCCTGGCCCGTGGAGGCCTGCCATGCCACTCAGCTGAGACAGCATGGCGCTCTGGTCCGACCCAAACTGCTCCATCGAGTTCTGTTGCTGGGTCGTTGGCTGTTGTTGTGGAGGGACCACCATACCTGGGTGGTGCTGGTTCAGGTGGCCTGGGTGTGGGGAACCAGTCTGCATCTGGGGGGAGATGTGATGTGGCGAGGGCTGGGGCTGCATGCGTGGGGATGGACTGGAGTGTGGCGGCTGGGACTGCGGTCTTGGTGAAGGCTGTGGGGACCGCACCTGGTTAGCCAGTGATGTGGGCAGTGCCTGGCCCTGCAGGTGTGGGTGTGGGGATTGGGCCATCTGCTGTGGCTGCTGAGGGCTCATGGGATTGCTGTGCTGGGCTGGTGACCCCCCAGGACCAAGATGCTGATGCTGTTGCTGCTGAAGCAGCCTCTGGTGGAGAGCCTGTTGGAGCAGAGCAGATGTAGGTGGGGGGCCAGTTTGAGTTGGCTGAGGACCCTGAGGTGGCTGTTGAGGACCTCCTACACCCCCTCCACCTGCATCACCTCCTGGCAGGCCAGCCATTGCATTCTGCTGCTGCATCTGGAGATGGTGCTGCTGCTGAAGCCTCTGCTGGAGTGCAGCTGTGGCCTGCTGCTGGGCCACTGAGCCTGGATAACCTTGCCCCTGCTGTCCTGTGGGACCCCCAGGTTGCTGAGGGCCAAGAGGCGTACCCCCAGGTGGACCCTGTCCCACTGAAGGAGGCTGCATTCCAGGCTGCCCCATGTAGCCCTGCCCCTGTGGTGGCTGTGGCTGCTGGAACTGACCATGATTGACTCCCATTTGCTGTTGTTGTTGTTGTTGTTGCTGCTGCTGCTGCTGTTGTTGTTGTTGTTGTTGCTGTTGTTGTTGTTGTTGTTGTTGTTGTTGGAGATGCCGCCTCATGAGCAGCTCTCTGAACTGGGGATTGTTGAGATTTCCCATTTGTGGCCCCTGGCCCTGCATGCCTCTTCCTCCCCCTTGCTGTTGTTGCTGCTGCTGCTGGAGAGCTGCCACTTGCTGTTGTTGTAAACCGCTGAGCATCGGCCTCTGCTGCTGTAGCTGCTGCTGTTGGTGTTGTTGCTGCTGTTGTTGTTGTTGTTGTAGCTGCTGTTGTTGTTGTTGCTGCTGTTGTTGTAGCTGCTGTTGTTGTTGTTGTTGTTGTTGCTGCTGCTGTTGTTGCTGTAGCTGCTGCTGCTGGACTTGCTGTAGCTGCGCCATTGTGGCCATGTTGACATTCGTCCCTCCCTGACCCCCCACGTGCATACCTGGCTGGCCAGGACCTGCAGCATTCATGTTCACCTGTGGGCCCCCTCCTGCCATTACATTACCAACAGGACCCCCTGTGGGTCCAGGACCTCCAGGGACACCACTGGGTCCACCGGGGCCTCCCTGCACCCCCTTGTACTTTGAGGCCCTCTGTTTAATAAAAGCAGCCATGAGCTGTGGGTTGGAGCGAAGAATGTTGAGGACTTGCTGTTGCTGGAGCGGTGAGCTAGGTGAGCGGAGAGTCTGTAACAGCTCCTGGAGGGCTGCTTGGGGGATGTTTCCACCCGCAACACCAACCCCTGGGACACCGGTAGCTCCAGGGACCGCGCCGCCTGGGACCCTGCCACCCACGCCTTGCTGCTGCTGCTGTTGTGCCATATTAATCAAGGCAGCATGGCCCTGAGCTTGTTGGTGCTGCTGCTGATGTTGCATTTGCTGTTGCTGTTGAGCTGCCATCATGGCTGGATGGCCCATGTGGTTCATCATAGCTTGCCTCTGCTGAGGTGGCATCCCCTGGCCTGCCCACTGCTGCTGCTGCTGCTGTTGAGGGTTTTGAAGGGGAGCACCCAACCTCTGCTGTTGAAGCTGTACCTGAGGGGGGAGCTGTCCCTGGGGCAGGTTACCCTGCTGAGGGGGTTGCTGCATGGGCCCACCAGCACCAACCATCATCCCTGATGGAGTACCCTGTGGTTGATCCATGTGAGCTCGGGCAGCTGCCACAGCTGCTTGGCTCTGTGGTGGCATACCCTGGGGTCCAACCATCCCTACTGCCCCTGGGTGTCCCATGCCCATCTGTTGACCCTGACCCTGCTGATGGTGAGGGTGGGGAGGCATCATGCCTGCAGCTGCCTGGGCTGCTTGTCTCTGAAGAGCCATCTTTCTCTGAGCATCAGCTACCTGTTGGATCTTCATGGCAATTTCTACTGCTGCAGGTGGAGGGCCAGAGGGGGGGTGCTGTTGCTGCTGTGGAATGGGAGGCTGGCCCTGGGGCTGACTGGGAGGTTGTGGGCCCCCAACACCTCCAGGCATGACAGCACCACTAGGCTGCTGCTGGGGAGGTGTTGCAGAGCCAAGGACCGGTTTGCCCTGGGACTGATGGATTTGGGAGGAGCCTGGGGGTCTGCTGGCATATGGAGGCAAATTGTTTGGGTGCTGTTGGAGCTGTTGAGGGTTGGTCCCTGCTCCACTTTGCTGCTGTTGCTGGACCTGAGGAAGCAATTGCTGCTGATGTTGGGGAGAGCTCATCATCCCCCCAGCCCCACCTCCCCCACCAGCCATCTGCTGGAACTGGTGGTGAAGGGGGTGCTGAGGAGGCATGCCACTTTGTGTGGGCATCCCACCTGGCTGCTGTTGCTGTTGGACTCCGGGTCCAGGGCCCAGTCCCTGCTGCGGGACTGGAGGCATGGCCTGAGTTGGGGTCTGAGGTGTTGGGGGTTGGGTTCCACCAGAAGTTGGGGTACTGGGCGCTGTGGTGCCGTTGTTCCCTGGCGATGGAAGTCCTACAACAGGTCCTCCGGGTGGCCCTCCTGCAGGCTGCCCCACTCTTTGCATGCTGGCCATCCTCCTCCTCAACATCTGGGCCTGCTGGAGCCTGTGCTGCAGCTGCTGCTGCCGGAGCTTTTGTTTGATGTTCAGACAGAATGGGACGGGACATTTGTTCTCCTGGCAGTGTTTGGCATGGTAACAGCAGAGCGCAATGAGCTGCTTGCAGATGGGACAGCCGCCATTCGTCTTCCGCTTGCAGCTTTTTGTGTGCTGAACGACACGCTTCATCTTCTGACAGGACGGAAGCGAGCAGTTGGCATTGCGACACTGACATGCATGGACCAGAGACTGGATGCAGCGCTGGATGCTGAGACGACGAGAGTCTCCTGGGCTCTGGGTAGCTGCTGCCGCCTGGTTGTTGCTGTCGTCATCCAGCCCAAGCCCCAGCTTATCCATCTTGTGCTCGTGACCTTTAATATTGTAGCAGGTGATGCACAAATCATAGTCCTGGAGAAGGAAAGGAGAAAAAGAGGGAAAAGAACATGAATATGGGTGCTATTGCTGGATTAACAATTCTCTTCTTTCCAACCATTCCCTACAGCAACATGCCCACACAAGCACAGCCTTTTTGCAATGTTTTGCTATTGTACACACCATCAGACCTAAAGTAACAGGAGTTATTCTTCTGAGTCTTCCTGTCTAGATTTTCCAACCTTTTATCTGAGAATGCTAAGAATGAGCACCACAGCAAAAACACCTATTATTTGGACTGTCACTTCTGCAGCAGCAGTGTTCCATCGTGCATTCCAATGAAAACAACTGGAAATGGTGAAGACAGTGAGGATTCATGTCTTCCTCACTGTAGTTGCATCTCAAGTCAAAACACTAGTGTGATAGCTGCAACTGCTACTGACTCCAAGTGTATCAAAGGTTGCACACGACTTCCTACAAGCTCCCCAGGCCAACAGTGGATATAACAAAGACAATGACTTCACTACAATGGAATTTTGCTGCTCAAAATGGGAGGGGAGAAAAAAGTACATCTCTTAAACCACCAGGCTTCTGTTGTCTGCTTTGAACTAAAACCTCTAATTTATTCAGCTAAATCTTAAATGAAAGAGAAAACCAGTTGATCCATGCTTTGAAAAAAGTGTAAGCAATATACAGGAACACCATATTTCAAAGTAGAAATCCAGTGTTCCTTCTAAGAATATGGCAAACAAATGATTTTAAAAAAGGAATAAAAAGAAAAAAAATCCTGTCTCAGCTCTGTTGGGAACAAACAAGACAGGCCAACAGTGAAATGGTCCAGTTGCTCTTTAGAGCCATGTCCAAACTAAGGTGGACAAATCTTAGGTTGTTGACTCTGACATGAGAGAGCAATACATTTTTTTTTAAAATAGGCTAAATGTGTTTGACTTTCTCCTCTTCTGGTTAGCAAAACAAAACTTTGGACAGAGACGCCAAGTTACTTCGTCCAGCGCGTTAAACCTCATGTCACCTCTTGCTCTCCCAGTCACTGCAGAAAATTTAGCTGAATGCACAATTCATGAGGTCTCATTGACTGAATTTCCAAATAAATCAGAAAACAATTAAAGAATAAAACATTGATTTGACCGCAGCTCGTAAATGCTACCCATTAACCAAGCCAAACAATCTGAATGTGGAACAATTTGCTGTTTTATGGTCACAATGAGATCACTGAAAAAAGCTGTGATTGGCTATATTGACTATATTGGCTATGGGACAAAGAATGTATTTGAGTGTAATAAGAGCAGTGTTGTGCGGAAAATTTAGAGGAAACTTTATTATAAAATTTAGCTGGCTTGTTGCGGGCACGCTCACCTGATGATGTAAGACACACTGGAGTATCTAAAATATTGTCACTGTTTTCACGCTGCAGTGATTGATCTCCAGATAAATTCAAAGAGAGAAAAGGCAACTGCGACTCTCACCTCGCAGACAGTGCAGTGGAAGCGGGTCTCCACGTGGTGTTTACACTCATTGCAGGTGTAGACAAAGCGGTCCTGGCTCTGGTTGTGCAGCTCCACCAACATACACATAGTGCTCCACAAGGACCTGCGGAGTGAGCTGAACTCCAGGTGCTTGTCCCTGGCCAGAGTCAGGAAGGCGTCGCGGCCGTCCATCAGGTCACAGGCCATCAGGGGGTCCGAGTCAGTAATGGGGGGCAGCGAGTTAAGAGTGGGGCCAGCAATGAGACGGATGACAAAGAAGACCTGGGAAAAAGAGTAATGAGGATCAGCAAGAAGTTTTAAATCAGGCCCCTTTCCTACATATAGACTTTTATACAAATACCATTTTAGATTCATACATTCACTGATTCATTTCTTGTTTAATGTAGTTGATTATTCTCTAAAGCACCAACAGTGCATCACAGGCCTTTTATAGAAAATAGATTCAGACCCTTCACAAACAAGTGTCATCCGTAAATGGCAGACATGTCAAAATTTAAATGGGAAGACAAATATCATTCATGGGATTTTGTCGGACCACTTAGAAACATTGAGGAACTCCCACAGTGTTTTTCTCAACGATACCAGTCAGTTTGTCGCTTCTTTCACCACAGTTATTTCACTGAAGAACAGTATATCATTGTTCTCTTGTAGTTTGTTGATTAACAAACTCAGCAGTCGCTTACAGGATATGTCAGCGGAAAAATGCAGTTTTTTTTTATACAGCTTTTTAAGATTAAAGTTTAAGCCTTTTCAGGCTAACTGAACATATAACATAACATGAATATTCTTTAAGTTTCCATCATTGCATCTAAATTGTTGTCGTACATGCAATTGCAAAAAATAAACTTTACGGAATTCCTTTATACCCAAAACAATGAATGTATATTGTCACTTTGTTTATTTTGAAGAAAAGTCGGCTAGTTACATGCACATCACATATGTGCAAAGTTATCAGGAAATCAAGTGACTGAACTGAATTAAGACTGAAATGGTTTTATTAAACTTATGTGGCATCGAGCAAGTGTGCAGGCATTACCCTATGTTAATTCACACTTTGTTTATTTTACCAGCTTTTCATATTAACTTAATTGTGTGTTTTGATCATTATTACTTCATTCAATTTCAACGCCACCCTTTTTTCATACTTTCAAGACTTTGTATAAACCCTGAAATTGTATAACTTATTTTTGTGATATGTGAAATCCATTGCTAATATGAAAGTATAGATTACAACTGCATAAAACTAATGACTTGTCTGCAGTCAGTTAAGGATAATCCTACTAAGCTTAGTATACGCTGCATCTACTCCGCCATAAAACAGCCAAACATTTTCAGACAGCTGCAACAGAAGTGCAGCAGCAGCAGCAGCAAACCAGCAGAGTTTGAATGGTTCAGTGAGTGGAGTCAACATGACATCTCTGAAGACATAAGTCAACGTAATGTTCTTATAACTTGGCTAGGGCTGCAGCTATCGATTCTTTTTGTAATCGATTAATCTAGCACTTTATCGATCGATTAATCGAGTAATCGGATATTTTTTTTTTTTGCGTTTTTAAACAACCAAAACAAATAATGCATAACGAAAATGATGTGGCTGTAAAATGATAAAGCATTTCTCAAAAAAAAACAGAGGTATTCATTCCAACTCCAACATTTGGCTCCAAAACTAAGCCCATTTATTAAGTGCCAGTGCCAATAATTAAACAACAATACAGATAAATCAACTTACTGTAAAACATGTATAACATGTAAAACTGTGAACACAAACTTAAATAGTAAAGGCCATTTGGCCTTGGTTTTGTTTTCTTCATACAACATTACAAAAAAAGGATTGCACCTGAACTGTGAGGAATCATTTCAAAGTGACACAGACACATTGGAGGAGGCTGTGTAATGCACTCAAACAGAGTTTATAATCACAGAACAGCCAATGTGACACGTAATTCATGATCATGTCTGTATAAAGTGATGTTTATTTTTGCTCTTCTTCGGCGGCTGTTTCAGTGAGTTTTGGGCGCAGAGTGATGAGACGTATACCGTTGAAATTTGTAGAGTCCCAGTTTTTATATGACATGCTGTATGTAGCATTTTTCTATGTGCTCCTTTAGTTGCTTGGTGTCGGAATTGAGTTTCGATTAGGTGAAAATGATTATCATGAGCGTTTAGCCGAGCTTCTTCCCGTTAAGTTGGTGTGCTGCATTAATATGTTGCTACATGGTTAGCATGCTCTTAAAGGGTGTATAATGCAACATGCGCAGCTCGGGTTGAAGAGGATAAAAACATCAAAGCTAAACATCACATCTCGTCAAACCGCATCACGACATCACTACAAATACAGAGTTGCCAGCCAGCTAAATTCAACATGTATGACGCGCTGGTGTGTTTCCTGAACAATGGTCCGTGTGGAACAATCAGATCCCTGCGGTATAGTGCGCGTCATAGGAATTTAACGACGCTTCGAGGCAGAGTTTTTGCCTCGAGGAATTTTTATAATCGAGTTAATCGAGTAACTCGATGAATCGTTTCAGCCCTAAACTTGGCCATATAATCCAATAAATGAGTAAGCAGCTATTGCTATAATCAAATTAGCCTTGCATACCTCCTTATGTTTCTCCATGGTGGCGTAGAGCTTCTGGGAGAGGTCATTGGAAACATTGGGCATCCCTGGTTTCTTCTTGTTGGCTCGGCTCAAGCTGCTCTTGTTCTTGCTTGTCTTTTTATTGTTCTTCTTTTTGGCATTCTTGCTGTCTCCTTTTGTGGCCTGTGAATGTTTTAATGTCAGAGTCAGTGACCTGCTGTGAATGCACAATGATAATAATGACATGAGAATTCTTACTCCACTGACATCCGTGCTCTCATTGGAGGTACTGTTCTCCTCCCTCTTCCTCTCCTCCTCCTCTTGTTCCAGCTCCTTGATGCTCTCCTCCAGTACGTTGGGCCAGAAGTCACCCTCAAAGTACGGCAGCTCCTTGGCACTGGTCAGCCTGTCTTCTGTTGCCTGCTTGAAGATGTCCTGAGAGACAAAACAAGAAGTGTTTAAAGTGTCCTCATGAGCTTTTTCACTCTTTCAGGAAACACCAAAACATATTTTAGAGGTTTATTCTTGCAGCCGAGAAAACAATCCAAGTCTGCCCAGTTATCATGAAATTGTTCATATCCACATTTGTTTTTCCTTTTTTTCTAAAAATAGAAACAAGCAAATTTATGCGTCAGAACAGATAGTAAACTGAGCTTGTAATGAGATTGTGAAACAAAGCAGGAAGGCAACCTTCAAGACAAAATTCTTCATTTTTTCCCCCAACAGTTTGACAAGTATCTTACAGGTGTCTTACAGGTCCCAGAAACTTAGATTTAATGCATTTAAAGGACATAGTGTTAACCAGATTTAAGACTCTGACAAATGATCTTTGTCTTATTCAAAGGTATATAGTTTATATGTGGTCCCATGAAGAGGTAGGTATTAAATAGGAAGATGGTGAGTTAGGCTAGTCTACAGTTTGTGCATTAATAAAGTAAAAAGACTGGGTTAGGTTCAGTGGCTGGTTTAAAGATTGCAGAAGTGTTGGCTGTCATGCAGACAGCCTCAATCACACTGACAAGAATACATTTAAAGACGGATAAAGGAAATGTGATAAAAATGTCTGTGGCAGTTAAGACCCCTCACATTAGCTATTTAATTTAATTTAAGACATTCAAAGGACCTCCAGACCCCCTCTTTGATGCTGTTAGGGACTTTGGATGAGTCAGAGTTTTTTCTTTGGCAGCGATAAGCGCATTAATTCACATTCAAAAAACAGAAAACATGTCTTACTTTGTAATCATGGACAATGCGTTCGGAAACAGCCTTGTCCAACATCTTCTTGTACCACTCCTGCAGGCGCTTTGGCTTGGGGATCTTCTGGTCCATTGGGTGACAGTGGAAGATGTAATCATCCCCTTCACTGGGTGGACAGGCCCAGATATGACCATTTGTAAACCTGACACAGGGAGAGATGCATTTCCTTTAATTGAGTCTGTATGCTTATTATCATGCAGCTGAAGATGGCCTGTAGCAGCACCTGGAACACAAAGCCTAATAGGTACACTTAACACTGCATAATGGGCTCATATTTGAAAGCCTGTACAGCTATAGTGTTATAATAAACTTCAACTGAGCAGCTGAAATTGAAGGGATTATGTTTGAGAAAGTCTTAATGTTTCTCTCACCCCTGCCTCTTCACATACTCCAGGTAGCCCAGCAGGATCTCGTGGTAGACAGCAGTCCTGAGGTGTCGAGGTCTGAAAAAGTGCACGCTGTCCAGGTAAGAAATGTACACTCGTCTCTGATTGGGAGGCGGGCAGTCCGAGCCATACTCTTGAACATGCATGCCGAAAAAACACACTTCTGCTCCATCGATGTCCTCGAAGGCAAACAGGGCTTTCATCCTGTACGGGAAGGACTCGGACATCTCTCCGTTGTCGACAAACCTGGAGGGAAAAGAAAAGCCAGGGTGAGGAAAACAGATGAGATTGTGACAAAAATCTGAAATTAATCAGCGAGCTATCATCCTAAATATGTTCACTACGTGCACAAACGACCACCTACCTGGACTTCATGCCTGGCTTGACCTCAACCACCTTGTCTGAGACGTGGACCACGCGGATGGTGACCTCGCCACATTCAGGGTGGTTCTGCCTCTTGACGAACTCGTTCACTCGTGACTCCAAATAGCCCCCCAACTTTGTCTGAGGAAGTCCTGCAGAAGACAGTAAAAAGGATGAAGAAAGAGGTGGAATACGGTGAAAGACAGGAACATACGACACAGTTTGACAATTAATTTGACAATTAAAGTCTTTAAGCACTTAGCCCATATGAAAAACTCCACACAACAAGTAACAGAGGCTGAAGTTCGAAGGACTAGCACTGAAACAAACGCCACTTCATAAATAGGTAAAAAAGACCAAAAAGGAAAAAAAGAGAAATGATTACCAGGGTTTGTTGCTTGTAATAATAACTGTAACTGTAATGTAATGCTACGTTCTGAGTGATTGCTGATATGGAGTATGATGAAATATATTTTATTAGAAATTAGACTAATATACTTGCAAGATTTAAAGTTTTTGTAGTGAGTTCAACATTTTTAATGTGATTTCTTTGTCGTATGTCTGTTTAGTAGATATTAAGCTATAGCCAAGGAGAAACAACTAGTCTGGCTCTGTCAAAGGTAACAAAATCTTCTTTGCAGCACCTCTAAAGCTTATTATAGCTCATTATTAACCATAATTAACCACTAACTACAACACTGTGTCTTGTTTGTTTCAATCAGATCAAACTGAAGCATAAAAACAGCTATTTGAGGTTGTAGATGGTTTATATGCCAGACATTTTTGGCATCTGGCCAGGTAAACTCATGGTGACGACAAGAACCATTTACTAAACAGACATGAGAATGGTATCAGTTCTACATATATCTCTAGGCAAAAAGTGATTAGGCGTATTCCCTAAATGTTGAACTATTTCTTTAATATATTATACATCGCATGTATCCTGATAATTGATTTTGATTCCTAATATTTCACTTAGGTATCAGGGAGAAATTTTCTAAGGTAAATGAAATGAGCTGTAGAATGATACAGTGAAATTACTGTTTTGAAGCCTTAAAGATATTTTTGACATTTTCTTAGCTCAACAAAACTTGCACTGATGCATAATTTTCAGAGTGAAGCCTGTAATTTAGTCTGACAAACTTGTCCAAAAACAACCAGAAAAGCCTTAAAATCCTTTGATAACCAGTCCAATTTTAAAGCAGATTAATATCGTTGCGAGTGTTTTGTTGTATGCTTGAGGACTCATTGATGGTGATATGATATCAAAAAGTTACATTTAACCTCTTTCTTCTGAACCTGTGTCTTTAAAAAGGTGCAGCTTTCAGGAATATATTTCTATCAGGGGTGAAAAATCGTTATTGATAAATAAACTGAAAAAACAAACCAGAAATGAAAGAAAGCAGGCAGGCATGAAATGAGCTGAGTATTACTCCACTTACTTTTGGCTGCATATTTGTTTTCTTTCCGCGTCTTATTGGCCTTTTTGAGGCAGTTGTCACACACAAAGCTGTGGAAGGAGAGAGTAAATAGAAAATGGTTAAATTCTGGTTCCGTCATAATTAACCCTAATCACTGATTAGGTGACTGATCAAGAAGGCGATCAGTCTTCCTTTCTTTAAACAACTATAATGGCTTGCATCTTTAAATTACAAGCAGACCACACATGAGAGAGACTCAAAATCTTATGGAGCTTTAGCACTTTGTTTGCATGTGTATCTGTTGCCGCCACACCGGCAGGCGTTTTCCGTCCTGATGTAATGATCATTCCTCCTACTCATTTTCAGTTTCAATACTTTGTTCAAATTGCACCTCAAAATGTGTGATTTTTAGAAACTGGCATGGAGATGTATATTCATGTGTTTGGACTTGATAGTTGTACTTTTCCAGCACCTTTTATTGATGTTTTGGATCATTCTGAAGCTTTGAATGAATACAAAGGCGAAATATATTTTCCAGACCCCAGTCATGCAACAGAATGTACAGAGAGTTTGTGTGTGAGTGTGTGCATGATAGCTGGCTCACCCTGATGGCCATATGGTTTCATGATGCAGCACGCAAATCTGATGCATTTTACGACCGCAGTCAATACATTCCACAAGCCTGAGCAGAGAGGGAAGAGGAAGACAAAAGACAGATGCAATATTTAAAGTTAATGAGGCAAGAGCGTCACGCATAATGGAAATACTCTGTTCCTCTGCACAGGCTACACAGGTGCTACGTAAGTAAGTTAAGGTTATGACATCCAATATACAATAGTGAAATAAAAAACAAAATCTTCTATCGAACCATTTGAGCCACCCAATCAAGCTATTATTCAACCATAGCTAACATCATGATAATAACATGATTGACAATAATCGTTAAGTGGAAGTTAAGAACAGGACGTACAACTCAGGGTCAAGTGTGTCGTTCTTCTTTCGCTGGAACTGGTCTTTGTTGATGGACCTGCAGGAAGTATCAGAAAACAAATTACAGTACCGAACACAACAAGGTAATCGCAGGAGACTGTGGGCTTTGTGCAGAATCATCCATCTTCAATTCAGAAAATGCTTTGAAAATTTAAAGGAGACCTATTAGACCAACAGAAGCTCCTCTCTCCCACAGAGAACACTGCTTCTGAAATGCCTCAGCAGTAGTCTCGCCTTTAATTCTGTGACTTCATCACATCACACTTAGTCACAGAATCATACATTTGTATAATGTATGCCTAGTGGCTAGTTGGGCATGTAAGAACTGATGTAGCGCAGCTGCTCTGTTGTTTTTTGCAGTGCTGGGTCAGACATATGTGAACTGACCAATCAGAGCAGACTGGGTATTGTGGAGGGAGGGTCTTAAAGAGACAGGAGCTACAACAGAGCAAGTCAAACGAAGGGGGGAATACAGTGCTGCAGCACTGGACAGTATGTTAAAATGGATGTGTGTTTTAACACCAATGCATGTATATTCATTCTAGTAGTAACCTAAAATAAAATGATGAACCTTAAAATGAGCATAATATGTCTCCTTTAAAAATGTGCCAACAAACTATAATATCATCACCTCATATTGTTAAACACAAATTATTTATCTCACTCTTAACATAGACACAGAAAATCATTATCACCAATTATTTTCAAAATGTATCATTTATCAAAACACAGTATGTGGCAATGTCCTTTTGATTGACTAAGCGGTGCAGATCTAAGTCTTCGCTTTGATTATGATGAACTGGAATAAGATGACACAGAATGTATATTGAACACTGGAATACAACACACTGGAGATATGATTTCTAATCCTAAACCCACTTAAGGGGAAATAAAGGGGAATACTGGATGTTAAAGGCTTTTTAATTCATGCTAGTCTGTTCTCTTTTTAAACAAGAACCGTCTGGGGGTTAGATATGCAAAAATGATGAGTTTATAACAGCTGTCACATTCAATCTAAGAGGCTGCTAATATCAGAATTACATAACTGTCTATCTGCTATGTGTGAGAGGAAAGCAGGAGGGGTGATGATACTCACGTCTGAGGCTGGGAGGGGTCGTCCCCCAGGGAAACACTCTCGCCTTGGATTTCGTTGAAACACTTCTCACAGAAGTGGTACCTGTCAGCAAGAAGCCCATATTTTGGTGAACTACACGTTCGCCATCAGCACAGCCAATCACAGAGAGGGCACGAAGAAGCAGCCGCCAATCAGGGCAGGGCAGGACAGGCCGGGGGGCGGACACACAGGAGGAGGCAGAGGGCAAGGTAGGTCGTCGCCAGGAGGAAGCAGCCAATCGTGATGCAGGGTTTTTGTGTGGGCGGGTGTTTTGATTTTGCGCGTAAATTTCGGAGTGGATGATTGGTCACACCAAAACAGGCCAATGCAGACATCACAAGCGTTAAAAAAGGAGGGAGAGAAGAGGAGAAGGGGCAGGGAGATGGGGGAGGGGAGGGGAGGTCAAAATGAATATTAAAAAAGCGTGAAATAAATCGTTACAGGTCAGACGAGGACAATGGAGGGGGGACAGAGAGGGAGAGGGTAGGGACATGGAGGAAGGAGGGGACGGACAGGATGTGAACAACAACCAACAGAGGACAGAGAGCCAAGGCAAAGCAAAGATTAGCGTCAGACGTCCAGTGGTAAACAACAACAACATTACAGCAACATGAGAGACCACTAGGAGCTGTGGAGGAGGAAGGGAGTGAGGATACAAGTCTCCAAACATGACAGGGTGGATGAGGAGAAAATAAATAAAGCAACAGAGACCCATCATCCTTTCAGTTCATTTATAAAGTGGGAACCTTTCTTCTGCTGGTGAGAATGGATAACCGCCCCCTTCCACCCCACTATCTATGCAAGTAAGTTTCACAAAAGGCAAGCTGTCATGTATAGTGCATGTAAATTTAAAGAATGGTGCAACAAATAAAGAATAACTACTGGAGAAGACAGGAGCCCACTTTATGAATGACAACATAATGGAAATTAAAACGGTGAACTGTGAAGATGGAGATGGTGCCAGGGTAACCAGTTGAAGCCAAATTAAAACTCATCTGTGATTGCACTGATTGATTTAAAACAGTTCCTACAGCAAAGCATCAATGTGCAAAATACAGCAAGACATGTACGAGCTCATCTCATTGCTGCGTTTTCACAGCAAAATGTCTACAAATCTAAACAGTGTCTGAATGCTGCTGGTCTGTGATCTGTGTGTGCTTGTGTTCCAATTTGTCCACAGCACTTACCTGTTCTGGTAGCTAAAATAAGCAGCGTCCCGTTGGATGGTGCATAATTGTTTTCCATAGCAGCAAAGAGTTTGAGGGGAAAACTCATACTGTAACAATAGAGGGACAAAATAAAAAGTTGTTTGCAGACTTGTTGGACCAAAACTTAATAAATGTCACTTCTCACGCAAGCATAGAGTACAAGGATCCAAAAAGACAAACTCGTATATCAAAAACACACCTACATGTGTGTTTGATTTTTATCTTAAGTGCATTCAATCAGTCACACCTTGCCTTAGCTTGAAGCTCATCTTATCTCGCAAGAGACAGTTTACACCAATTATATTTTTCCCTCATACCTGTAGTAGTTCGTTTTAGTGTGAGGGACTGAGTTTTAGAAATAACCACAGACCTTGATGTGAGCAGTTTCAAGTAGGAACTA
The DNA here is from genome assembly GCA_963678695.2 of Diplodus puntazzo. Lineage (NCBI taxonomy): Eukaryota > Metazoa > Chordata > Actinopteri > Spariformes > Sparidae > Diplodus > Diplodus puntazzo. The sequence goes on from OZ023174.1 coordinate 20,322,051, forward strand.
TTTTCTTTCTATTTAACCCCAACTGCCAACAATATCTCCGGCAGACCGAATCACGCATCGCCCTTTATGGGTGAGAGGCTCATGGCAGCGTGAGATGTAAACAACAACGGTTTCCTTTTTTGGTTATGCTGCAACATTAGCTGCTTAGTTAGCCAGTTTCTCTTCCATGAGCAGATGTACACTTCCTTAAGTGAGGTACACAGTTGATGGGTGTGGTGCGGTAGAAAGAAAATAGTTCCTATGTGATAAAGCTCACAACAAGCTCTGTGGATTATCTAGAATATCTTGGGTCATGATTTCTGGGAAGTGACATTGTTGTGGAGTTTTTCAAATGGAACTCAAACCAACACATTGTAATTGGATAAACAGCACAAAGGTAAGAGGAAAAATATGTTTTGGATTTTGGGATGAACTGTTCCTTTGAAGGAATAATGTGGCTTTTCAGGGAATTCTCTTTCAGGAGGTGAGTAAGAATAAAAGTTTGAAACCACTCTTAATTGTTCTTTTATATGAAGCTTCAGCCAGCCGCCAGGTAGCTTGCATAACTATAAGAAACAAAGAGAAACAACAAGTCTAACTCTGTCCAAAGGTGACAAGATCCAACACCCAGCACCTCTCAAACCTTCTAATTAACACGTTATATCTTGTTTGTTTAATCTATTTCTTGGCTGGGAGCCCTTGCTGGGCAATCAGCACAGACTCCAGAAACGTACTACTCCTAGCCAAGAAATAGTCACGCACTCGACCCCCCCAAAAATGGCCAATTGTTGGTTTTACATGTTTTTGCACAGACTAATCAAATGAGATACAACATGTTAATTAATGAGTTTTAGAGGAGTTGGCAGGTGGATTTTGTTACCTTTGAATAGAGCCAGGCTGGCTGTTTCCCATTTCCAGTCTTTTGCTACGCTAGGCTAATTGGCTGCTAACGCAGCTTCATAATTACCATGAGAGTGGTATCAATTCTCTCATCTAAATTCAAATCTATTCCCTTAAAAACACAACCGTAAATCAGCTCATCTTAAAAAAAACAGACAAGTGACATTTCTATACTGAGACCACATGAGTTTCAAAAATGTAAGAAAACGTGCTTTATGGCTCACCTTCCTCCCACAGCAGTATCCCAGACCCTGCATGACAGGATCAATCTCTGACTCAAACACCTCAGCCAGCTTGGAACAGTACTTGTAGACGCGGGACGTCTTGCGGTTGTACAGCCAGGCGTTGTTGAACATCAGCCAGATATCGTCCACATACTGCCAAGGCTCCTGGTACTGTCCCGTGTCCAGTTTCCGCTTGATGGTTGACAGGTCCATGGGGTTCTTCACGATGTCAAAGTAGTCCTGGTTTGGGAGGGGCGCCGTCACGATTTGAGTGGCAGGTCGAGGCAAAGTTCAGGAGTTGGGGGAGAGAGCAGCAAGTTGGTGGGAGGGTCCGAGAGAACCAAGTTGAGAGAGATGGGGAAGAAGAGTGGTCGTCATCAACATAAAGTGTGGTCGTCAGGTGTGATGAAGGCGTCGACCGGGTGGGACCAGAGTAGGGAGAGAAGAGGGTGCAGGGGGACAATGTTGTTGAGCGCTGCAGAGAAGAAGGTTCGCGTGCAAACAGAGAGACATGACAACTTCTGCCCTCCAGCTCTCTGCTTTGCACCCCACAGTTTAAGTCCCTGTCTGTACTGCAGGCAGGGACCAGGCGACCGCCACAAGTCTGTCTGGTCCTCTGCCACTATAACCACAGTCAAGAAATTCTTAAGCTACAGGTAAGATTGCAACTGAAGCCAAGCTTTGTGAAAATCATTTAAAGATTTGCTCATTTTGCCCCACGGTGCAGAACACTGTGGTTCTCTGCTTAAGACTGAGAGCAAACAAAGCTTTCAGGACCAGGAAGCGAACAGGGTGCAAAACCAAGAAGAACAGAGCAGTGGCAACAGCAACAGGCAGACAGAGATTTACTGTTTTTAGCAACAGAGCGGTTGGCATTAACAATGCCAGCAGCGTGAGTGGCCACATGATGGCAGAGTTAAAGCCAACAGTGCTGAGGTGAAGCAAATGTAAAGAGGGACGCAGTCTTTGAGTTGTTTTTCTTTTCCCCGTCGTCTCTGCCCTGCGTCCTCTTTGCCATTTGTGAAAGGAGCAGAGAAGAGAGCGAGGAGAAGAAAAGCTTTTCGGAGATTCAACCATTAAAAAAAAAAAGGAGGAGGTGTGAATTTCGAAGAGCAGGGTCCATCTCGGTGTCACCATGGCAACAAGAGTTAGGAAACAGACCACCGTCTCTGAACGGAACCACTCACATGAACAAACAAGTGATGCATATTTCCATGTCAGCCCGCAGAGCCACATTTATTTCACAACCTACAGTTTTAATAAACGGCTGAATAAATATCTGAAAATCTGAAACAGTGGAAAGTCGCATCACTTGACTGTGGAGGTTCCGCACGAGAGGTGAACCAATAGCCTGGTGCTCGCTCATAACTGCTCAAAAAAAATGGCGGTTATCAAACTTTATACTGCATGGTGCAGCGAGCAGGCGGGCTCTGTGACTCTGTTTTTAATACAACTATGATTTTTCACAAGCACATACTGAGGCTTATCAAATACTCATTACCACTTGATTTGGATGCAACAAGGGTAAAGATATTGTCCCATCTCTACACACTGCCCACCCGAACACCGACACACTACTACTGGTGAGGAACTGAACTAGAAAGCTAGCGATGGCGTACTAGGATGAAAACTACAAAAAAAAAAAAAAAAAATCATGATTCAAACCAAAACCTAAAATTTGATGTGAAGAAGGCAAAAGTCAAACAAAATTAAAGTGATAAATGAAAGCAATTGGCTCATGAACTGCTCTTAAAGCACATTACTGGACACGAAATACACAATGTTGTCATGTCTCCATAGTATACTTTTAGTATTTGGGGTTCTATGGATGACAAACAGCTGATAATTATAATCATTGATCGATTCACTGTCCAAATCTGTAATTACTCAGTCCAATTACTATTATTTATGTTTTTATCTGATTTTCATGTATCATATACTTGTTGTCCCTAAAGGCAAATGTTCATAAGAGTCATTGCTTTGATTTACATATGACAAGAAGTTTCAAATAAGAGAGCAAACACACACACACACAAACAAACATACACACACACACACACAAAAACAAACATACACACAAACACAAACACACACACAAACAAACATACACACAAACACACACACACACACAAACTTTAAAAATCTCCTTTTCTTAACTTCTGACATGCAATGGGAGAAAAATCAAGATAAAAAGAACTGGAAGCAGATATTTAAAATAAATTCAGAAGATATGACAACTATGACAAAATGAGAAAAAAACATATTCAAGATGAAAAAAGGAAAACAAAATAAAAGCTACGTTTTTAGAGGAGTTGAAGCAAAATGGCAGCCAGTGCAGTCCCTTACCAGGTTAGTTTTGTTACTAGTTCGAATACGTACGGGTATTCCCAGTAACTGGGGGTCCACCGGCTGACGGAAGGGAAGGGACTCAGGGTCCTGCCGGTACAGAGCTTCTAGGGTGGGCATCAGAGCCTGACGCAGCTCCTCCGGCTTAAAGACTGGAGGAGAGGGAGTGAGAAAACAAATGATTTAGAGATGAAGGTAAAGGGAAAAGACAGGGAGAAGTACAAGCTAAAAGGGAGCCTTCCTTTCTCTTTCTCTGAGGGATGCCTGGCAGCGAAACTCCACTGGCAGCATCATGTATATTGTGTCGTTAAAAGAAGGCCGAGGAAAACCACACAGAGTAAAGGATACAGGATCCACAATGTGTCAGTCCAGGGAGTGATAGTCATAACAATGGTGAAATTCATTGCATCATGACCCAGTCAGTGTGTAGGACTTCATACAGACCATACAAAAGGCACTGGTGTTTTCATGCATCTCATACTCTGTTGGCAACAACGCCGCGACTGAATCGCAACACGTTTTAACTAACCACTACCATAAATCACAGAATCACAGAATGAAAACAGAAGATGTAGTTTGAGGATGTCATGAAGTAGCTTGGGGTTATGGGACTTTTATCTCTGAGTCTATCTATATCTATCTGAGTCTTTATTCGTAAAAAAACAGTTTTATCTGTGAGATATAGGTCTTGAGCAGATCCTCTGATTGAGGTGATTTCAGTGGAGTGAAGTGACTTTGCAGCAAAACTACCCTGTTAAATCCTGATACGTCCACCCTTTTAAAAAGTTATTATCTTTAAGTCAACGACACAGTGGTGAATCAAAACTTACTTTTCTTCTTGCTCTGAGCGCTGGCTGGGGAGCTGTTGGTGGCTGTTGACCCTGATCCCTCCTCTTCCTCTTTGGGCTCTTTCTTCACCTCCGGCTTCTTGTCTTCACCCGATGTTTCTGACGATGACACCGAGGATGAAGATGTGTCCATGGGCTCTCCTTTACACCCATCTCCTGATGGCTTCTCCTTCTTTATCTGAGAGGAAGATCATCAGTTAAATGATGTGTTTCTCAATAATAAATCTGAATATAAGACCTGAAAAAAACAAATGTACTCAAAACCCTTTAGGCCTCATCAGTTTAGACAATTTATGATTTCACCAGGACTTTCAGACACAGATTTCAGTGTCAAATGACAATCTTACCTCAGGTTTCTCCTCCTTCTTCACGTCAAGTTGACCCTTTCCCATCTTCCCCTTGCCCTCTCCTTGACTTTCAGCCCCGTCGTCGTCGTCCTCCTGCTTCTTCACCTCCATTTTTACGTCTTCCTTGCTGGAAGCAGGACCGTCCGCCTGAGCGAGCTGGGACTTGGGTTCAGTACTGCTGCTGACCGAGGCTGGAGAAGACACCTGTCCATCGGCTGTCAGAGAAGGCTTCGCAGAAAGCTGTGGCAAAGGGACAGAGATGACATGTTATGAAATGGCAAGGAAATGGCCCTGTTGTTTTTTGAGGGGTTCCAACACTCACCAGTGTGTTTGTAATACAATTCAAGGACTTTTTGAAAATCATATTCTTCCTAAAACAAATTTGTCACTCAATACTTTTGAAGGACAACCCTAATAACTTAAGTTTTATTTTTTTTAAATTGAAAAACTTTCAACAATTTTTCCTTTCTTTTTCATTATATTGTATGGATTTCTCATAGTCCCTCTGTGTAAAAACAAGACACTCACAGAACCAGAATAAGCAAGGAGATTAGAGCATCACTGAATGAGGCTTGCATGGGCGGTTTAAGGAAAGCGAGTCAGGATTGGGTCAAGTAGTGAAAGCAGGGTCATCTACTCACTGGGGTCTGTGGCAGCTGCAATGGCACATGAGTATTTTGGGTAGGCACTGAAGAAGCCTGACTTGCTTGGGGGCCTGAGGAAGCCCCACCCCCAAGCGTTTGCTGTGGAAGCTGATTGGCCTTCTCAGAGTTCACCGTCTGGCTTGATGGTGGCGGCTGCTGCTGCTGTGAAGATGGTTGTTGTTGTTGTTGTTGTTGTTGCTGCTGTTGCTGCTGCTGTTGTTGTTGTTGTTGTTGATGTTGTTGCTGCTGCTGCTGCTGCTGCTGAGGGTGCTGTGGAGGGGGCAGCTGGGGTGTGCCAGGAGTATGTGGCTGTGGGGTTTGAGAACCAGGTAACGTTGGTGGTGTTTGATGGGGTTGAGGCGTTAAGCTGCGTGCTGGTGAGGGAGAGTTCGTGCGGATGGGTGGGCAGTGAGGGAAGGAGTTGGGCTGCGTGGGGGTGGAGGATGGAGGCAGGTTGGGTAGGGGCCCAGCACCACTGGCACTACCAGGCCCCATGGAGCCTCCAGGGCCTCCGGAGCCTGGAGTGGAAGAGGCAGACTGTGCTGCAGGGCTGCTGGCTGGGAGCGAAGGTGGCGTTGACATCTGATTCTGCTACAGAGGAAAGGACACAGAGGTAAGGGAAATGCCAGGGATCACTTCTCTTCTTAAACTAGAAAACAAATCTTTATTCTTGGTACTCTGCGAAAGATGGATCACCAGAGTATAGGACAGACAATTAAAAACAACATGGGTCTGGCTTATTATAGAGAAAGTTTTTACTGGATACAGAACTGTGGAAGGTTTGAGTCACAACATTTTATTTCCGATTGGTCTCTTTAAAACGTGAATTAATGGTATAGGGAAGATTGCCCAAAAGCACAAATAATCAGTCTTAAAGCTTCTAGAGTGAGCCAGTAAAGAACTGTGATCCATCTCTGAGCAGACAAGACTTACGTGCCAAAATCCTGAAGACAGTTCAGTTAATTATACAGTATTCATCACTATCCATCAATTCTTGCAAAGCTGCTCTGTGAGTTGATTTTTATGTTCATCCTCATTTGCATTCATTCCGCAGGTTTAACTAACTGAACTGAAGATATGTTTGAATTTCATAATATGACACTCTCCACTTTTGTAAAGACCCTAAGCTATCAAAGTCGTCTCTGCTTACAAGGTACTGTAACTCAATCCTTACCGATGGCACAGCGGTCTGTGCTCCAGGCTGGTTCATGCCAACAGGACCAGAACCACGCCCAGGACTGGACCCGGGAAACTGGCCCGGTGGGAGGTACTGGTTTTGTAACTGTGTGGCATTGGGCTGACCCATCCTTGATGCTCCCATACCCATCTGGTAGCGAGACAAGACGTGAAGAATTAGATAAATGAAGTAATTTCAATAAACAGTGATTTTTTTCCCGCAGGTATGAACTTGAAGCACTAAACATGATTCTTCTGTTTATTCTGTCTCTTTGTCCTGTGTGTACCCTCCTCCACACTGTTCACAGCTAAGATTTTTCACTGTACTTAGGTTGAGAAAACACCATTGTCTTAGCCTTTAGCATGTCTCATACACTTCCAAAGTAGCATGTTATAGAGATGGTGACAGTGTTGCTAACCTGATTCACTGGAGCATTTAGAGGAAGAGGAGGTGTCGATCTCTGACCCATCGACTGCATCCCCATCTGACCAAACTGATTCATTCCTAGAAGTGAAGGAGGACAGAAGTGAGAGGTAAGGAGAGCAAAAACATACTGGCCCTCATTTATCAATCTTGCGTGAAAACGGGTGCAGATCTGAGCGTAGAATTGGTCTTACGACAGGACACACGTGTGATTTATGAAACGTTCGTATCTGACCAATTCCAGCGTACGAATGAGCGGGTCTTGATAAATGCGGCGGCTGAATTTGATCGTCATTTACATGTTACGCCCTTAAATATTCCTGGTTCGGAAGCCTCGCCCACTGAGGTCGAACATTGAGAGAAGAAACACTGGCAAGAAGAGAAACTTTTCCGAGATGGAGATCGGCATCCCGGCAGCGCCGGCACATCAAAGGCTCCATTCACTAATGCAATGTTGTGCAAAACTGAACAGTTCAAAATAATATGGCACACTTTCTCTGGGGTATACAGCAGAGTTCCCACTGCTGGTCCGAGACGGAGCCATCTGCCCTTCAGCAACCCGAAGCAGCTCCACTGTGACCCGTGTGCGTGTGTGCGCACTATTGAATCTGCGTTCCTGCTCTGTAGCAGGTTTGCCAGCGTGGTTATTAGGTATCCCGTTAATTAGTTGTCATGTTAGGCTATTTACATATTTTATTTTACAAAAAAGTGGTATCAGTAAAAACGTAAAAAATAATCGGTTTTGATCTGTTCTAAATATGTGACTATGCTTAATGACAGCTGAGGTTTGTTTAATAATTATTTTCAGTCTCAGCCAGATTTTTGCTGTGCTGCACCGCAAATCCACAGACTCAAATTTGCGTACACGATCTCAGACCTGACGTGAGATCTGATCGTAACTTCCGCTCACGTCCAAATTGATAAATGCCGAAGTTTGCGTGGAAATGGTCGTACGCACGGTTTTCTGCCGTAAGTTCGTTTGATAAATGAGGGCCACTGTGTTCACACTGGGACACTTTTTATTTGAAAGTAAAACTCTTCTCTACAGTTTGATTGTGAGGAAAAACTCTGATCAGTAATTGTCTGTTGGAATTTAGAAATGTACAGCGGGCTGCGCTTCCTATTCCAGTGAGGGTCAGTCTGACCCGTCTGTATGCTCTGTTGCTTATCAGTAAGCTTATGAGCATGTTCTGCACGACAAAAGGCAGACTGCAGTAATTAGTGAAGTTCTCTGTTTGGCTAGGAAACTGTAAAATAAGAAGGTTGTAATATTTCCATTTTATGTCTTTTAATTCATTTTAATATTTAAAAGGGTAGCTTTATCACCAAAACTAATGAAACTCACAAGAGTCAAAGAATGAGATGACACCAAGCTAAACTAACCTAACTAACCTTTGACCAGTTTCAGCCGTTTTAATTCTAATGAATTATTTGGCTGTTGCCTTAAAAAACTCCAGAGTTACATCATCAAGTCAACAAAACACAACCTGGCCAGAAAGAGACAGGACTTCACCTGTTGCAATTTACTTGCATGCTGAGGATAAAACATGGTCAGAGTTGTAAGTATAAATATGCTAGCAGGGTAACAACATTATTGCACACTTGTCAATACTCCCTCAAAATGTCCTTGTAAACTAAACTTCTGGAGGTTTGGCCTCTCAACAAGCCTCAGCTAAAATGTCATCAACATTTATTGGAGATGTACCTGCTGGGTTCTGCATCCTGTTGACCATCTGATTAGGTCCAGTCGGTCGGACCATGGACGGATCGGCGTGAGGACCATCTGACAGGGGGAGAAGAGTTACAAGAATCACAGATTTTGTCTTCATAAAAACCACAGATGACCAAAAGATGTATGAATGAATGCATGCATTTATTTGTGTCCATGCACACACAGAAGTGTGGAAGGGAGGTTAAATGGTATGTTTGCATACTTGGAGGTTGCCCAGGGGCCATGGGCAGTTGTCCCATGCTGGGCGGCCCCTGAGGGAGGCCTGGAGAGGCTATGCCAGGTTGTCCTGGCATCATGCCCTGCTTCTGGAGTCGTGTCCTCCTCTTTTCCTCCAGCTCCTTTTGGATCTTGTAGATCTTCTCTGCCAACAGGTGGTAATACTCCGCCTAATAGGGAAGTGACACAAGTGAGAGAGAATGTTACAGGATACATCCGACAATGCGTGAAATAAATACTTTCCCTCTCTCCTCCCTTAACTATAAACTGATGGCTAAACCAGAACACCTCACGTTGTGTTGGTTTCTTACCCTACTGTTGGCTGACTCATACATGTCTCCCTCGACTTTACGAGCATAAGCCACCAGATTCTCCATCCGTCGATCTTTCAGCGCAGCTGGATCGGGAGTAGGGAAGATTGCCTGCACGCTGCTCTCACACGTGCACAAACAAGAAGATCACACAGCTACAGTTAAATTTTGGACAGAGGTACCCAGCACTGAAAATGATCTCATATTCAAATTAGCTGTATTTCATTAGCTACAGCCACATTGAACATTTTGGGTGGTGCGTGCTAGAAAACTCACAGCTTGTGGACGAGGTGGTTGCGGAGGTCCTGTGTGATGTCTTCATGCCAAGACTTCCTCATGCCTGCAGCAGAAGGAGGAGTCGCCGTAGGCATGGAGCCTAGGTTCCCCACACCATCATTCATCAAGCTGGGGAAGGTAATAGACAAGAAGGGAAGGGAGAAAGGACAGAAGACTTTAGCCAATACAGAGCTGATTTTGACTAGGTTTAAATCAGTCATATGAAAGTAGCCTGAATGTAAAAAGTAGCTGTGACCAATAAAAAGCAATTCTACCTCTGTGCATTCATGCTACTGTGCAACATGGCGTTTGGCAGTAGGGGCGACTGCTGGTTGGGGGGTTGCACACCCACTCCACCATTCACTCCCATAGAGTTTCCTCCTAGAAAAGAAAGTTAAAGAAATTGAAGGATACAGTTTTTAATTGGGAAATACTGACAACAATGTGGGAAAATATCATAAACAAGAAAGGCACAATGTGAATCTATCCACTGAAATAAAAATGAAACTTGTATGACAAAGTCATCAATGAGCAGTAAATGGCCAGCTTTGATTTCAGATTATTTTGTTATACGTGAAGTCCTTGAGGTCAAAAATCAAAATCCCTGCTTGCAAATGTACCTATGGAGTTCAAAGTCCTCATCCCAGGCTGGCCCTGTAGCCCCTGGTTCTGCATGTTGGCCTGCGTTGGCTGCTGTGGTATCTGGTTGCCCTGGTAAGTGAGACCGAGCGCAGCGTAGGCCCTCTCTATGGAGCTGGGGTCGATCTGGTTGGGAGGATTCAGGCTCGGGGTGTTGGACTGTCCACCTGGCACCCCTGAGCCTAAAGAGTTCACTAAACCCACCCCTGCACTGTTAACAAGAGCTGTCAAGAGAATGGGGGGGGGGGGGGTTGATAGAGACAGGGTGGGGAAGGAATAAAAAAGGGTGAGCATCTGTGGATTCAAGCTGACTTTCATGCACTTTACTGTTCAGTTATAGGATTCTCTGACATTTTAAGGTAGATGCTGATATTAACTCAATAGTAAGAGCCGTGTTCATGCATACTGTTCAAAGACAGACAATCACAGAGGCACTCACACTGCTGATTCCTCTTGTCTCCAGCGTTTTTCAGTGGCAGGCATACAGGACAGTCGTGTCGTGTGCAATTCTTCCAATGAGAGATGATCTGTCTGGATGAGGCACAGTGCGCCACTGGGAGGGAGAGACGGAAACAGACAGAAGTTGAGAAAACGGAAAAGGGGTGAAAGAGAGAAGAGGCATAAAGAGGGAGAACAAGTGAGATGAGAAATTGTGACAGGGTGAAGGAGGGAGATGAATAATGAGACAAGAAAAGGATGAGAGAGAAAAGGATAAAGTCAACGGGAAGAGGGAAGCCAGAGACTGAGAAAGTTATTGTATGAGTCATTCAGTACAATAAAATGTCCAGATTAGAAGGAGAAAGGAAAAATTACAGCAGAACAGCCAGCTAGAGAGTGAGCAACTCTTTCTGATAAAATGAAAAACTGGGGGCAAACCAAGAGGGATATAAACAACAACAAACAGGAACCAACAAAAAAAATGAAAGGATGAAAAGCTGCAGATACATGACAACTTTAAACACTGCCTAGTGTTTATGATATAAACCCCACATCGTAGAACCAGCAATCAGCATAATTCAACAGACTCACCCTGGCAGGACTTGCCAGCCTGGCAATGAGTCATGTGGTTGAGCACGTTCTTCATGGTGCGGCAGTGGGGCAGGTTGCACTGCCGCACTTCCCCGTTGGCCTGCTCCCTGCGCTGGCACTTGTGCGCGTGGAGCAAGAGGACCAGCTGCTGCTGGATCAGCTTCCGTTTCTCGGGGTCTGCTGTAGGGGGCGCTGTGCCGGGACCCGCCCCCACGGCATTGAGCCCAACCTGGGCCCCTCCCACTGCTGCTGCACCGCCGACGGATACGCCACCAACTGCTCCAGGCTGCTGCTGCGAGGCCTGAGGACAGAGGAAGAATACGGAAAGAATCGTTTACAAGACTGCAATCATCACGTTTTATAGGAAGACTTCCAATGACCAATTTGGTTGACAGCTAACAATTCAATTCGATAATGGAATGGTCCATCAATTTCTGGTCTTGCATCTAGAAAAGGCAAATATTCAATGTGTTTACATGTATAGCAGATTCTCTGTCACTTTGCAACAGTGCAAGTGATCACAAGAGTGATCACTGTCTCATCAATCAGTACTTCCCTGATGTCCAACTTTCATATGAATTACAGCTTGACCATTATTTCATTTTGAGGCAGATAGAGAAGCATTAGAAAGATTTAATTACAATATAGCTGCAGACGGAAATTAGTTTTTATGTAAAACATAACACTAACAATAATCTTCATACAGATCCCTCAGTTTAGTTTTCTTTTTTTTTTTTAAGAACTGTGACCAAGATGCATGCCAAAAGGGACATTGTACAATTGAAAAATGAATCTCTCCGTCATGAAGACAATGATTGTAATTTATCTCAAACCTAGTTTGGTTTTCTGCCCTGGAATTTCTTGCTACTCATCAGCCAACAAACAGTGCACACCAACAGCAATATATATCTTCAATGAGTTAATATTGGACTGGCTGATCTGTTTATTTATTTCCCAATAAACCAGTTAAAATACTGCATGTGGCAGACTGACGTACGACCAAGAGGAGAAAAAAGGATGGATGGGTAATTGAGAGTCTGAACTGGGTGAAAAAAACCCAACACCAACCACCCCTGTACATTTACATACAGTAGTCAGATTTGAACAGTGAAGTTAGTAGTGACTCACTACAATCTGACAGGGCTATTCTGGGGCGTTTGGTTGATGTAACTTCAAAAGGATTAGTTTCACTGAGGTAGGTAAGATTAATGTAATGACGTTTTGAGCTTCTTCTTTACGAAAATCCCAACCATGACGATTCACTCCTATTCAGCAGAGAACTCAGCCTGAGCTGCTTCCCCTTTGAAACGACTAAGAGTTTGTCTGAAACATCTGTAAGCTTCTTTGCAGATCATTTTGCCAACAGTTACTAATTTATCACCATCTTTTTCAGATTTGCCTATTAAACTGACTCTTTTCCTAATGCACACCTGCAACACCTGTACGCTCCTGATCAGAGACAAGAAAATACAATGGAAATGTCTTACATTTCACACACACAGAACGCTTTCCAAATCTTATCCTAAAACGTGTTCCAACTCAGATTCACGAAACACTCAACAGCAAAACCTTTTCAGAAATCTCTGATTTTTAACCCAATTGTCAAATTGTTAATGAGAATGTCTGCATTCCGTAGATTCAGTCATTAGCATTAACGATGCCCCAAAATTATTATAAATGCAAACAGTTTTACCCCGTTTTGTAGTCAAGTTGCATATACAAAGAATGAAACAAGGACCTTCACCGTGTGAGACTAGAACTGCTATTCTCAGGATTTAGCAGGCGAAAACACATTTATCAGTGTCAATGGTGGTATTAAAGCACCTGAAGCAAATGACCACAGGCAACACTGTCATCACAGAGCTGTACTGTGACAGAAATAAATGATGGAAAGTCTGACATGCAGTTAAATGCCAACACACATCTTGATCAAGCAAAGTCGTCCACGACTTAGCCAGGTTAGTTGGGTGCAACAGAGGGTATTCAGCTGGACAGTGACTTGTATACAGTGCTGGCCTGAAATATACCAATAACATCTTGAATGTAAAAAGGGGGCTTTATCTGCAATTTGGAGGAAGTAGTTCTGCTGTCTCTTACATTCAAACAAGTCTTCACACACTAATAGCATCATCAAGTCACAAACACGCATAAAAAAAATCTATCACATTATCTGTGGCAGCATCTGTGGTTGTTTTGCATATGACATCCTGAAGCCTACATTCAAGATGGTGTAATAACATTCATACAGGTGTGCTGAAATTTTTTCTCCCTAACATGCAACAAACAGGTTTATCATCAGATCACTTCTGAAGGAGTGTGCTTACTAACTGTTGCACAGCCAATATGAAGGGGGTTGTTTGAAAACCCTGCAGTCATACAGAGGGTGTGTTAAACTTGTTTGTAACTTGTTGAGAGAAGTTGTCAAAATTGTCAACACAGAGAAAGTTACATAAATTGTTGGCTAGTTCATTGTTGGCTGTTTGGGCTTCTGACAGTAAGAAAATTATTGAGTATCATCAGACTTATCATTTAACCAGAAAATGGAACAGACAGATGGAATAGAATAAACTGCGTGATGATAAAACACGTATATTTAGTTTAGTTCAAAACGGAGTTTAATCTACATTAACGTAAGTGTATTCTATGATGGCTACAGAGTTTATCCACCAGTACAGAACAGAAATAAATTCCTACCATCCCAGGCATCCCTTGACCCGGAGGTGCCTTCTTGTCCATGCTAAACTGGTTGGCCATATTGTTTGGCAGACCCGCCTTATTCTGGAGCTGTGGGCCCAGCCCTGCTCCAGGCAGCCCCTGGCCAGCCGATTGGCCATACGGACCACCATAGGGGCCCGCATTGGCCATCATATTCATCTGGAGGGCAGAGGGAGGGGAGGCAAAGAGTTTTTGAGAAGATGAGAGGAGGAGAGATGAATACAAGTGAGAGACGAAGATATTAAAAAAGTTCAGAATATCAAGTCAATTACATTCCCTAACCAATGAGAGCACAATTCAAGCAGCCAGTACTGTGAAACATTAGACGGTTTTAAGATCGAAAGCAACACCGAAAGGTGCTAAGGAGATGACATGGAATCACTTTCCAGATACTACTGATTATTCTTCCTTCCTAATAATGACTTTCCACTTCTAGGCTTTGAAAACAAGCTCAAACAACCTACAGTATGTTCAGTGTAGCTACTTCAGATTCGAGACAAGCCACTCTTTTTTTCAACAGCAGCAACAATGTGAAAGGATGGTTAATTGTTGTTAAAGTAGAGTAAAACTCTTCTTCCAATGTCCTAACTTCATCAGCTTAAACTACACTGAACATGGACAATGCTAACACTTTACTGATGCATATTTTAACTACAGGACAGGAGGAAGTCCTGTGTTAACTGGTGCACACTGCAGCAGCAAAGACAGTTATGCTACCGCCTATGCTAAACAAGTTAACACAGCTGTTTGCAAAACTGCCATCACACCTTTAAAACAAAATCACAACCGTCTCATGACATATCGACTAGCAAAGAGGTTAACCATCAATACCACAGAGCGAACGGTGATGCTGCTGTGAATCCCAACACATAACCACACTTACGCCTGCACCTGCTCTGGGAACTCGTCTGCACCAGTCTCACATGAGTAACTACTACACTCTACAGCATCGCTTGAGTATGAAAAGATGGATCTGCCTTTGGTGCCATAAACATGAAAATAGTGTCGAACTGAATTAAAACCAAGTGTAAGTAGCTTTCTGTGGGGAAGAAATACCATGATTTTTCCTTTTTGGGTGATTTTACTGAACTCAAGAGTGGTCTAATTTATGAACACATTTCCCCCGATTTTAAGCAGGAATTTCCAACTTGTGGACTATAACACGTACATCCCCATTAATGACTTTATATGTGTTCCCACAACTCCCCAACATCCATGGTAGAGTGTGTAAATTGCACTTACAATTTTCAGTAGAATTTTAACAATGCCATAACATATGTGATGTAAAAGATTTTGTCAGCAATAGGGATGTTTTTCCTTTCTGAAGAAACTCAGCAAGGCACCAAAACCACACTTTGTTTATAAAGTAATTGCTACTAACATGTCAGTTGTAATGCTTTTGTAGTGCCCTGGTCCAGCTGAGTGTGCTTACCTTGTTCAGTGCTCCGGGTTGCTGCGGTCTCATCCCTGCCTGACCCCCAGGTCCCATTTGCTGACCGCCCTGCTGCTGCAGGGTTTCTGCCAACAGATTGCTGTTGTTACCCATGCCTCCACTGCCAGGGTAGCCCATTCTTGGCGAGCCATTCATCACCTGCCCCCCCATCAGGCCTTGCTGCTGCTGTCCAGGATTGCCCTTCTGGGCACCCATCATGGCAGCTGCCCGACTGAGTGCTGCCACCCCTCCAACCATCCCAACCTGCTGCATTAATCCAGTCTGCTGCTGCTGGCCTTGGGGGGGCATGCCCTGAGGTCCACCAGGGGAGACACCGACACCCCCCATCATCCCCATGGAAGCCCCGGGCCCTGTGCTGTTGGAAGTAGGGCCTCCCTGCTGTGCTGGTGCTCCTGCACGCAAGAGTTCAGACAGCTGTTTGTGTTTTGCAGCTGCATCCTGGCCTCCCAAACCGAGGCCTCCTCCGAGCCCTGCGAGACTGGTATGGAGTTGGTTGACATCCCCTCCGTTAGTCAGCCCCAGGTCCGAGGAACTTATGAGCTCATCTGGGAGGTCGTGCTCCAAGTCAAAGAGTGAACCGAAATCTAGGTACGGAGAAAAAAAGAAACAAAAATCTTAACAGCTAGAAATATAAAGATTTAGCCTACAATGTTGACAACTCGGGACACTTGACAAAACACACTAATCACAGGCTCAGTTTTTGAAGACTAGTTGAATTGACTTGCATCTTTTAAGTGTGACACAGCTCTGACTTCAGTTTGAAAACGATCAACCATTAACTCTGGAGCCCATAGCTGGACAGCACGAGCAGGAGTAGCTGCTGCTTCTCACAGCTTGGACCTCTCTCCTGGGCATCAGCTTGTGGTTTTGATGGGGAGCCAAACATGGAGAGTG
This sequence comes from Diplodus puntazzo, assembly GCA_963678695.2. Taxonomy (NCBI): domain Eukaryota; kingdom Metazoa; phylum Chordata; class Actinopteri; order Spariformes; family Sparidae; genus Diplodus; species Diplodus puntazzo. Next base: position 20,338,204 of record OZ023174.1, read on the forward strand.
AACGCAGTAGGGTCAGAGTGAGAAGCCGCAGAGGGGTAAACACTACAGAACCTAGGTGGCGTGTGCAACGGATCTACAGTTATGTAGTGCATGAAACAGTAAAGGTATCAGACGTCCTATCCACTGGGGTGAAATTGTCTTGATTTCTATACACTAGTGTACTCAATCATTTTCCTTATGTAGTTCTTTAATCCCACACGATACAGTCATGTCTCTACTTTAACGCTCACAAACTACGCTGTTTTTTCTTCCGATGGCCACACAAACACACTACTTTAAGAGTTTGACTTTTTTGCCATCTAGCATGTCAACATCTCTACATTCTCAACATCGATGCTACTTTGTAAACATGCTGTGCTGGTGTTTGACTTGATGCATTTGACTTGGCTGCATCCTCTCCTGACCTCTCTCTTCACTCAACGCTTTCACAGTATTGGGAGTCCAGATACTGTAGGAAATCGAACATGCCTCAAGCTTGAGATCCACATTAATGCATTTTCTGACACCGTAAGAGAGTCAGTGGTGTGGCCACCCAACTTTGTACAGCTGACAGTTAAAAGAATCAACAACTCCATTAAGATTTTGTGTTATACTTTAGAAAATTGATTGAGTAAGGTAAAAGAGTGGGATAAAGTGTGAACTAAGTGCCTACTTCACTATGGTCGCCCGTGTCTCGTTTTAAATGGATGCAACAAGAGGAGGTGATGCCAGGAATTTACAGCCTCTTTGCTCAACATGTGTAAATCAATTCGTTTGCAAAAAATAGTTCAATTCGCAGTCGTGCTTAAATAAATCCACGTAGTCAGTTTTGATAAGTGTAAAGCCATTTTGAAAAGTAAAGTGCAAAAAGTGCAGCGCAGTGTCACCGTGCAGAGGCAGACAATGGAGGGGGAACAAGAATGGGCTTCGTCGGTAGCACAATTGAGAAACTACAAGCCTTTGAACAAAAGACATGAGGGAAGACGTTTCAGAGCCGCTGGCTGAATTTGCCCGTTCATTTAAACGCGGTAACAGTTAAAATGGACACACAGACACATATTTGTCCGGTACACAGCGCTTTGCGCAACTTTAATTAAGTGTCGAACAATAGCTAGCTGGTATACAATAGTTCACTACAAACGGTGTCGGCTAACAACACTTGAAGCACACGAAAATCCATGGCTCCCAAAGGTTTTACTGCAACAACGATAGGGGTTAGTACCCCACAGAAAGAGTGACTTCTTTACCAATAATGTTTGACTAGTTATCCATCGTTTATTTTCTTTGCTATGCTAAAAACCGAGCTCAGCTGAGCCGGTCCGGTGGGGTTATCTGCCTAGCTAGTTAGCTAGCCCACTCGGTTACCGTTACTTTCTCCTACAGCTAGTTTAGAAACGACCATTTGTTTCAATGTTTACGGAGTATTTACGAGGCCAGTATTATATGTGTGTGTGCTCCCATCCTTCTGATTAATTAACTTTTTTATAGTTACTTGACAACTTGAAGCAAAATGGGGTGACTCGACTCTTCCATTGTTTGGAGGTGGACCTTATAGTTAGTAGCTAGTTAGCCTGTTGAGGCTAACGCATCAAAACATCCCTGCAGCAAAGTTGCTGCTGCCGCCAACACTACATCATACTTCGTCTTTAGCACGAACAATTCTCAGACTGGGCCCTTTTAACCATGCTACGGATATATCGGTGTTTAAAAGCATTAGTTGTGGAGAAACTGCGTCCAACTAAGTTGGTGTGCAACTCTACAGGGACGTCCAAGACTAGCCAGTAATTAATACACAAACAGTGGGAGCTGGTTCATGTTTTAACTCCAGCTAAGTCACGCATGCAATATATTTACCATTTCCATCACTGGCAGACACCGAGAGAGCTGGAGAGGACAGCTTGGGCCTCTTGGCTGAAGGCGGGCCGGACTCCAGGACATTATCGGCCATATTTTTGACGAATTAAAAAAAATGCTGTAGATCCACGGAGGGCAAACGTATTTCCCTTATTTGCGTCTCCTTATCCCTCTAAGAAAAGCTTCTGATCGTTCCCCCACCGCTCGGGGGGACGGTAGGGGAGAGGAAAGCAATGTTGAACTCTTTCCCTCACAGTTCTCCCTCTCGATTTATTCCTCTCTGCAGATATCAGTCCCCCTCCCCTGTCGGAGATTTTGTTTCTTCACAGATTTGAACAGGAGGAGGTGGGAAGGTGGAGTCGGCGAAAAAGGCAAGCGTGCGGCCCTCTGTCAACCTCATGTAGCCTCCTCTGCGACTCAAAAAATGTCCCGATATCCGTCCTCCGTGCTGCACTCAGTCCTGTCCGCCATAGTCGGCGGAGAAAAATCCCGTATTTCAGGTCTGAATCACTTCTGTGGAGAGTCTCTGTCAGGACACGAAGGTGATAATGGTGATCCGAGCACACGAGCCAGGAGTGTCCCTGTGGTAACTTCTGCAGGCAGTTCTCTCATGCAACAGTTACGAGACCCTCGGTTGCATTTACCATTTCTCTCACCTGACCAGACATCCCGCTGCTGGCAATGCGACCCTCTACGTCTCCAGAGCCATGAAGGCAGTCCACCAGTGAGTGGGGACCACCGGCAGTAAGTTAGTTTTAAAATACGATTAAATCGCGGTGGTTCTCTCAAGTGCGAGAGTGAAGAGGGGGGGAGAAAACTTGCATTGGCTTGTCAGTAACTGAATAAATAGCCAAACAGTTCTGCAAAAAAGATGAAAACACGGGAGTCCCACACTTGCACGTTACTCAGATAAACAGGTAATCTACCGCGGGTGTCTACTTCCATGCATGAGTTTTCCTTTGCATGTGCATGCCGACTGAATTGTGCACTTAGTGTTTGTCCATGCAAGGCACTGGGTCAGAAAGAGCAGACTCGTATTGCACATTTGGTTGTTGCAACCCTTCTGCGAGATTACGCCTCTTGCAGTCAGCAGGGGTTTGGCAAAGGTTGGAAATCTTGTCAAAAACCAGTCCTCTCCTGCAACCCACTCCCGGTGCAGACTTTTATTTCTTTGACAGATTAGTTCTTGGGGGCAATCACAGCGCGGATTGCCAATCAGCCGCCAGTCAGATTGATCCAATTAGTTTTTATTTTGCAGAGGACGATCTGTGGGGTTACTTATCTTGTGCTCCAGCAGAGGTTCCTCCTCCGGCTTTCGTGTGGTTTAAAACACTTGATATCTCAGATGACGAAAAGAAAGATTAATACTCTAAAAAAAAAAAAAAAACATGTACATCTCACCCACTGCTCACAGGATGTATTGGCAAGGCAAGAGGAGAGAAAAGGGAAAGATCTTAAGCAAAAAAAAAAAAAAAAAAAGCCCGGAGCTCAGCTACGGCGACAGGCGAAAATGTGATAAAAATTGACGCTGGGTCGCTGAGAAATTATGGCTATTTCGGAAGCGGAAAGCTTCAGATCGGCACACTGATGTTGACACCCCCTCTAAAATATTTTGGGCTGACAAAATCCTCTCATTGACTCTTTGTGATGGAGAATGCCCCCCTTCGTGTTGATCCTGGCAATTTTCCCCTTCTCTTTAAACCCGTCTTTCTTTCCACCTCTCCCTTCTGCCCGGCAGCAATTTATTTATATAATTGTCTATGCGGACTCTTTCCTTCCTCCGCGACGGACACATAATGATTTTTCATGTTGATGTTTTCCCCCTTTTTTCGCAGGTTTTTCCTCGTTATGATAATATATTGCCCTCTTCCGCCTCTCCTCTCTGTCTCCGCTCCGCAAAACACCCCCTTCCTTGGATTTTTTCGGAGTATTTCCTTCTCATGCACAGATATATCGCCGCCTCGGTTTTCCCTCCACTGACGTCTTATCTTTTTTTGGTGATGCTTTCTCTCTCCTGATAACACGGACAGGTTCTCGCCACTCTTTCCTCCCGCGGCGGTTCCCGGAGCGGCTGCAGTCGGTTGCCGGAGTCGCTCCTTCTCTCGGTTATCTCCTCCTGTTTCTGACGGTCTGTCCGCACAAACAAAATGGCGGCTTGTTGTTTCTACTCCTCTGATACGGGGGGAGGGTTGGAGGTACAGCAACATTAGGCGTGAAGGGGAGGAGGGAGGGAGGAAGGGAAGAAGAGGGGAGGTTTGTCTTCGTAGGTGTTCGGGATTGTCCGGAAACCGGTTCCGTGCTCTTCAGGCAGTCGCCGATGTCAATCTGTAGGGGACAGTGGCGCTCCACTTTTCTCTCCCACGGTGAGGAGAAGTAACTCACTACGTTCACTCAAGTACTGCGCATAACTGCGACTTAGAGGCGCTTCTGCTTTAGTCAAGTATTCACTATTCATGCTAGTTTAAACTTGCTCCACTGCATTTGTTGTGGGACTTACATCCTCATTTTACTCCACTGCATTTATAGTTAAGTTGATAAGACTAAGATTTTATATTTACAACATTTGATCAGTTATTACTTATATAACATTTATTAAATGTGTTTGTCTGCCAACGCATGAGTTGTAAAAACGAGTCATCATTGAATAAAACACGAGTTACTGATGTTAACTGTGCTGAAGTATCAAAAGTAATTTTCTGGTTTCTCTTTGTTTTTTTAATCTGATTGCTGATCAAATAAATTAATTTAAAAATACATTAACTTTAGCTGTGATGCAGTGTGTAACCTGCAAAGTAACTTGAAATCAAATTTGTCAAATAAATGTAGTGGAGTAGAAGTACAACATTTGTCTTCAAAATATAGTGGGGTAGAACTATAAAGCAGCAGTAAAGTTCAGGAGCCATAAAACTGTACTGAAGCACAGGAGTAAATGTTCTGAGTTACATTCTCTCAGTGCAATGCACAGACAGCATGAAGGACATCAGTGTAATATGTTTTTGATCATTGAAAAGCAAAAAACAATGCTTCACTGAGTCAATTGAAGATTAAACATTTAGATTCTGTGTGAAAGCAACAAGAAATTTGTAATGTTATGGAAAAATTAGCTGTACTCTTGAGAATTTCATGCAATATTCAAAAATGTATTTTTGAAAGGGTTGTGCCAAAGCAACTGAGAATAACTGCCATCACTTGTCTTCTAACACTCTGCATCTACAGTATGACACATTCATCTTGTGGTGTGCAGCCGAATGCTTTTTATGGACACCTGATGGCAAATCAAAATTAAGTCTTGTATGTTTGTGGTAATAACACGTTCATCCCAAGACTTTGTTTTGAACAGTTAATTCCCTCTGTGTTGAGTTGACCTAAGCCTAACCTATGTTCTCAATGAAGACTGTGATGACAATGACAATTTAATCTAACTCAAACTACTGGCAAACTGTCTTTAATGTCATTCAGTTCCTTTGTTTTGTCAACAAAAAGGAAATGAAACACATTTATTTGCATTCCAAAGCATGCCAGGGTGAGCAAATAAAGTAAAGAAGACCTTAAGACAAATCAATAACATATTGCTTCTCTGCACCTCTGACCTGAAAGGGAAAACAGTCAAACAAGATCGATGGCAGTGCTTGTAGTAAGTTGTCAACTGCATGTGGATCACAATTTGTTAAACTTTTAGGTGTGACAGTTGTGACCACAACCAGTCATAAAATGTGAAATGTGAAATAATGAAGCGGACGACTGACACCTTTCCCTCCAACTGAGTGGACTTTCGTACCCTGTCAACACCCAAATCTACACCTATCTGTCCATATAACGCTGACTTTAAGCTTTTATTTCCTCTGGTGTTAGTGAATGTTTTACAGCCATTATTATTTTAATCGTCATTACATTTACATACATTTTTCACATCATGTACGTCATGAGCAACCTGAGCCTGAGTCAATCCAACACAATTTATGTTACGAAAGAAGGAATACCGAGATCTTTTTAATACATACAAATCACATTTTTCTCTTTTAAAAAGACATTCCCACACATATACACAACTACACACGAACGCTCCTCAGTGTACAGTGCATTGATGTACTCATTACCATCATTCCTGCCTTTGCCTTTTTTCCAGGAGCAGCTGTTTAAGATTCATCACGTGCGCATTAAAATGGTGGTGTGTTGATTTGACATAATATATTCCGTTCTGACGATCACCGAGTAAAGTGAGTGTGGGTTCAACATTCAGTGTTTTGATGTTTTGCACTGTAGCTGATGTGTCATGTTTGGGAAAATCCTAGAAAAAACCTGATGTAGAGAAAATACTGTAGGTTTAAGGAATGAAAATGTTTACCGGTTGTTGGATCGATCTATTGGGTCTTCAGCTGAATACATACTTGATACAAGTGGTTATCTGTTGTCCCTAGGTTTGCATCTATAGTCCTGGTTGGATTTCCCCCACTGACAGCACATCACAACACAAGATGGGTTTAATGTGCGTGATCAGGATGGGTCGCCACATGGTATGGCTGTAGCCCTGATGTATAGTTACATTTTTGAGGAGTATTACATCAGCTACAGTGCATGTGTGCGTAGGCTCCAAAGCTACACAGTAACCCCCTAACACACAACTAAATCACATTTATCAACTGGTTTCTTTTAACATTTAGGCAGACAACAAAAGCACCCACAAAATCTATGATCTTTAACACCAGGCTTCTATATTTCTGAGGCCTTGCCAAGTTAAAAACCAGACTCTTGCACTGTGCTCCCACCTTTCATGTACCTGGACCCTGAGTCTGATGATGTCATCACCATGGAGACAGTTGCAAAGCACAGCACACGGCCTGCCAGCCCTGCCGTGGCTCACTTGGTCACTTGTCTGTCTCTCTCTGTCCTATCTCTGGGCACAGGCCTGCTCTACATCAGCGATGGTCTTTGGTGCGTCACGCGACAGAATCAGAGGGCCTCCCTTGTCTTGAATCACCACGTCATCCTCAATCCTGACGCCCAGGCCGCGGAAACGCTTTGGCACCTGCTCATTTTCCTCGCAGATATATAACCCTGTAACAACAGAGGGGAAAAGGAGGAAACTTTATGAAAGCAGAAAAGCATGAAACATAAAGTAGAATGAACGTAGCAATGTAAGAGAGGGCTGTAACTGGTGGGGCTGACGGTATTCACCTGGTTCTATAGTGATGGCCATTCCTGGCTGCAGAGGCTGTGAGCGGGACAGCTCAGGGGTGTCATGGACGTCCATGCCCAGGTAATGGCCGACATGGTGGGGGCAGTACCGCCGTGCAGCCTGGGTTGAGCATGAACAAAACTAAAGGTTTAATCATAGAAGATTGATAACATGGATTTCAGGCCTGCTGTTGACTGAAGGGGTTTAACTGTGGTCAGGCAATTTACCAACAGCCTTAATAAAGCACAACTGAATCAAACAACAACAAAGTGCAAGTTCCAGCATGCAATTCAGGGGATTTCTGCATATGAGATCATTTGGACAGAAAATTGATGCAAGCAAACATTTTTGAATCCCAAATGTAATAATGGAATCAGAGCTTGCCACTGTTTTTGAATGACTTGGGTATTGTTTCAATCAAAAACAGCAGGAAGTAAGATTTCCCTTTAACCTGAAAACCTTTATAAGGAGGAAGGTCAACCAGCATTGCTCGTGATGCTGTAGAGCTCAGAGACACTTGCCAGTTTCATTTGTCAACTATTATTCCTGAAAAGTGAAATTTCAATGACTTGACTTCACCACATCCACCTCTCTCTTAACATCTGTTATGAGAGATAAGGTTAAGTGGACCAAGTAAGTGGTCCAACAACCAATAGCAGTCTGGACATATCGCTTAACACCACAAATATGAATCTGATGGTGGTGCTTGAAGAAAAAAATCTGGCAGAATTTGGTGCCAATCTATCTAGTAGATGTTAAAGTGAAACTCTCGCCAAAAAGCAACCAAGGCTTTCTCTGTGATTGAATATGAATCAAACCTTTGTGTAAATGTGTAATTACGACGAAAGAGGCACTTTTAAGATTTACCGTAGTTTTGTTTTCGGGGAAGCTATTTTTCAGTGGAGTGCTAACAGGCAGGAGAGTAATGGTGGACCTCCTACCTGCTACCGGTCGCACTCGGCCATGATGGCTGCGCGCCGGAGATCCAGCTCCTACGGTGAGTAGTTCAAAAACCTTCTTTTTAATAAACTCTGCGTACACAAACAATGTTCTCAATGTTCGTGTTCATGTGTAGAGACCCTGGTGATGCTACGAGCAAAGTTTCATGTTGTGTCGAGCCTTCTTAGTGTTTTAAAAATAGAGATTTTGATGCTAGCGTGCCAGTGCCCCATGCACTCCATTGAAAATTAGCTTGCCCAAAAATGAAACTACGGTAAATCTTAAAAGTACCTCTTTCATCGTAATTATGCCTTTACACGAAGGTTTGACTCATATTCAATCACAAACAAAGCCTCGGTTGCTTTTTGGCGAGAGTTTCACTTTAAGACAATAAAAACTTTGACCAGCGAGTGGCAGCAGAGGTAAAATCAAAGGGTCACCAAATTCAGTATGATTCATCCTCCGGGACCATGAATATCCACACAACCCCGGAAAAACACAGAATAACTACCAGAGGGCTGACAACTATGAGTAAAGCTTAATATAAAAGATCTCTCATTGGAGAAACCCTTCATCAAGTCAGTCAGCCAATCCAAAAATGTGCAATGTTTATGATTCTTTGTCCTGATGATGAATTATTATCTTAGTCTGCTAAACTAACAGATCCTTGGCTGCCAAAAAGTATTTTATTGCCCCACTGTACCTTTTTTTTTAGAGAGTGACCAGTTGAATATAGCTACATTCAGCTTTGGCTTGGCTTGCTCTTTTTATTTCCCTGAAAAGAACCACTGCAGGAAACGAATGCCTCCATTATTCAGAGTTATACAAGCATATTGTGTTTCATGGAGGGCTGTAATTAGGTCATTTCATCATTTACATTGGCTGAAGGAGCTTATGGCTATTTCCTGACCACAAACCACTGAATCTAAACTCTACCAAGTGTTCAAATTCAGTGCCCAGCTTACATGGTTACAGTGATGATCTGATCATGTCTCTCTCTGGTGTGGGTGATTGATATTCAGCGGCAGGGAAAGACTTTAAATTACATTCGCAACATTAAATGTGTGTTTGCATGTGTCTGTACGCAGAATGGCACTACTTCTTTGCTCCAAGTTATTAGCAGTTATTAGAGTGAAATATGATCTTGGGCTTGTTTATTTTTCAGAGATCATTTATTCATCAGACCTCTGAACTTAAAGAGCAGCTGAACATTTGGATCTGGGAAAAAAATAGCCTTCTTGTCCAGCAAATAACTTGCAACTCATCTTGAGAAATCGTGTTACTTGCAGCACAACAAAAAAATAGTTTTCCAAAAGACAAGAGCTGCTTACTAGTATTTGCAAAACTGATGACAGTAATGATCTACCAGTATTACGAGTATTACCTTCAGTACATCAGCATCACTGGTACTGGTCTTGACAATGCCTAGCTGCCGGAGCTGTCGTCCCAACAGAGCCAGCATGGTACTGTAGATGTGATCCAGGCTGACGCCCGGGGAACACAGAGACAAACAGGAGCGCTGGACCTCAAGGACGGCCTCGTACAGCTCAGCCTGGGCAGGGCTGAATCTGACAGTAAGGAGGTGAGGACAGCAGAGAGTTCAGACGTGTTTTACTTTAGGCAGTGTAGTATTGTGTCATGTAATGTTTTGCATCTGCATAGTAAGGACATTGTGACTTCTGTGACCTGTGAGGATATATCTAATCACCCAGATATTCTTTAATAACATGATTTTTCTTTGAGCAGTTCACCTTACTCCTTAAGAATATTTGGTCAAACTTACTTTCCATTCACTGGCCATGTTCGAGTGATATCACTGACATAACCAAAGTATTCACAGCCCCCATCAAGCAGCACCATTTCACCATCCTGATGGAGGAAGGATAAGTGGGAACATTTTTAGATACAAGTAAATCCTGCTACTAAGTAGTCACTTTAAATATGTTACCACTTACATCTTTTACAGAATGGTTAATGTAGATGTTCACTGCATCATTTAAGACAGGACAGATCCTTTAGCACATTCAACTTCCTTTACCTTGATGATCTGGTTGTTGTTGATGTAGTGCAGAGTGTTGGCTCTATTCCCTCCAGCAACGACAGGGGGATAGGCCAGGAAGTTGGCGCCATGTATCCGATTCTCAAAATCAAACTGCGAAAAAGAAAATATATTTTGGGGTTTTTTTCCACTTAACATGGTACTGCAAGCTTTAAGTTTGTGGTCATATATACTGACCTACAACAGCAAAACGTAGTAACTAAATTCTAAACTAAATTTCTGTGAAAACACCTTTTTAGATTTGCAGTAACTACAAAAATTGTACTAGAACCACCAAATAGACTACTAAAACAACAGAGGTATATCAAGCTAAAGCTAGCTGGTCATTTAAGTGTTAAGTTAGCCCTCTAAAGCTAAAACTATGTTTTTAATTTTTCCTAATTTATCTGTAAATAAAAAAACATAATTTTGATGAAGCAACCTCTTGGGAATGTAGATAATTATTCCACATAAGCAGTAGCTACTGTAAATTCCAACAAGGTGAAGACAAATGACCCAGGCTAAACTGACTACAAAAGCTAATTAACTTGACTGAACTGTGGAATTGCCTTTTCATCTTATGACTATAGTTTAAATACTATGCTGGGGTTAAGTAACCTTAAAATCACATGTTTGACTGACACATTTTAATTCATAATTCTATTTGAACAGACACAGAAACAGAGATACATTTTTATTCCTTAAAGCTTTGGACTCTAAATAATCTAAAAGCTTTAACAAACTAACATGGACACGGTTTACACAAGATTAACAAAGGCAAATGGGGTACAAGGAGTTTTTAGTAATTATGTTGATTTTTTGGGACACATTAGCTTGAAAAGGGCAGAAAAAAAACTTCCAAGCTGTTTCACATTTTGCCAGCCAGCCTGAAAACTAAACCCCTTTTTAAAAATTAACTTCAGGTTTTTCTGTCGGTACTGCTCTGTATTTTCTACAAGTAGTACGGTCTAACTGCACAGTCTATGAAAAAGCTAAAGTGGCAACAGCGTCTAACTTTCTTATACATCTAAGAGGATTTGTTTTCCCTCAGCTGCACTCATTGAGTGCTGGACTCAAATCCAGTGGCATGAATCAGTTTTAACAGGACAGAATGGCAAGGCAAACACTGAGTGCTCATACTTCAGTCTTTTGCACACTACTACAACATTTTTTGGGTACACAAAAATAAAAGTTACAGAGCACAATGTCAACATGCTTCTTATGTTGAAGAGTCCACAAATGAGAGCCCATTATTTCCTACACAGAGGACAAACTTTAGAGACAGAGAATAAGGTATCGAGTCTTGCATGAAGAAGAAAGAAGTGGTTATCAGGCTGTGTGCCTGCTACTTATTAATCCTCTGAATAAATTAGATAAAAGCTAGTCTTTTGCTGTCCTACAAGGTAGCATGAATGTTAACGTCATCAGTAACAGTCTATGACACTGCTGGCCTGTTTTCTCGGAATGACCTAGTTTGCTGGGTGCATGTAAACATACTGCTTGAGAACCAAAGACAAATGGTTCTCTCTGTGATCATCAATGAATACCTCTTTATCAGCAGCTGTCAATACTTTATGTAACGTGTTGTTTCTGTTGAAAATATAATACAATAATTTCAATCCATTATTTCATGTCATGTCCAGTTCGCTACTTCTTCATTGACTGAATAAATGAATAAAAATTGAGGTAGCTGTCATTACATTAAAAAGCTGCATCCATAAAAGGCATGAGGAATATAGAAGTCCACACATGACAGCAAGACAGAGAGGCAATGTAGAGCCACACAGACATCATTAAACATTTTACCTTAGCAAAGAGCACAGCTTCATCCACGTCTCCTCGAGACAGAGCCATCGTCCTCCTAAAAGCCTGAAAGACAAGGATTCAAGTTGGGCCAAGTATGCTGTGAATCTGTTTTAGAAATAATCTGAAGAAGTGTTGGAAGAAGTGTTGAAGAGAGTGTGGGGCTGCAATACAGAGTCATGAAAATGTTGCTATTTTGCAAGCATTTTTTGGGAATATGATATAAACTATAATGACACTGTTACTGTAAGCAATGTAAACACCAACCTGTGCACTGATGTGACCTGCCTCTTGCATGAGCGCCACCTCGGCTGAGCTCTTGACGGCCCTGAGAGAGTGTATGAGGGGCCTGAGAGATCGTGGTATCGACCCCGTCTCCAGCAGAGGACCCACGTGACTCTGGTGGAGGCGAGGGTGGGTGGGCTGAGAACTATCGTACCACAGCGTAGTGCCTGAAAGAAGATCAGAGTAGAGAGAAAATGGGAACAGTGAAGTTAAGGTCCTCATTAGTTCGTTGTCAAATGACAGCTGCTGAAACTGCAGCTAGACTCAGCAGGCCTGCTAAGTTTTTGATTTCTCCACATGTTGATATGCTGCACATGGTGGTGTAGGAAGAGCAATAAACAGCATTAGTTTGGTTAGTTATTGTTTTATAAATGTTTAAAAACCTTTGCAAAACTTGTCTGAAAGTTTAATTTTATTATTCATCCTTTAATCATTTTCTCTTTTAAAAGTGATACTGTGAGAAAATACAAAGATTAATCTAAAATCTGACCTATTTGTTTCTTGTTCAAGGATGTTTTACTATAGTATATAGACTTAAATCCTTCCAAGGGTTATGTCTGAGCAAATACCTTTTTTATTTACAATATTTAGTATGTCCCTTCTGGGCTATTGTAGAAACATGCTGGTGCAACATGGCAGACACAAATGGCTTATTCTAAAGTGACGAAAAAAACAATAATTCTTAGTTTCAGATGATTATACGCTATTGAAAAGATAAGTTATGTGTGTTATAGTCCACTTCTGCTAATAGATCCCCCTAAATCCTTCACACTGGAACGTAAACACCCTTTGGCATGGTTCTCATTTTAAGACAAAAAGATAAGAAACATTTAAAAGTCAGCTGGAGATGGAAACCTTTAGCATATCCATTAGCTTACTCTAGCTAGCTACAGTTGATCAAATCTGCTCGTGTCAGTCTTCATTATAGCTGTCAAATGCGGCTGTTAACATGAATCAACTAGACATCTCGTTCAACAGTGAAAAAAACAAACAACAATTGTAGCTCTGTGAGGGGATATTCCTAGTGATGTGTCCTAAAGCTCCTATCCACCCACCTTTAAGGCTCTTTAGCACGACACCCAGTTCTTCGATGCTATGAACTCTCTCGATGCCGGTCAAAGCTGCCGCCCCATCCTTCCCTGACCGGGGCCCGTCCCACAGCTCTCTCCCTGGGTCTCTACGGGGGACAAACAAGATGGCCTGGTCTGGTCGCCCTTTCCCATAAAGGACCAAGGCACTGTCAGGCTCTAGGATGCCGCTGAGGTAGAGGAAATCCTGAGGAACATTAGGCTCCAGGTTAATTAATGAAGCCACAGCAAAAACACCATCCATTAAGACAATAAGCTACAACAAGAGCAGAGTCGCACGTAAAAGTGTTCACCTTTGTGACTGAAGTTTGCTTATCTTAAATTGTTACTATGATTTAACGAAGAATGAAGAAAAGCAACTTGAGACCAAACGCACCTGGTTCTGGTGGAAGGGATAGGGGATGTCATTGGTCATATAGCGGGTCGGATGAGACAAAACAATGACCACATGGGTGCTGGAGGACACAGAGGGTCCCAGTCTGTCTGCCTGGGCCTCAATAAGTGAAGCGAGCCTATGTCTGCGGAGCTCGTATTCTGTCTGGCTCAAGCCTGGGGTCACCTCACCTGAGGAGAAGGGATCACATACGTGGTGTTTAACAGTAATTCATCACCAACCTTTACACTGTGCACTGTTATTTGTCTCCTTGTGGTGTAAAACATGGTGTAAAAGCACTCTATAAATAAAACATACGATGAGCATTATCATTCATTATTATTACTTTACATGACATGATGATGCGAAATAAGTGAGAGAAAAAGCCTTGAGTTGTCTGTCATCTACAACAGTTTCTTCTTGTATTGCTTTGTGCATTCTGTGCTTGACCAGTTCCAGGAGTATGAATCCTAAGTCCTAAATAAATAACAACATTTTGCTGATTTGACTGTACCATATACATTGCAGTTTTCCCTAAAAAGTGTAGATGTGCTGCACTGTAATCACTCACCATGTTTGATGAGATGTGGATGGGTGAATGGGCTGGGCTGGCCCAGGTACCGAGTTGGCACCGTCTTTGGTTTCAAACTTCCTGGTTTTACAGAAATGTTTCTGCACGGGCAACGCACACGTCCTACAGACAGCAACACAACACAGACGTTACAGACTACTGCACTTAGCACCTATGATGCTGCATGCAGCTGCTTTAAACATTCATTCTGTTTCAGTCAAAGAATGGTTTACAGAGTGGAGCCTCACAGATGGATGTTTTTATTTATCACAGATATATCAATATGGCTGCACTTTCTATGTCAGCCAATAACAGATAAGACACTGCAGTACAGAAATGTCAAAGATGACGTGCCTTGAATCTTTTAAAATATTTTTTGGACTGCAGTATTCAAAGTGTTCTCATAAGTCTGTGAAAAAACAGTAGACACAGGCTCTTTATGACAATATTTGGTCTCCCTTCAACACCTTAGAGTAGTCCTCATAACAGTCAAGTGCAAAAGCACTTGCTTAATTTATCATGATCCTTCCTCTTTCATACAATGTATCTGAAGGGTCATGATGCTATTTCAAACTCAATGAAGTGAGGTTTCTCTTTAAAAATATCTGTTATTGCATCAAACACCAGCAATCAAATCTAAAAAATACCTAGAACATAAATATCGTCAACAAAATATTGAATCTGCACTTTATTGTTATAGCTGGTCAATGTACATTAATGCAGCTAGGTGCAGTGGTTCCAAAACAAGGGGTCAGGTCAACCCCAGAGGGTCATTATATAAATCTGACAGGTCATGAGATCATTAGCACAAGAGGAAACGTTTTGCTATTGGACTACAGATTTAAACTACTTCAAAGCAGTTAGAGACATTAGGATATTTTACTTTTTCATTTAATCATTTATTTTGTGACAAATCTGAATTATTTTGTGTTTAGTGAATAGTTTTGGCCCCCAAAAATAATGCAACACATTTCATTTGTATTTTATTGCATATCCATGCACATATACCCATATCCCTAACTGATTCTGAGTTGTGTCTATTCAAACTTCTAACTTTTCTCTAAACTTAACTTTTTGACTTGAGTATAAAAAATAAGAGAACATCTGCTTCTATAGAGAGGATATCAATCTTTGGTGAAACTCCACTCATTGACAGCTGAAAGCTAAAAGGGTCCCAAACCAGACACTGTTTTATGGCAAAGGGCCACAGCTAAATGGGGATATCAACTCCTGATTTACACTGTAAATTTAAAAGCTTCTCATGTGTTTTTATAAAAAAAACTTAATATGAAGACCATATAGTAGGTGTCAAATAAATGTAGTGGAGTAACGTTTAATATTAATGACGCTATAGCTTAGTTTCCCACTGAAAAGTAGCTGCTTTGAGAGTAGTATGTAGCAACCTTGCATAAAATGGAAATACTGAAATGGCTAAAGTACAAGTAGCTGTAAAGTATACTTACGTACAGTGCCAAGGGACAGTACGTAACAACATTTAAGTGGGCTCACCTCGACTCCAGTTACTCCGGGGCAGCAGCCTGACAGCAGACCGGACCCAGGTGCTGGTCGAGGGCAACATACTTGCTGGTCGTTGAGGACACCGACCTCTTACAGCATGTCGTCCCACTGCTCACATAGGACACAGTCAGCGAAGTGCAGAGTTGTCTACTTACAAGAGATTTTTACGGAGACACGTAGCAGTATGTTGTTGACACTTACCAGAGTTAAAATCTTCTCAGACAACTGTTAAATTTCTCTTTAATAGACAGTCAGCCGAGCTAGCTTGCTGCCCCCATATTTGCTAGCAGCATTCATTCGGGGTCCTCAGGAGTTTACTGCCCTGAGTTTTGTTTCCCAGGCAGAGATTCTTAATCCCGCCTCCTCCTCATCGATTGGCAGACACACATATTCTTCTGTATGGTCTTAAAGAGCAACATTTGATTAGGGAAAAAACATTATGTTCGTATTTCAATTTCTGAGGTGAATTTGTTGTAACTGTATAGGGTGAAGAACTCAAGAAAAGCAAAGATAAATCGGTTCGAAAAGATGTACAAAAATGTGTTTTTAAGAGGTAGAGGGAGAAGTGGGACAAAACATGTGATGATCTTATAAAAATGATCTTATGAAATATAACGCACCATTGCATGTGGATTAAACTATTCGATAACATATAAATATTTGCTTCATATCCTTAGTGGGGCTCCCAAGGGGCCCTGACCCTTTTGGCTCCATAAAAAATACTACAGGAACCATGTTTTTGGAAATGAAGGAACATGTCACCCAGTGCAACAATGTGGCTCATTGATTTGTTTTTAATAGTATCTGAAAAGTATTGAAGCTCTGTTATACAGAGGAATAAGATATGTCTTTAGATACCACGGAATACAATCTATGTGATTAATTTATCATTGGTTTTCCTATTTTTCAGGAGATATTTATAATTAGAAAAGTATAGTTTAGGATACACCACCAGACCTTTCCTTTTTGACCAAGAGCTACAAGCCCTTGGGTAATGTAGCCTGACTTGTTCCAGTGGCAGCTCATGAGTGGCAGAAGCTGTCTGGTGAGTACCTGCATGAGGGGCTACCTGAAAGCCCTCACTCAGGGGAAATACATGCTGGCACAACGGAGGAGAGTGGCACGGGGATTTATGTTCCCTGAATTTGTCCCGCAGGGAGCTCTGTATTTACACGTAACAGCAAGCCCCACCAATGACATGCTTATGTGAGGCCACAGGTCATGCAAGCATAGGGGTTAATTCTATTTGTTTCATGTCACACATACTTGCATGACTACAAATCACAACGTGCTTCCTTGAAATTATATGAAAAGTGTTGTCATGCAGTGATGTAACCGTCATTCTATGTGGTAATACTGACGTTTCAAGGTTGAAAAAGGTCTTCAATATTGCACTTTTTATTAAGAGACAATATAGGACTTGCCACTATACAATGTTCTCCACTTAATCGTTTGAAATCAGCCACTACAACCCAGCTTTTATAACGTCTGGGTGTCCGCCTGACAGGCCAAACCCAGGGCATCAATCCTCTGCAGTGCCCTGTCGGTCTGTCCGGCACCTCGCCTGAATGAAAACACAGGAGCGTCGCCACTACTGGAGTAGCTGTGTTGTGGTGATTTAAAAAAAAAGACTGCTGCAACCTCACTCTGCAGTTGTGCTACTTGGCTGTCAAAGGTGTGCGTCTTCGATCAGGTGCGTTTCCGCTCGAGTTTTAAACCGCACTGGCTGTAGAAACGAAGTGTTCATCTTGAAGTTAAACACGGCCCGTGTTGCAGCTAGCTAACGACGATATCATGCGTCAAACGGTTACCGCGTCACGGAGGATTGTCATTTCTAGAAACTTCTGGTTTGCGACCATCATGTGAACAGTGATTAATGCTAGCTGTGGCCCTGCTAGATTATTAGTTGAACATATTGTTGAATTTGCATGGCGTGAACAAAGTGAGGCTCAAACGTCAGCGCACGCTCATTCAATCCCTGCACGTTAGCTTACATAGCCTTCGCTGTCATTAGCAGCTGAGCACGTAAACAGCAGTCTTGGCTAATAAGTTTGTGTTTTCTCCTCGCTGGTTTTCCCCACATGCAGCGCGCTGAGTGCTGGGCGTGACAGAGCAGTATGGACCCTCGAAAGGTTACAGAGTTGAAGGCCTTCGTGCAGATGTGCGAGTCCAATCCCCAGATCCTGCACCTGCCAGAGATGAGCTTCTTCCGGACCTGGCTGCATGGGTCAGTACGCCTCGGAGTTTAGCCCCAGTGAAGCCTGACCTAGGATTGGACTGTATCTTGATTGCTACTGAGTATTTATTCTCTAATTATGTCACAACAGTACTTAGATAAGCTCTCAAACACACTGCAGGCTTACCACGTGCCTACTCCCGTTAGTCCTGCCCACCTTCGAGTTAAAACAATGGACCCCACGCTCTGTGTGTGTGTGTGTGTGTGTGTGTGTGTGTGTGTGTGTAAATATCATGTATTCAAAAAATTCATCAAACAATTCATTTTCAATTAGGTTGTTCATTTAGTTTTAATTAAATAGTCGATCAGAGTAATCAGAATATTATCATTAGTTTCTATGCTGTTTGACAAAGTTATTTGAGACATCACCTTGCTCTCTGGGCCTCATTTGTTGGAATTATACACCCAACAATTAATCGAGTAATAACCATGACCCTGTATACACATTGTAATAGATACTGATGTCAATAATTTGTGATTAAAAAGTACATTTTCTGGGAAATCAATTGAGAAAAAGCTGTTTGACAGAATAAAACACATTTGATGTGTGTTTTGGCCCTCCGTGTTTTCTCACTGATTTGATCTCCATCGTTTTTTATTTCAGCATGGGCGCAACAATTCCTGCCCCACCCAGCTCAAAGGGTTCATGCCAGGTAACGCATCAAAATTTTTATGTTTACTTTTGATGAGCTGATATTCATTTTTTCTGTCTTTAATTTCCTAATTGGGCCTTGTGTCACATTCTGATAATTGTTCATTGTTCAAGAGGAAAATATAAGAAAATACTTGGAGATGAATTGCGTTTGCAGCTGAGAAGTTACTTGCAAGTTTTCACACATGTCACATGATGTAACAGAGCGATCTTTCACTTGTAGGGTGGCTGTCCTTGTGGCCCTTCACCTACATCTGCATCAGCTCCACCTCCTGAGCCTGAGGCTCCTGGGCTGTCTGAGAGTGAGGAGAGTGAAATAGGTACTGTATGCCCATCTCCGCCTATGACATAGTGTTTCTCTGCTCACAGCTATAGATGTGATTCCTGTTAAGAGACTAGATCTACCATTACCTGTTTAACCATGTTTTTCTACAGTCTGTGGTTCACATGCACATATGGAACAAGTTTAATAAACTCATGTAAACATTTAACATAAAATGTGTGTGCACGTGTAGAATAGCCAATTTAAAGTATCAATATTTCTATATATATATACCTTTTGTTTATAGGTATGCTCAAAAGAAGGGAAACCAGCCTTGGCTGCAACATACTGGTTGAATTAAAGCATATTTTGTGATAAGAATGAAATGAGAAGCTTCACCAAATTTAAGTAAAATGGTCTACCTACATTGCTTGAAGAGTAATGGATATGGATTGTGCGTCATCTATTTGTCTTTTCAGAAATCGACAATGATGGAGTGATCGAGCCAGACACTGATGAACCACAGGAAATGGGAGATTTTGAAAATATTGAGGTAAAACGTCTATATTATCAATGAATAATGCACACATATACTCATTCATACCATTTTTAAAAAATGTTTCAAGGAAATTCCATGCCTGGAATAACGAGCTTAGCTGTTTCCACTTCAGACAGGATTTGTTTGAACATCAGTGTCCTTATTTTTCCTCAGATCACAGAGGAGATGATGGATCAGGCCAATGAGAAGAAGATGGATGCCATCAATGCTCTAGGGGAAGGTCAGTTGATATTCTGTTCACAACCTGACAAGTGCATGCAGACACAGTTTGTATATGAATTAAGTCATTAGGAAGATACTCAAAATGACTGTTTTCACGCTTTATTTTCCTGTACAGGCGACCTGCAGAAAGCTTTGGATCTTTTTACTGAAGCCATCAAGCTGAACCCTTGCCTCGCCATCCTATACGCCAAGAGGGCAAGGTGAGAAACCTCAGTGCCGTTCATTCAGTTACTCATGACAACGCATTACAGTGTTACCTTTTAAAAAAGTGAAGTACATTGAGGGGCTTTTGGTGTCTCTTTGCTTTTATAATTACTCTTTTGTTATGGATGACTGTGAGTGTAATCACTTGTGCTTTTCTTGTTAGTGTCTTCATCCAGATGCAGAAACCCAACGCAGCCATCAGAGACTGCGACAGAGCCATCAGCATCAACCCAGACTCTGCACAGCCCTACAAGTGGAGGGGAAAAGCTCACAAGTACATATCTATTTAAGAGATCTTCCACAGGGCACATGGTTTCTAATGTGTTAAGTAGACAAACACCTGACTTGGAGCTGCACCTTTTACACATGCGTGACATAACCAAACCCTCGGTGTAAACACTCACAAGTACAACACACCTCATTTTGTTTGGCAACTGGCTTTTTGATATTTCATCAGCTGATGGCCTGGATGTAGTTTGTCAGAACTGTAGGACCAGATTCTCACAATGCGATTGCTGCCAAAACCCTCCTCTACCACGCAGAAGATCCAACGCAAAATTACGCAGAACTCGCATAGTAAACACTCTTTTTCGACAAATGTTCGATCATGGCTGAAGCTTGTTTTTCTTTTACTGTCATTGTAAAACATGGGAGCGGCACAGATGGACGACATGTCTGTGCTTTTATTTTATTATTTCTGGGGTTTTTTGCACACATATGCCTTTAAAATTGAAATCACAGACTGGCACAGATTACAACCAAAATTTTAGTAAATTCATCTTACAAATGTTGCGATGCGATTAAAGGGTACAACGAAAAATATGTTTGAAGATGGCTGACTTGAACTAATGAAGCCAAGATTGTCAGTGAATTGATGCAGGTCTTTCTATGTGCCATCATGCTGCTTATGCCATCTGGTTCGTACTCTGATGATACTATATTTTGTGTGTGTGTGTGCTGCTGCAGGCTGCTGGGCCACTGGGAGGAGGCAGCCAAGGACTTGGCCACAGCCTGTAAACTGGACTATGACGAAGCTGCCAGTGAGATGCTGAAAGAGGTCCAGCCTAAGGTATGATACTAGATAGGGAATAAAGAACACTTTTTTAAATGTATTTGTAGTAACTGTAATACAGATGTTATTTTGATGTATTTTAAGCACAGAATACAGGAGTTGTTATTTGTGATTTCTTTTGGTGTTAACACAATCCCAACACACAGACTGTTTGTTTGATCAGGGGAGGGAATCACAGATGAAGCTCCCAGCTCTGAGTTTGTGGTATTTGTGGTCATTCATGGTATAATTCCCTTCTTCTTATCAGGCT
This sequence comes from Diplodus puntazzo, assembly GCA_963678695.2. Taxonomy (NCBI): domain Eukaryota; kingdom Metazoa; phylum Chordata; class Actinopteri; order Spariformes; family Sparidae; genus Diplodus; species Diplodus puntazzo. The sequence continues at coordinate 20,359,285 of OZ023174.1, forward strand.
AAGAAAATCATGGAGCACAGACGCAAATATGAGCGCAAAAGAGAGGAGAAAGAGATCAAGGAGCGACAAGAGCGGATAAAGAAAGCCAGAGAGGAGCACGCGCGGGCTCAGAGGGTGAGTTGCTGACGGGGTTTCCTATTTCAGGCAGAAATATACAATAATGGGCCCTTGAAGTTGGACCATTAGGAAGTATTATGAACTTACAAAATAGTGTAGCACGGAATTCTCCTTGGATTCATAGTAACGCTGGATTACCAGTGTATGTAGTAAGATAGTTAGCCAGAAATGCTAACATTTGCAGCATGTAAGAGCAGAAAAAAACACTGTTTAATCAATTTCTTACACATTTGCTTGTATGTTTTTGGTTATCTAAAAAAGCCTCTAAAAAAAAATGTACATGTATCACTCATGCACACCTTCAACATGTGAAGACATCAAATGCTCATCAGACTTGCCGTGTATAGTTATGGTTGCTAAGCTAGGATTGGAATTAAGAAAAACGGGTTTAGTGAATGGTTAGTTGCTTTCTAATTTCCCACCTCGGACTATGAACAAATCCAGCAGCAGGCTATGTCTCTCTGCATCATCGCGTTTTCAAAACAACAGTAGAAACCCGCCATAACTCTTGAATGCGTCAAACATTTGTAGACTTCTGAGCCATTCTTCTGTTTGTCAGCAGGAGGAGGAAGCACGACAGTCTGGAGGAGGATTCTTCCCAGGTAGGAGCACGGAAACAAGCCCATTCTTTGCATGATAAGATGAGACCAACCCACCAGATCTTATTACGAGAGAGACTACAGCTAATTAGCCTCACTGTTGTTCTGCAGGTGCTGCCGGGTTCCCAGGCGGCGCCCCCGCCGGCATGCCTGGTCTGGGAGATTTCCTGAAGGATCCTGAACTGCTCAACGCCATGAAGGTGATTTTACTGCTCACCATTATTCCTTTGCATCCCATCACTTCTACAGCTATGTCCCATGTCTTGGATCATACAGATGTTTAAATCACTTTCTTGCTGAAACTAAAAAGTAACTTTTAGCATAAAGCCTGGAAAGGAGGGTAGCATGGCTGCGTTTAAAGGTAACTGAAGCTCCTCTCAAGCACCTCTAAAGCTCGCTAATACAAAACTAAAGTCAAATACGCTTTAAACACTATGAAGGCCCCGTGAAGAGTCGGTTTATTCAGACATACAGTATTTCACATGTAACAGGTTGCCTGTCTTTTTGAAGGTTCAGGACAACAAATCCCAAATCATCATCCCCACTTACTCTGGGGGAGGAGGATGATGAGGGGACAGTCATGTTTTAATTCCACACACCAGAGAGCGAGTTTGAGCCTTTGGCAGCGGCATATCGAGATGGACTTAGATGCATTATCCTGTTGTTTGTTCAAAGAGATTAAAAAGCGAGAGAGGGGAAGGTCGTTTCTACACAGAGCAGCCAGTGTACTCTCACAGCCAGCGCGCCCTGAGAGGCAAACTCGGTAAGCTCTAGCTGTTTTCTACCCAGAGGACAACAGTGTTTTGCTGGGTAGAAATCTGTGTATCACTGCCACTCAACCTGACTAACTGGGATGTCACTCATTTTCATTTTGTCAGTGTGATTACTGTCAGCGTCTGGTTTAAAGACAAATGTAGACCTCTAGGTTTTTAAAGTCGGGAGGAGGATGGACTGTCCCACAATCTGTGATCGCATTTTATCCAAATTTTTCATGCACCCGTGACAGAGAAATGAGTCATCAGATTTCACATTTGAAACAGATGGAAAGGGTGAGTGGGTTATGTAAAAATAGAAAAGGCATTTTACTGATGTACTAATAGATGGTAGAATGATACAATAACATGTTCATGGGACCTTGAACGCTGCTCTATTATAGGTATTTAATAACATTTATATAAAATATATCTGTAGAACATTTAATATTGACTGAAAAAGCAGCAATTAAAGTCAGTTTAAAAATCTTCACCTTTTGTGAAGTTGATAAATTGCCTCAGGTGACGTCACTTGACTCAGCATTGGTTCATCTCTCCTTGTGCCTAGCTGCCTGAGGCTACGTTAGCTACCTCTAGCATAACAAACTGTCAGTGGCTGAGTTGCATTTTGGTGAATGTATCAGCCAAAAAGCTTGGAGACAAGACTAGAAGGAGCAAATGGAAAAAAGGGACGGGCCAGTTGGATCACCTAAATGTGAAAGTGACTGTGAAAAACTGTTAACCTTCGCCCACGCATCCCGGGAACGGAACAAAAAAAAATTCCATGACACTGTGTCTTTTAAAGCTGATTTGGACATGCATTTCATGAATAAAGGTTGACCATATTAATCTGTATCCAACTCCAGGACCCCGAGGTGATGGCTGCCTTCCAGGATGTGGCTCAGAACCCCGCCAACATCGCCAAGTATCAGAACAACCCCAAAATCATGGCCCTTGTCACCAAGCTGAGCGCCAAATTTGGAGCACCACCGCAACCGTAGACAGAAAAAGGACCAAAGCTGAGAGGAGAGGGGAGTGGATACGTGGTGGAGAGCCACAATGCAGATCAAACAGGGGGAGCGGGTGACGGGTTCATTGGTGTGATGTAGAGAAAGCATGGCGAGTTCTTTTTTAAATGTTCTAAATCAGCCTGTTAGCACTGTTAGCAATGTCTCAACAAACCAACCCAATGGTTAGGGGTCAGGTGTGACAGCCACTCCTGACCGGTCTCAGCTGGGACTTCACTTAACTACAGGCTGACATTTGTTAACCTGCATCTGGAAACGCTAAACTGGGAGCTCATGCATTAAGACACTAGCTCAGAAACGTTTCTACAACCATTTAATACATGGTAATGTTTTAGCTACCGGCCTTTTCTTTCTCCGAGCAGAGCCGATCTCTCACACACAACTTTCAGTACCTTTTTGTTAACAGATCTATTATTAAAGATGCAAAAAAGTTACTGATCTTGATGTCTGTTGGTTAAAAAATGACCCACAATAATAAAACCTCTGTTGCTGCAAAACAGGTCTGACAGGAGGTTTTTGTTTGTTTTGCATTGCATCTTGTACAGCTAGGCGGTTTTACAGAACGACAACACGCACAAACACTATTTGAATTTAGCAATCTCAATTGAAGACCTTCTGGTACTCACCAAACCGGTTCATCCAGATCGGATGATATCTGAATTTACACAAACACTAACTCCTGGATAGATGTGGTGCCTACCCTAAAAGTTAAGGAGAGTGTTGAGACTATTTTCATTCATCATCATATACAAGTTCCAGATTCTTCATCAACGTTGGAAGTAACTGTAATCATGTCAGTATTTTCTGATGTTAAAGGGGCTATATGTAATTTGTAGCCATTTACATGTGTTAATCTTTTTTTTTTTTATCGCCAGTATATGAGCGGATTCTAATGTGAAAATGATACCTTGCACTTTCAGTTGGTTATACAAGCCTGTGGACAATTTAAGGTGTTTAATGCTGCTGGTCTGAGTTCTTCTGTGAAGGATAGGTCAGATTTCCTGTGAGCGCCTCGTCTCAGTGTCTCTCCCTGCTTGCTAACAGAGCAACAGTAGTGAGCGGTAGTTTTAAATGGAGTCAGCTAACAAACTAATCAAGTGCCAGAGACCCTTTTAAAAAACAGCACATATTTGATAGATTAATCCATTATAGAGCTGCAACTAACAATTATTCTCCCCCCTCCCTCCATCATTTGCTCAATTAAATTAAAACAGATAAAAATGTGCATCATAATTACACAAAGCCTGAGATTTGTCATCAAATTACTTTTTGTTTGAGCACTTTGAATATGTCCAGGTTTTGGTGTGTTCAGTGAACCAGCACAGAATAAATAAAGGAAGCAAATATTCAGAATTTGGATTTGAATTTAGGAAATTATTCAAGTAGTTTGAGAAATGACGTTAATCCATTATCAAACTTTATTTTGCTAGAAGGAATCGTAGTATATTTCTGGTCGTAGCTCTAATCAGGTTATCATGTTCAACTAACACTGTTTTGAGCAGGTACTCTGAATATACGAGTGAGCACCTACAGGTGCTACAGCACAATTCAGGCCCAGAGGGAGAGTGGGTCACCAGGCCACTTAATCCTCCCAGGGCATCTGTGTGTCAGCCAGAGGATTATTGCTCTGTAACACATGCTCAGTCCAGGCTCTCATGGAGTCAGTCTGAATCACTGCAGAAGAGCTGATCTGACAGGGCAAATTCTTCTTCAAGCCTTTTGTCCACCAAAATGCTATTTAACCATCATCCAAGTGGTGAAAGTGAATGTTGAACTACGGTTTTTCATTTAATACAGTTCCTGGCTTTCAAAAATCAGCACACTGAACCATCAGAAACCCTACTACCAGAAGAAGTACAACATCGGTTTTGTGACAACGTTTCGTTTTATTTGTGTACTTACAATATACTAAAACAAAGACATGGGTGTAAAATAACAACGAGGATTACAGGTGGGAGGGAACAGAAGCAGTTAGGGTGACTCTTGAAGTAGCCAAGAAAAAGGTCAACAATAATACAGCTAGTGTCCATATCTGTAAAGAGACGACAAACAGAGAGAGAGGGGACATACTGTCAATACAGCACAATGCATTTCAACACATATTCACAACTTGTCACTATCTAAGGCAATGAATGAGCACCCAAAGTAAGATTCATTGAACTGTGACAATAATACACAGACATGCATGCGTACAACACTACGAAGTACGGATACTCACTTCTGAAACTCCCACTCCCTGTTGTCAAGAGGGCACACCTGTCTGGTTTTCAGCCAGCGAGAGATACAGTGGAAATGGAAGGCATGCTGAGGGAGAGAAAAATGAAATCAGGGTACAAAGACACGTGAATACATGCACCATACACCTGAGCACAAGCAGCAACCGTTTAATGTAACATTCTTCATTATAACCAGTTTTTCCCAAAACAAAATGTGACATTTGTCTTCTTTTACTCTATTGTTAGGAGTTTGTTTGCATCATTAATGTTTGTAAATACAGGAAAAATTACCACCTATATTAAGTGAAATTGGAATATTGTAAGCAGTACTCACACTTGTTCTCTTGCATACAACTTATTAATATTCCTGGGCTTTTCTTCTGCAAGTCAAAGGCTACTTACACATGTGTCACTTTAAGCAGTTTCCTGCATTTTTATAACAGATTTGCATCAATTAGCATATTTACCGACACATTCCTGGAAGGCCCCTGCAGTCTTCATGCTACCAAAACTGCTGATTTGTCAAAATGGTGCACAATTCTTTGTAGAGAGGTTCTATCACTTGTCTTATAGGAAACAGTTAAGGTGTGTTTAGATAAATTGTTGGTTTAACATGAGTGTGGAATTTTTTTTGTTCTTCACACTGGCTTAAAATGTATCTGGAGCTGTAATCAGAGCAACATTTCCTTCAGCTCATACCTGTACAATGCACGCTTAATAATAAAAGTCATTGATCATGACAGAGTTTTGTGTAAGTTTCTAGACACAAATGAAGCAGAAATTATGATTTTAGATCAAAACATAAGTATCTTACAGTTTACAGGTCAACAGAACCACAATAGATGGCATTTAACTGTGATATTACAATGTGAATTTGTAATCTGAACAAAATCTATTAACTGTACTTTCATCAAAGACTTACTGTATACTTGGAAACAATATGTGCATGTTTTCTATAGAACTATACAATAGAATGTTAATGTTTAGTCTAAAGGTATATTAGTCTAAAAATTGATTTTTGATGTTCATTTTGGATATCTCTACCTCTTGAAATTACTAATTTTGTTTGTGATGCTTATAACATTAAAAGTTGCATTTTAAAAAACATTCCAGACGCAACGTCCATGCTTCCTGGAATACTACATAGACTCTGTGAAAAGCTGTCACTGGGAACTATTTAGCTATGTTTGAAAATAAAAAATAAAAATTGTACAGCACAGCGACAGACCTGATGCATATTCAATCTGAAAGCATGAGAGGTAGAACAACATGTCTCCTTGAAGAGTTGTGCAATGTGCTTTGAGGTATATTTTCTCTAGTGTGGTGGGTGTTTTCAGAGGTGTTGCACAATCAGCACCAACATGCATATAACTCCTGCTCTATTAAAAACACAGTGCTCACAATGGACAACAGGGTGTTCGACACACCACTGTTTTGATTTAAATAAAGGTCTTGCTATGTATTGTCAGGACTGAACGTGCCCCTGATCGGTGATGATTAGAAGCAGGTATGGAGACTCACATTGCAGACACCCCAGGCCACAGTGCACTCTTCAGAGGTTGCAGAAGCTTGGTTAGCCTGGCACTCTATACCTGATGAGGGAGAGAGAGTTGTGTCAACGCTGATTTTCACAAAACAGGCTGATGAAGATATGTTTGATGAAAGTCAGTTTGAGCCTAAAGAAGTCATTTAAGTGAACTCACAGAGATCCATGATGTGGTTCCGACAGATAGCACAGTTATCCACCACAATGTCCCAGGCCCACAGCGCCACAGCATTCCACTGGGGGGGATCAGAATCACAAACAAACATTATCTAACTGACACATTCACTGCAGGTCGTCTTATTGACACTGAGGAGAAAGGAAGTGACAGATTACTTAATCAGGGCTTGACAAGTGAATTACATTTACTAGGTTACATTTTTATTTAACAAGCTCTTGTCTTGCTTGAGAAGCATACCACATAAAGTTACTGTGGTAGCAGCAAGTAATCCAAAGAAATACAAGTCACCACATTTTAATAAGAGTTAAATAATGAGATTATTAAAATATTTTTAAATAAAGATGATGATATAAAATAGTCATAGCTAGCTATATTAATTGACAATCATATCCTTTAATGTGGGATTCCCAACAGTACTTAGTGGTCATTTGGTGCCTTTAGCGTAGTAGGCACAAAGTCATGATATTTATGTTAGGTTGACCAAACATTCTGAAATTAAATTTGGAAACGTGTTGCTCTCATATTCTGACCAGTAACTGTATCGTTTTGACTCACTATGGGGGCTTTCAATCCTGGGGAATAGATTTTGGCTAGGCTAATTTAGCTCGTAGGGTTAAGAGCGTTGCTGTTAGCGGTTATGGTTTTAAGTTAGCATTAGCACGGGGTTTTAATTGATTAATCCGTGCGTTGGGGCTGGAGCTCCTCGTCACGTCACTATACATTCTTGTTCTTAAATAGCTAGCTCTAAACTGGTCCCAAAAAGAAAAGTGCAAATTCATTCCCTGTATGGGGAAGGCTAACAGCAAGCTAACTTAGCTAGCGTAAGTTGTTCATACGCTAGGCTACAGTGAGTTAGCGCTAACGTCACAATGCTAGCTACTTAATGGCATTGAGCCGTGTTAATTTAACTGTCATTTTGGGTTGCTGACCGATCAAACAGTTTCTTTATGCCACGAAAATGTATTACTTAATACTTCCATACCTTCTTAACTTCAAATCGCTTCTTGCTGGCTCCACTGTTTGTGCCGCTCGGCGTATCAACATCCATAGCTGCTGCCATCTTGAAAGGAGAAGTTTGGCGTGACAAAGTAGTTACCCGGAAGAAACACAGCCATTTCCGTTGCTGTACTCTGTTGGGGTGGCAATACGGGATTCTAGTCGTTTGTGTAATGTGATAATTATGGAGATCGCTTAGTTATGTTGGCTAGGAGAGGCATATTGTATCACCATTAGTATGAAGTGAGAAGTTAATTAAAAAGGAAAAAAGAAAATCACAGACAGGTTCCACCGAGATTTGAACTCGGATCGCTGGATTCAGAGTCCAGAGTGCTAACCATTACACCATGGAACCCCCGTGACCCCTCGGCTTAAGTAGCTCTCTCTGTCGATTTATCTCAATTCAACTGGAGGGTAAATAGGTACAACACAACGCACACATTGTCTAAAGGAACTTGTCGTGCATCCATAGAGCATATGACTGACATGCTGCGTATGATCTTGTTTCTTTGCAGCACTCAGTTAAATATAAAACACAAAAGAATGACCAGACATCATAGGTATTCTGTTGAAATTTCTATGTATGAATGTTTGTTATTAAATGTGTTTTTTTTTTTATTTGATTTGCTAAACATTATTACAACATTATTAAAAGATGGCTGTAGCAGTGTGAACTTATTGTTCAATGGGGCTGACTGTGTTAAAGCTCCTATTTGTCAGAAAAGTGCATTTTTGAGTCTCATTCCAAACATGTCAAAAACAGACATTTTGGGATTGTAGTACCAAACATTTTTATTTTTTGAGTTTTATGAGACTCAAATATCATTTTTTCTTTCAAATAGCCCCTTTAAAGATGGTGGTTATACTTTCTAACCATAATCGTAATAATGCAACACGAATATCTGCCTGAGGATTTAGCAGGAAATTGGCTCTGTACTCAGACTGCTTGTTTCCTTTATTTCAATTTCTTTCCCTTTTTTTGCTTTGCTGTGGTTATTATGCTTCAATGGGAAAGAGTGAATGTAAATGTGACACAGTTATAATCTGAAGCACTTTATTTACATGACAACATCAGACTGTAATAACAAACCCACTCATATGATTGCTGGATTAACCGTTTCTTTATTTATGAAAACGTCTTCTTGTTCTTTGTCACTTTTGGTGCCACAGGTTTCCTCGGAGGCCTTTTCTTGGTTGGTTTGGGTAATTTAGCTTTGGGCTTCACAGGCTTAGCTTTGAGTCCAGGAACCTTCGAGAGGCTGGGTTTGGGTTTCTTTACTTTTTGAGGTTTGAGGGCCACAACAACCTTTTCGCCTGAAGGTGAGATGCTCTCCGGGCAGGATGTGAAGACATGGACGTCCCTGACGTTCTGACCTCTGAGCTCAGGGGGGTGCCCACAGTTGGCAGTCACCTCCAAACTTACATTCTCCATCCACCTGAGAGACGGAGAGAAAGAGCAGCCAGTCAAATATTTTTTGTCAATAATGTAGCTTTTAACAACCCATCTCTTCCAAATGATTTGTAAAATCCCAGACTGTGCTGACCTGCGTAGCGGCAGCAGAGGACAGTCACACATCAGGGGGTTGTCCTGCAGTTCCACCACCTCCAGGCCAGTGAGTGGTCTCAGGTCAGGAAGCTCCTCCAGTTGGTTTCCTCTCACAGTCAGAGCTCTCAGCCCCGGGCCCAGCCCTGCCAGAGCATCCCTGGACATCTGCAGTCAATAATATTATATTAATCCAGTAGTTAATTTCACATACCGTGACATCCACACTACACGTTGACAGCCTGATGTGCAGACAGATGTTGTCTTTGTTAGAACCAAATGCTGTATTGCTCGCAAGCAGTAATGAGCGATTTGTTAACAGAGCCATCTCACTCCTTTCTACCTTGTGGTCTCTTGGTAGAGACAGGTGTTGCATCTGAAATGGTTACATACACAACCTCTGTATTAGTTTATCATAAAATAATACAATTATATATAAAAAAGGAAGGTTTATTTGGAAATGGATACGTGGTGGGAGGAAGAATACAGGAGAAATCATATGTAATGCGTGGGAATCTTAATGTAGTTGTACCTTCTCTATTCCCATCTGATCCATGTAAAGCCTCTTCAGACTTTGGGATACGGTCTGGAATGCGTTTGGTCCGACCCAGCGAATTGAATTCTGAGAAAGGCTGAGCTCCTCCAGGTTAGGGGCTTCGGACAGAGCGTGGCTCGGTATCTCCGTAAGCTGATTTGAATCCAGGTGAAGTGTAACTAAGTAAGCGGAGTCCAGGGCACCTTTGGCAATAGAAGTTATGGTGTTATTGGTCAAGTAAAGTTCCCGAAGATTAGGTGTTACTGAGGGCAGCAAACCACTGGGTTCTAGTTTGGAGATGGCATTTCGCTCCAGGTGTAACACAGACAGACTTGGTATGAGCGCCAGAGCTAGAGGAGAGACAATCACACAGAAGATGTTAAGGTTTTCAGTTTTCACTTGCTTTTCAAATGCAGATATACCTGTCAATTTATGTACATACCACCAGACTTGACTAACAACTGACCTGATTTAGGGAACTGTGCCAGCCGGTTCCCTTCCAGGTGAAGGTAGGTGAGCTCGGGGGCGCCGGCAAAAGTTTCAGGATCCAATGATGTGAGGTCATTGTCAGAAAGATACAAATAAAGCAGGTTTTTCATCCCCCGAAAGGCGCCACCTTCAACTTCGTGGATTTTACAGAACTCCAGGTGAAGAGAAACTACTTGGCTGGTGCCTGGGAAGCTGTTGGCAGGGAGGTGGTGGAAGTGGTTGCTGCGGAGGTCAAGAAGCTGCGTCTTGGCGGGAAAGCCTCGTGGGACTTTGGTGTGACCCTGATCCTCACAGGTGGCGTGCTGGGCTTCAATCTGGGGAGGGGATTGTAATATACATCAGAACGGAAGATTACAAACAATACATTGGAAAGAAAAACAGGTACTGAGATGTAGTAATCAAAGTTTATGTAGTTTTTGGCAAATTGGCAGCAGCAGAAACAAGCCGCGAAAACAACTTAAACACAAAATATATTTTAAGTTGATATACCCAAATCATATGTTGCATATGAGCAACATTACTGTGCATTTGAAGTTCTGTTTATGGAAACCTGATGAGTGTAAGTCAGACATCCACTCTCCTTTTAGCTGTTTTTTGGTCTCCTCTATCTCCTTAGGAAAATATATATATTTTACCATTTTCACCAGCTAGTTGCCACTTTACGATCAGCAATTTTAGAGCTTTTTTGGCTTAAAAGAGCTGCGGAGGAAATGGATCCGATTAGAGAGATTTGAGTGAACCAAAACCACCAAGTTGGGGGCTGGAAAACCAAAACAGTGAGGTAAAAGACACTAAAAAAGTACAAAGAGCTTAGAGGTCCAACAGAACTACAGCTAAGCATCTGTGTTTCATCACTACAAGTGACCTCACAGTTATGATGTCACAATGCATTTGGCCTCTCACCTTTTGGATATCAAATATCATAACTTCATCATTCTATCCTAACAGATATTTTATCATTCATTCGTCAACAGGTAGGGCAGCCTTTTAATCTTAAAGTGGATATAATTTCCTCTACAGACTTTTCTTTTCCACCTATTATCAAAACTAGTGTGATGGTTTTTCCCGTATCCCTTTGATATTCTCTAATATGGACAATCCAGTCATTCATGTCACTTTTTAAAATCTGACCTTAAAAGATTTTCTTTTTGCTGCAATTTTCTTGAAAGCAGCTGATTTTGGAGCTGGACTGCCACTTTTCATTAGTAGTACTGGACAAAATCTGCTCTACAACGCAGAAATATTGTTTCTGTCCCTGTCTCCACAGAGAAGACTTACATCACAGTCACAGCTAACGGGACACTTGACTTTCGGCTTGGGTTTTGCAGTGGGTGGGGCGCTTCCTGCGCTCTCGTCGTCCTTGTCAAACTCATCCTTCAGCGCCTCCCCTCGGCTGCGGCAGCGCAGATCCAGAGGAGCCACGGCCTGCAGCGGCTCTTCTGAGAGGTGAGGAGGTCCAACACAGACTCCCAGCAGCTTCACTCCACCCGCACTCGCCCACTGCCTCAGTGGCCGCATGTAGCAGTTACAGTAGACCGGGTTGCCTTAAAGAAAAATCAGTGATGATCAGGATGTATTAAAGATGACATAGGGTTCGTTTTTGTATGAATAAGACGGGTCCGAAAGCAGTTGTACCAGTCAGGTTGAGGCTCTTCAACTCCTTGGGGCCTGAGAGGGGCTCCAGGTAACGAAGCTGATTGTGGCCGAGGTCCAAGTGGGAGAGGAGGGGGGCGCCGGACAGAGCCTGACCTGACAGGTCCTGAAGGGACATGTGATCGAGGTAGAGGTGTGTAAGCTTCGCCATGGAGATGGATTCTTCCCCAAGGTAGATCATGGGGTTATGACTCATGTCCAGGCGCGTGACCTCACGTAGTCTTTACAGAGAGGAAAGAGTAAAGTAAAAAGATGAAGAATATGTGCGATCTACGACAAGGTAACTGTTGGTAACATTTCATTATGTGTTCATTGTAAAATGAGGAAACATGTCAGCATTCGGATTGTCCCACCTGTTCATGGTCTGAGTTGGGAAAAACTGCAGCTCATTGTGGTCCAGGCTGAGGCGGGAGAGGGTGAAGAGTCCGGCGAACGCCTCAGGGGCCAAGTTGTTCAGGGAGTTGTAGCTGAGACGAAGCCACTTGATGTTGTTCAGACCCTGGAGGAGGAGTCAGACTGTTGTGGAATCATATCGCCAAACAAAATCATGATTGGTGAAGTGTGTGTAGCAGCAGCTGAATTTGAGTACCTGGAAGGCCATGTTGGGGATGTAGACCAGCTGGTTGTGAGTGAGGGCCAGCATGTTGAGGAAACCCAGCTGTGTGAAGGCTCCAGGCTGGATCTCCTCCACACGGTTGTGGTCCAGATGCAGCTCCTTCAAGGAGGAGAGGCCGTCAAAGGACTCCTGCAACAGTCGGGTCAGAGGTAGGAGGCAGAGTGAGGGTGGGAAGTAAGAATGAGATAACCTCATATCTTCAAATTGATTCAAGGGTAAAAAAAAAATGGTATTTAAAAGTATCAGCATTGCAGTTTTTTGACCAAATGTGAAAACCATCAACTCTTCCTTCATTGTTGCAGTTCTGTCCTTCCCACTTACCTGGTATAGGATGTCAATTTTGTTGTAAGCCAGGTTTAGGGAGACCACACGGCCCAGGGTCCGGAAAGCGCCCTCCTTCACTCTGATGATGTTGCATCGCTGCAGGTTGAGGTGTGTGAGGTAGGGCGTGTGGATGAACGCCCCCCTGGGCAGCTCCTTCAGGTTGTTATTCCTCAGGTCGAGTTTTATTGTAATCTGTTGCAGCAATGAAAAAAGAAAGATGCATCCAAAGCAGAGGTGAAACACAAAGCAGGGACAGGACAGTAAATCAGGAGGACTCCCTTCACAGGAATCATATCTTTCTGATGAAGGTATCCTACAGTATGTAGCTCTACAGGAGTGTGGATGACATGCAAGAGGTCTTGAAGAAAGTGAGCGTACATTTCCTTTTGGATGGATGAAGATTCAAATCTAAGAAATATCTGGAATGCACCCAATAGTCAACAGCGGCCATTCAAACCTTCTTCCTCAAACGGTTGTGTGAAGTGAGAGGGAGGCACGGCGCTTTACATTTGAATTCCTCACCTCATCTATAGTCAGGGGAATCTCCGTCAAGCTCTTGCCAACGCAGGAGACCGTGAGTTTGGAGCTGTCACAGATGCACATTTTGGGACATTTGCCTGCTTCAACTGGTAAAGTGAGTGCTAATGTCAGCAAGATGACCGCAGCAGAGAAGAAATGCATCTGCGAGAGTGAGACATGTTAGAAATATGACATGAACCAGTCAGAGCTGCACTCAAAGGTTTTCGCCGTTCAGCAAATAAGTAAGAACGCACAAACTTCACTGAAACTGTCTGCTGACAGAACAGACAAATTACTGAATGTGCTACTTGTGATTATTTACTGACAACTTCTTGTAATTATTTTCTTGAATTTAGTTTTCCATTGAAACATAAACCAAATCTGAACAAATGCAATTTTTCTTTTTACATTAATATTTTAAAGTACAAAATAGAAAAAACGTTATTGTCGATTGGTGCTCAAATACCATATTTATTTCCATAATAGCTCAAATCTGAACAAACAAATGGAAGCTCACCAGGTGAAAAATTGCACCAAGAAAGAATTAAAGTCCAACCTCAAAACAAACTGAAAGGGGAAAAACAATTAAGAAGACTTACCTTCAAGCAGAATGTCACAGCTTGCAGATTATATTGCAATCTGCCTGTTTAGGCTTTAGTTATCTGCCGGCGACCGTTTATTTCACTCTGACTGTGTCCAGCAGTCAGTCTGTAGTCCAGCTGGCTTACAAACGAGGCTTTGGGAAATTCTTCGGCAGGACCCCTGATCCCTGCGCCCCCTCACTGCAAATTAACACCTTGGCTTTACATTTTCTGTCCGGTCAGAGGCTCAAACACTAGGAGCAGCAAGCAACTGGACTTGTCTGTGGAACGGATTTGTATTTGCTGATTTATGTAAGAGATAAACGCACCATTTTTTCTATTAATTATTCAACCTCCAATGTCACAAAGCAAGACCAACGACTTAGAAAATTAATTGGGATTTTCTTCCTTGAAACCACCTCTTATGAGTAGGACCAGAAAAAAAAAGATGAAATGCAGACGAATATTCCTGTAACATAACCTCTTCAAAGTGTGAATGACTTGTTTCAATAAAATTTAGTGAGAAAGACATCCACCAATCAAATCAGCTTTATTTTTCCAACACAAATCTGAGAACTCTGCATCTTGTGCCTTATGAAAGGCAGGAAATACATGTATTTCATCCCTTTTGATTGTTCTATTGTACTTTATTTTGATAATATCTATCAGTCAATACATATTTTAACAGCTTTGTTTGACCATATCATCAAGCTTAATAAACATTCAATATAAAACAACATAATATCAAAGGTAGATATGAAATATAGAATGTACAATAGCTGATTGGTTGAGCCCAGATCAGTCCTGGTCAGAGCTTTTCTAGTTAAAGTGTAATCTGTGCCTCAACCAATCAGGTGTCCCTAACACACAGATCTTAGGTTGTGTGGGGAATGAGGCCTTTCTTACTCACCAAAATATATAGAGCATTAAAACCAATTCTTCAGTGCTGTGCTGTGGTTATATGAATGTACATGAAGCACTTCAGCTAGTCCACATCATAAAAGCATAGTCTACTTCAAAACACAAAGCATTCAAATCCAGAGTCCAGACAGAGGTGTGCTGCTGAGCTTGTGAGGGGACAGCGGTGACACAGTGAAATGGTTCCGTTCGTCTCGAGTGCTGCTCTGCCTTTTTTGTTTCAAATATGAGTTCATTTGTGCTGGTTTCCAAAAGGTCCATCAGTGTAGTCAAAGTCCATTATGTATTTGTGTATGTGTGTGTGTGTGTGTGTGTCCACAGTCCTCAACCCTCAGACCTGACTCTCTGCAGTGTTGACTGGAGGTTGTTTCTGGCACTGCCACATGAATCCAGGGCCTTGTTGTTTCTGTAAATGAGAACACACAGTGAGAGTCGAGCCTATAGACGGACAGGGTGTCTACAGGCATCACGCGCTCGCATTTATTACCTTTCAAGACCTTTTTAAGATATTTTAACTTAATCATCTTTTTCTTATCCAAGCATGGCAGGTAAGTACAAAGGTAAGTAGCATACTGTAGGTTTATGTTGGAATATTTTCAATGGTAGGTTTAAAGATTTGTGCAATCATAAATGTGGACTATCACGCACTCACTCATTTTGACAAAAAGATTTAGAAAAATGAAGGCCTCAAAGTTAACCAACTTAAGACATCTAAGAATTTTCACGGACCTGCAGACACCCTGTACACGCACCCACATCGAGCAGTGATGGGGAAAGTAAAATTCTTGACCAATTTCTTCATTTTTTTGTTGGCACAGATGCATTAGATCGCTGTTCTGTGGTATTTCTGACAAAGTAGCTCCTCAACAAGTGTTTGCTGGCCCCAGATTCTTGGGATCTGCTATGTGAAGCTACACAGGTTTAAGGATAAATAAATTCCTTTGCTTTAATTAATGTCAAAGGGAAAGACATTAAATATGTGTCTCAAGTGTGAACCCACCATGACATCATCCATCAGCTTGTGGACTACCATTTTGAATCCTTGAGTTTGACTTTACCGTGGCGTCTTCTTAGTTATTTGGAGACAGAAGTGACCACATTGAGATGAGAAGTCGGTGCAGGGGAGGATACTCATTGCTATGGGCCTATCCTGATTGGTAGAGACTTGTCCAACATAAAGTAAAGTATACCCTGTTTATCTTCTATTTTACTCTAAATGGGACCATAATTTAAAAAAAATGAACATCAGGCTGTATTTAAGAAGACTTAACACTATTGATTGAGAGCATACACTCATTAAGAAACTGTGTACTATCAATCATGTGAGAAGTAGGGACATTTTCTGATAAGCTAACATACAACTGGACTTCTTTCTCAAACCAGTGTAGTTGCCCCCTGCTGGCCATTACAAAGAATGCAGGTTTGAGGCACTTCCTTCTTGGTTTCACTTTTCAGAGCTCAAAGCGCTGTCCACTATAAATTTAGCCTATGGATTGACCATTGAAACTGAGGGGTCAAATTACACAAAGTTAATAAACCAACTCCATCACAAAATGAGCCATCACCAGAGTGTGTCCACCACCTTTACTAAATGCACCAAGTGCAAAAACATTAATGCATGTGCTTCATCCCTGAAGATGGGATGTTAATCATCAAATTTTGTACCTGCAAGATGTCTGCTGATTCGCTCATTCTGTCACGTCCTTACCGGGACATGAAGGCTTGCAGCACAGCCACGTTCTCTTTGGGGAAGTAGTCCTGCTGAACAACGTGTTCCAAGCTGTGGAGGTGGCCGGGAACCACCCGCACAGGCTTCACCTTGTCCTCACTCTGAGCAGCCAAGAGGACAGGACAGAGGGATGGACAAAAAAGAAAGGAGTGAAATGTAGAAAAGAGAAATGTTAAGGTGAAGAAAGACATGTTTCTATACTGTAGCAAACGTTGCTGAATATGTGCAGATCAATTGTACCTTGATAAGTCCGAGCAGCACTAACAATGATGATACAAAGTTGTAGCCTTGGAAGGAAGGAGTGGCGAAAGCTTTCCTGAGAAGGGCATCTGTGAGGAAAAAACACAACAATTTATTACAAACCTATATTCAAGCAGTGTCAACAAAAAAGAAAATAATGTGGAAATGTGTCTCCTGTTAGAGACTCTCAATGAGTCAAACAATCTATTCAGCATCTCTCAACACATGTTGGTGTTTCCGTAACATCGGAGTGGAGATTTGAAAAAATATTACAAATTACAAGCAATAGTTTTCATAGACAATTAAGCAAGTCAAGTGTGTTTTCATCAGATGGATAGTGAAAGAGATATATGAAGAAACAGGATGATATATGAGTTTATAGGTAAAGGAATATTTCAACAAGCCTAGTGTATGTGTTAACACATATCGAGATTTCCTCCTCATTAGTCAAGCACTTCTGTCATCAAATCAATAAATGCAGACCAAGTGTCTCACCGATGCTGTTCAACACCGCATTCTTAACCTCATTATTCTCCTCCTTGTACACAGATGCAATCTTGAGGAAGGCTTCGGCTGTTTTTGCAGCATCCGACACATCCACCTAGACACAGAGAAGCGAGGAAACACTTACTGATGGCCACTCTGCATTACACGCTATTAAACTGACACACCTTCTGTTCATCTGCATCAAGACATCTATTGTAGCCTCTCATAAACACAATGATGTTTACCTGCTGCTCGATCAGTAACGCTCTCTTGTCTCCCAGTTTCAGCAGTTTGTCTGGAGATGGAAAGCTGAGGAAGGAGGAAACATCTGGTGGCCGGGGTGCTGATACAGGGGTGGACAACTATGACGGTAAAGAGGAGACAAAAGAGAGTCAACTAACTTCCACCATATTGTTTTTCATGCATTTCCTTGTTCTTATTGGATCGTTGCTCATTTTGTGTGCTTCTTACGTTGACGAAAATAAATAAATCGCAACACCAAAAACACATATTTACAAAAGAAGCTGGTGCAGCATTTAGGTTGCATTTCTTGTCACATATTCAGAGTAGTCTGATGTTGCTGTGCAGTTATATATGCTGCTAATTAATGGGAAAGTGAAAATAAAAAGTATATAGTATTTTAGACTGTGTATTCGGGGGAATTTAAACTTCACTCAGCTCATACATGCACAGGTAATTAATGACCGCTTAAATGCCACACACCATCATCACACAGTTCTCTGACCTTGGTGCCACTGCTTTCTTCTTCCTCCTCTTCTTCCTCTTCCTCCTCTATTTCCTCCTCATCCACTTCCTCTTCATCCTCTTCCTCATCTTCATCTTCATCCTCGTCGTCATCCTCTGGCTCCCCCTCATCGTCACTGAGGAATATTAAAAACACAGCTCATTATATGAGATGATACGCATCTTTTAAATCTGACAAATGCTTCTTTCCCTGGTGCCAAAGGCAAAAGTTGTGGATAGTATCTGTTACTTTGTTTACATATTGCCTCTGCTGAGTTTCCAAGTAAGCTTAGCCAAAAATAGGAGGCAGAGTTCAAACACTGTACACAGAGAATCATGACTTGTGCTACACGCAGCAACTGGGGTCGCCTTATTGTCTGCATTCTGAAAGGTCAGCAGGTTCTGTATTACCCAATACACCGGGTTTGTAAGTAGCTTGCAAATTCCATCTGATTTTTTCCCCTTTCTGCATAAATATCCCTGCTCTTGCTTTAATCTCTGGCACGTTAACAGCACTAAATTAAGCAATGTTTGAATTTATGTCATGACAATGCAAGGGTAGAATTTGCATCTAGGTCCTGCTTCTCAACCAATGTAAACTGGGATAGATCCCAGGCCCCCGATGACCAATAACAGAATAGATGAGTACAGAGTAAGAGCAGCCTGAAACCATTATATACACCACAGGAGTTTGAGCACAACGTGATTACCTGAGTGATCCTAGAAGCTCAGCCATGTTCATGCCTTCCATGGAGTCTTTCAGAGCTTTGCAGCCATCTTCTCCTAGTTGGTTACCTGAAAACCACATTTTTTAATTTTAAAGTTTTGTCAGGCGGAGGACACATTAAACAACAAGAAAATGTCTTACAACAAATGAAGCACTATAGAGGAGGACTAAAGATGAAAAAATCAACTGTTCTTTTAAAACCACTGATAAAAAAAACTTTTTTTTGGAAAACATGGCAGCTAATTGCAACTTGGTGGAAACCAAAATCCTCTACATTTTTATGCTACTGTGAAATAAATTTCATATGAAAAGGTAGAGGTGTGTAGATCGGGGTTAGCTCCTCGCAAGTTCCTACCATTTAGGTCCAGTTTCTCCAGCTGGCTCTTGTTTTTTACTGCGCCTGCTACAGCAAGAGCAGCTTCTTCTGTTATCTCGCCAAACGACAGATTGAGTTCCTGTTAAACAAAAACAGAAAATTTAGTGAGAAGACAAGGACAATTTCAAAGGGAAAGCCAAGAAAAGGAGAAGGAAATAAAGACTTTTCAAAATACAATTAGCAAGGGTCAGCGGTACAGTGTACTTCTCCCTTACCTTGAGAATTGGTAGTCCCTCCGATACACTTTCTGCAATAGCTATAGCTCCTGCTGGCCGCACCAGACAGTCTCCAAAGTTTATCACCTGGATGCTGCGTAGGTGTTTCAGAGCCTGTGAAGGACACAGATATATTTTTAGCATCAACGATTTCAAAGCCTGAATAGATAATAATTTGGACAAGCGTAACTTAGGGTGATGGACAAATTAGTGGATGAGGAATTTCTTTTAAGAAAGGCAACAATTCTGGCTGAATTTTACATTTTGCACCCCTGCCAAAAATAAAGTCCATTCCAACATGGATACAAAATACATATATATTGTAATTCCTTATTTATCACACTCAAAGCTTGGCATATCTCTGTTTTACATTAACAATATCAATTTCTAGGGGGTAAACTAAAAAGGGAAAGGTGTCTGAGTTTGTTATTCTTCTGCCAGCAACAACGAAAAAAAATCCCCTAAAAAACAACATGTATTTATTTCAACAACAGTAATGCTGCTAATGTCTGACGTCCGTGTACCTGAGCCATGGCGATGGCCCCCTTCTCAGTGAAGGTGTTGTCATTGAGGTTGAGGATGCGGAGACTTGTGTTGTGCTGCATGGCTGTGGCCAGTGCTGTCACACCAGGGTGATTGATGCCATTCTGGGGCATGTGAACCTCCTCCAGGCTGCCTATCAACTGGAAAAACAAACTGTTACTGTACAATTACTCTAACACACAGAGGACTGCAAAAACAGACTCCTACATCTTTGACAAACTATGGTGAAGCAGTCGAATAACTGACGAAATGAGCTGGATGGTTATAAAGTGGTCTGAAATCAGTATTTGAAGTTAATTATGCAAAGTGTTCCAGGAAGACAAGCCTTAGTATAATTACTCACAGTGACAATATGTAATGTAATTCGTCATCTAAGTAGACTTGGCTGTTTCCCCAGATCACTCTGTCAGTCTACATTAAAGTCTTGAGTCAGTTCTGTACCTGGAAGGCTTGAGCGAGGGCAGTGGCTCCATCGTTCTCCAGTCGGTTCCTCCCTGCAACAAACACCTTCAGGCTGAGGGGGGAGCCATCTGCGCTGGATTTTCTATGGCACTGGGTCAATGAAGCCGCCAAGATCTGAGGAGTCCGTAACAGAGACATGTTCAAGTCTGCATCAACACTGATACTTAGTAAGACACAAAGCACTTATACACACTTGTCAATTACGTGTCTTTCCCCCCTTTTTATTCCTGTAGATATTTTTAAGAATCATTTTTGTTTTGGAAAATGATTTTCTTTTCAGCTGCTACTACTGATATATCAAAAACTTTGAAAATGATTTATTTCAAGTCAGGCAGTTGATCAACTAGTCAAACAGTTCTGGAAGAGAGGGAAATATAAAATACAGATTACTGTGAATTAAATAAAATGTATTCAAAGCAAGAACGATGTTTTCCCTACATCATAAGCCTGTTCACTGTTGTATTTAACAGCGTTCACTGGTTACACATTAACTGACACTTAGACTGCATTCAAATCTTTCTCTTTAACTGATGTGTGTCTGTTCCATGCAGGTTTCAGCTCATCATCTATGAATAACAACAAACTGACACTGTGTCTCTGCTTTATGTAATGTCCTGCCACTGTTGTCTTACAGTGGTTTGGACTTTAACGGGCACTTTTAGCTCAATTTATCAGCTACACTTCAACTGACATTCCAAGTCCTTTTAGAGGTTAAACTGAATCTTAGACTCAGTCATCTGTTTTGTTTCAACTTTATTAAGTCCCTGAAATAAATACCTTTTAGCACTTCCATGTAGCTGCTAACTGTTTAAACACTTACACTACCTAAAAAGCAAGCACATGTATACTGTCTTCAGAAAATGTTGCCTTATTAGGAATAGGTACGCCATAATAATTCAATGCAGTCCTAAACAACAGTCCTGCCACATCTTTATATCAACTCATAATATTCTGCTTTTAGTCACATTTTCAGAATGTGTAAACTGAATCATATGTTTATCAGTGGACCTCACTTACAGGTGGTGTTACTGAGTGCATTACACTGAGAGGTGTTTCTAATGTTTTTGTCCTTTCCCATTACAGGGTGGCAGAATATATACTCCTCTGAATATGATGTAGTCCAGTACAACCCCCCCCCCCCCCCCCCCCCCCAACTATGACAGTGTAGAGGGAGACAAGAAGCAATCCTGTGATTTACCTTCCCCCCTCCGATGCCCATGCCACAGTTGTTGAGCCGTAGCTCTTGCAACGTGTAGCAGGCGGTGCTCTTGAGCAACTTCTCGATTCCCTTTACCCCATCTGGTCCAAAAGCATTGTCGCTGAGGTCCAAAACAGTTAGCCTGGCACCCGCCAGCATCAGAGCATCTCCTAGTGAATTCTACAACACAAGAGACAAAATAAATATCAAGATGAGAAGGGGCAGTGTACCAAAACAAAGACAAGAGACACAGTTACAATGCTTTGCAATAATTCAGACATAGAACATATGCAGTATTTCAGCTAGAAGCCTAAACTTGTGACAATTCTGTTAATGAAGAAGTGCATTACCAGGGCTGGAGGGATCTCAGAGCGCAGGCGACCTGTGAACATGTCGCTCCAATAACAGCGCTGGAGGAGAGAGTATAAAAACACAGAGTTGATGTAAGAGAAGAGACAATTCTGATTTCTTCTATTCTAAAATATCTAAAGAGCAATTACAATCAGTCATTTTCAATTTACTGTACGATTTATTAGAGCTGAAAAAAACAACAAATATTTCAAGGGATGATTATTTTTTTTACACAATTACCCACTTATTGTTCCAGTCCTTTTTCATGCAAAAAAATCCAAACATTCCCTTGGTTTTTGAGTTTTGGTTGGAAAAAATAAGGCAATCTATTCACATCACCTTGGCTTTAAGAAAATTATGATGGCATGTTGGACTTTGCTCTGATAAATCAGTTTATATATAAATCATAAATCAGTTTATATGGTGGTTGATCGCAGTAAGAGTATCAAAACTGTTATGAACGTGACTGCAGGGCTGAAAAGGAGAATTACCAAAAACCTCAGGAGTTAACAAACCCCTTACCTTGAACTCGCTCTTTGTCTCAAGGGCCTTGGCGATGGCCCGTGCTGCCTCCACGCCGACAGTGTTTCCCTCCAACCTCAGAGCCTGCAAACCCTCGAAGTCCTGGATCTCCTTCACCATTTCTTCCACTGCGGAGGGGGGACAGGTTCAGAATGGGAATTGGGACAGTGATTTAAATCAACAGGGTGTAAGAATGAGCAAGGTTTCTGGGACTCTTAAAGCACTCCCAGTGACACTCACCTGATTGGGCATCATCCAGCTTTCTTCCCTGGCCTTTGTAGCTAAGCTCTCCATCTTCCACTCCAGTCTTGGCCAGAGAGTCGGCCAACTGTGCAACAAGGTCCGTCGCCATTGTTACACCTGAGGGCAAACACATGATTCACTTTATATTCCGCTTCATGATCATTCTGGTCCCATCAACACGTTGCATCCTTGAGTTTGTTTCCTCTCCTTCAAAGGGAGCACTTATTACCAACAAAGTACACTAACCACTTAACAGAGGTCATTTAAACTCCAAAACATATGGTTGCGTGTGACCGTCCTGGCTTTAACTGCCTCGCTTTTTCTGGAGGGTTAAGTCCACCTTTATCAGCAGAGAAACTGCTGAAGGTGTTGTTTTCACTGAGGGACAATCCACCCTAAAACAGTATTTACTTCAGCTGCACTGTAGCTATATTTAGTATATAGACGTGTACGTCTCTTTTTATGCTCAACAGTATACAGATAAGTTAAAGATTTGGATTTAACGTTAGGCAAATCTTGGCGCTCCTCTGTACACACTGACCTAGTGTGACCAACAATGTTGAAAAGTAACTTCAACAAAATGAGATGATATTCATGTCAGTCACCATTTTAATTCAGTCTCCATGCCGAGTCCAAAACATTACATTTAGGTTACCACGGTCCATCAACACGTGAAGACAGTCATTGGTTTTATGCACGGTGACTTTACGAACTACATTCACCAAAGTTGTTTTGGGGTAGATTTCCCCGTGTCAGCAGCCGGGGGCTAGCATTAGCCGAGTGCTGCTAACGTTATGCTAACACACCCACAAACAGCAGCTCTGGCTGATGCCAGTGGAGCCATTGTTGACACCGGTCTGTTCAGTAGCATATCACGTCCTTACTGGATGGTAAACAAACTTAGTCTAGCAGTTTTAGGATTAGAAAACAGGACATTCAGTCAGCTAGCTAGCAGGGTAAGTGTGACAGAGCATGGCTCTTTACTCGGCCTCTCCGGTCGGTCGTCAGAAAACAAGTGGCTACCAACACTGCCGTTAGTCTGACC
Organism: Diplodus puntazzo; assembly: GCA_963678695.2. Lineage (NCBI taxonomy): Eukaryota > Metazoa > Chordata > Actinopteri > Spariformes > Sparidae > Diplodus > Diplodus puntazzo. Next base: position 20,382,776 of record OZ023174.1, read on the forward strand.
CCTCCTGTCCGCCCTTCACGTTCGTTATTACAGAAAGTCTCACCCATTATTTAGTCTAAGCCCAATAGAAGTGAACATACGCATTACCTCAACACTGCTGTGCTGATTGAATACAGTCCAGGGACACACTCCTCCCGCTCGCTCCTGACGTTCAAAACCATCCAGCACACTACCGGACTTGAAGACCACAGCGCTGGGAGACAAGGGACTTGTAGTTCAATCAGACTACAACGGTGCGTTCAGATGCTTCTCCAAACCACTTCCCCTCTGGAATGGATTGTACCTTACCTAAGTCTATTTACGTACCATATATTCTTAAATATAAATTAGGTAGTACTTGAGTATTTTCATTCATTCTTTCTACTTTGACTTGACTACATTTGAAATGGAGATGTACTTTTTACTCCGTTACAATTAGGCTATTAAGCAGCTTTGGTTACTTGTCAATTTACAAATCAAGATTTTTGCATCCAAACATAGAAAGCGCTTATAAATATATTTTTGTTAATCATTGATTCCTTCGCGTTTATATAAGTATACATTTAAATGTACGTATACTGACTCCTTATCAGTCTATCAGATCCGATATTAAGCTTTTCGCTAATCGCAAAATAAATTAATTTAAAAATGTGCTCAGCAGCATGTAACCTGCAAAGTAACCAGTGATTTAAGTTATCAATTATATTGTAGTAGAGTAAAAAGTAAGCTACTTTTTTTGCCTCCAAAATGAAAATACTCGAGTAAAGTACCAGCACCTCAACACTGTAGTCAAGTAAATGCACTTAGTTACATTTCATTACTGGCTTTAATATAGTTGCAGCTCATATACAGTATAGTTGTGTTTTTTTCTTTAATCATATATATTGTAAACCCGACCCTGTTCTACCTACTCCGCGACGCTAGATGGCGCTGCGCACCTGGAGGTTTGTACACAGTCCGCGAGCAGACAGCGTGGAGGCAGAAGAAGAGCGCTGCCGCTGGTTCAGAGATGGAGCTGCTGGGAAACGAAACTTAACTGGGAGCATTGAAGTCAGAAGTCAGTGCGGGTTTCCTCTTCCTCGGCTCGCGGTTTGTCAGCGTCAGGAGGACCTCTCGGCCGAAGAGAGTTTTTCTCTTCTTTTCCTTCTTCAGACTTCAAATGTCACGCTTTTAAACTTTGCCTCGGTTCAATGAACTTCCTCAGTTCATCAGGTAGGTGTGTCTGAAGTTGGCCCAGTCGCGCCATGACAGCCGGGGGAACGTGAGGGGTCAGGGGGGGCTGCATGCTGGAAGTTTGTGCAATTAATGAATGCTAAATGAACGAGAGCACAGGCTCAGTGAGTGTCTTTGTGTTGGAGAGGTGGCTGTTTGTTGATGTCTACTTCTAGGGGAAGTGGGCGTACAGGCACCGTCTGTTTAAACATCAGTCAGTCGTTGCTCCTGAGCTTTTTTTTGCCTCCCTTTCAGATAACGAGCCATGGACCCTGACAGACAGAAACGCAAGAAGGAGATAAGCAAGTCTCTGAAATTTATACAGTGAGATGCTTTTTGTTGTTTCTATTTGAGGGCACCCATGAAAATGAAACCTACCGTGTCCCTGAATGACTCACATCCTTGATAACTAAGCTGTCTGACGACTTTCTAAGCATGTTTACATCTTTTCTTCTAGGTCTTCTCTGGCTTATCCAGAGCCTGAAGGCTACCAGGTACCAGCTGTTATTACAAGCACTGTGTTGTGTCTGTCTCTTCTCTCTTGGACTGCTGTTGCTTTCCGTTTTTGTTTCCTCCCTTCAAACCCCTCTGTCTGTTCTCTCTTGACATCCCTCTGATCATTCCCGGCTGCATGTAAAATCAAAGGCTTGGCACCTTTTTTCACATATTTTGCCCATTTTCTTCCTGATTGGTGTGGAGTCGCTGTCATCATTCATTCTGTACATGCACCAAAGTGATCCCTTTGTCAGGTGTAAAAAATGGGAGACAAAATCCACATTCTTCTTCTGTGCAAAAAATGGAATTTGAAGTTTAGCAAAAAAGTAATGTGAGTTTCTGGCACCCTGATATAGCCCACTCGTTAATATTCCAAAGTTCTTTGTCCGAACACTGTACGCTCCGGAGAAAACAGTCCCGGTAAACATGAAGAGATAATTTGATACTCAGAAGAATATAAAGGCAACTGCTTTTAGCCACTATATGGTTGATGTCTTGACAATTCGACAATGTGATGGATAGACATTTATGGTTTATTGATAACGTACTTAATGGAGAAAAAAGTCAAACATTTGCTGGTTCCAGCTTCTTCGATGTAAGGATGAAGAGTAAATCAAGAGTCTTTGCATCTTGAATTGTCAAGACATCAACGTTTTTGACATTTTAGAAACATTGACATTAATCTCTGATAATGTCAGTGATAATGAAAAATGACAAAAACACATTATCTGCCCCCTTCAGGATGACGTAATCCCTTTGGTGATCCCGTAACTTTTTAGTGCAGTGCCTCCATCCGATCCACAAATTAAAATTGTGGCCGTGGGGGGGATATTGGGGGGCATTCAGGGGGCAGTGTTCCTCAGATTTTGAAACATTAATTCAATAGTTTCTCCTCCTCATGAGGCTGTCATTAGTGTGCTGTGCGAGGGGCGGGCAGCTCTCTCAGCCTGCAGGCACACAGACAAAACCCTGCTCCGACGACAGTGCACTCAAACAGATCACTGAAACAGATGCAGCCAATGTTCGTTGTCACAAGTGCAACAAGTCTACTGCCTGTGCGGGCGGGAACACAAGAAATCTTTCTGAAGATCTAGTGAGGGTGCTTCATTTGTGGACAGGCGGAGAAAGGCTCACACTACAGAGCTGGAATTTCATCTCTCGTTTCCTCATCCCCCTTGTGTGTGTCACGTTAACTACATGGATTAATGACTAAGAGTTACCATTAGATTGTTTAGCTTTGGATACGGTACAGTTACACATTCAGTCAGAAATGGCTGTCGGGGATTCACTGTTCACTCTAGTTTCAGAGTGCTCAGAGCATCCTCTGTATGGAAATTTGAAAAAGCAAATTTAAAATGTAAAACGTTAATGTCGGCTCTGGTGAGCGAATGAAAGAAGTAAAATTTAAAAAGCAAAAGCTGGAATGGAAAAGTTCAAGCTGAAAGCATTTGTAAGGATGAAATTGTAAATGGCAAAGGAAGCAAGACATGAAATATGAGAATCAAAATGGGTTGTAAACATTTTTGGTCAGTCAAAACGACTGGCCTTGGAACAGTTCTGCTTTTAATCCATTAACAGTCCCCTGTCTTACTTCCTTTTCTAATCAGTTAGCAGGTCACTGTGACCGAGCCAGTTTTCCATTTGGCAACCCCACGGTGACGGTTTTAAACATATTTTCCTTTTTCCCCACACATTTTTGTCCCATATGTGTTGGCTTAACATATTCCATCAGACCATGCACTCATATGTTACCCTTGAGAAATATCTTAGCAAAAGTCAATTTGGCAACTTCTACATATTGATTGATTGCTTGATTGATTGATTGATTGATTGATTCTAAATATTACATTTTGATTATCACATTTTTGTGTCTCCACTTTCACAGAGAAAAGGCTCCTCAGCTGCACTAAGACCATATTGTATCCCTGTTTTATTGCTCAAACCCGGGCTTCAGTCCACTATGTATTATGTCTGTCGGCCATCTTATGGAAGCATCCTGTTTCATGTACACACCTGCAGAGAAGCTCTCCCTCTTGCTCTAACTTTTAGATGTCCAACAGAGTTTCACAAAGCTATGAACAGGGTGAAAGTTGACAGCTGCATTTGTTCAACATTTTGTCAGCATCATGTCATGATTTGCAACTTTTTAAAAGTTTCTTATTCTGAGAAACTATTATTTGCTTTTGTTAAAGCAAAAGAAACAAAAAAAAAAAACAACCTTGAAAAACGACATAATTCTCCTTTCCTCCACCCCCTCCCGCTCATGGATGTCATGGTTTGCTTGAAACCATTGTGCTTACTGTCCTTGCCCATGTCTACGGTTTCTATGCAGAGAATGAAAAAATCATTCTTGAAGCACAAAAAAAAAAAAAAAAAGGCCAGGGTTGTGCTGCACAGGGCAGATAAGAATCACTTTTTTGGGATACACAAGCATCATCTTACTCCCATCTTTTTCCTCCTCCCAGGACTTCCTGACCCAGTTGGTATGCAACCTCCTTGAGGAGGGCAACGCCTTGTTCAGGGAAGGAGAGTGGGAGCAGGCAGTGAGAGAATTCACTGAAGGCTTGAATGTCTCATGCTACGCTACAGCAGAGGATCTCTCCATCCCAGAGGCTTTGCTGGAGAGCCTGTATGTCAACCGGGCTGCTGCCTACCACAGCATGGTGAGATGCATTTGGTCCTGTTTGTTTCTGAGAGGGCGCATCTGTACACAAATGTGTTCAGGCTGGAGAGACTTATGATAATACTTCCACACCCAAACCTGATGTGTGAGTCAATTAGTGGTGACGCCAGATAAAACGGATCAACCCACAGTGACTGCTGGTTAAAGTCATCCTTTCGCCTTCTTTTAAAAAGGTCATATTTATAACATTTCTGTGTTGAATCTTTAAAAAAAAACATCTCCAGAGCTTGTAGAAAGGTGCAGAAGTCTTTTCATTAAGAACATTACTATGATTATGAATTAATGATTTTAAAGGGTTTGTGTCTGACAGTGGATTCCAGCTTCTAATAAGGTTTGTCAGCCAATTGTACAACGCCCTTCGTATCACTTGTTGTTTCAACAGTATCAAGAGTCTTGGTAGTTGCCAGTTTGTGGGGAAACAAAACATAAAAATGGCTGAGATCATAAAGTATTCGCCCAGCACCTGTACTGCCTCATGTTAGCTAGCTCGTGTCAGCCATGTTAGGTAGTGCAACAAACTGGCGACCAGTTGAGGCAGTTGATTTGAACAACAGCTGTGTTTTTGACCTGAATGCACTGGTAGGGGAAGCTTGAATGCTACATTTATATTGTGATATGGCACAATGTTTTCTTTTCCTGGAAAGAAGAGCTGCATTACAGTAAATTGATGTAATTTACTGAACTAACCAGATTGTTCAACATGTTTTAATTAGGGCTGTCAAAGTTAACGTGTTAATAACTCGTTAACGCGCGATTAATGCTCGGTATTAAAAAAAAAAAAAAAAAAGATATGCGCGTTGTTTGATTTATGGCCATCGATGGCATCTATAGTCTTGATCCAGAGGGTGGCAGAAGAATAAGAAAGGGAATCAGAAGAAGAAGAAGAAGCAGGGTTGGCGTTCGGGAAAAACACGGTGGACTGAAAAGCGAAAGTAAATGGAGAAAGGACTTATGAACGGCAAATTCACTTTCAAAACACTGCCAGATGGTTCGGTCGATAGGACAAAAGTTATCTACACGAACTGTCGACATGAAATGAGTTACCATTGAAGTACGTCGAGTCTCAGATATCATTTGCAAGCCAAACACACGGCAGATGCAGAGAGCACACCGCCCCCTCGCCAAAAGCAGACATCACCATGTTTTGATCCCATTTAGGGTGAGGGGATATTTTTTGAGCCTTTTATTTTCTTGCATGATTTGAAGTGTTGAATAAATATTTTCATAATGCAAGCATATTTGCCCTTTCTTATGTTGTTAAAAGTATTAAGAACATGAAAAAATACATTAAAGTACATTCAGAACAGAAAAAATGTGTCAAAAAATTGCAATAATTTGCGATTAATCGCGATTAAAAAAATTAATCATTTGACAGCCCTAGTTTTAATACATGCCTTTACCCACCTACTCATTGTATCAACATTACTGATGATTATTGATCAGAAATCTCATTGCGTTACTATTTTGTGGAAGTACCAATAGTCATCCCTACAATATTGCTGCAAGATCGATATCACCGCTGTCAAAAATATAGTGATATCTGATTTTGTCGCCTAGTCCTAGCATTTATGACGTGCTTTTGGAAGATTTACAAATATCGATGTATATATTGTATATTGTGATATGGCCTAAAATTATTTTGAGATTGTTTTAAGGCCATACTGCCCTACGGAAGCCGAGAACGGCCATGGATTTTTTTTTTTTATGCACTTTTATCTGGTGATAGCGACTTAATATCTGGTTATCTCGATATAACAAAGGTTGTTTTCTCGTGATAACGAATACATTTATTTCATTATCTCCATATCACAAAGATTGTTTTTTCCCGTGATAACGAATTAATTAATAATGTGTTCCGTAATATTAAATGAATTAATAAATGTTTAATTACGTTTCACATTACATTGCTAAGTTAACTTTAGCCTACATTTACGTCACCTTAGCTGAAGCAGCCAGATAGATAGGAGTTTGTCAGCCTCTCATCTGCTAACTGGTAACGTTAGCCCCTAAACAAACCCATTCAAGTAAACAAACTAACGTGAAGTGTAACTTACCGGTAGGCTACAGCTACAGCCAGTGGCTACGAAAGCCGTTCGTGGCAGCCCTTGTAGGTTGAAATCAATACGAACACATTGGTAATTAATTCGTTATCACGAGAAAACCATCTTTGTTATATGGAGATAACGAAATAAATAGATTCGTTATCACGAGAAAACAACCTTTGTTATATCGAGATAATGCGATAATAAGTCGTTATCACTAGATAACAGTGTATAAAAGGAAAATCCATGGCCGTTCTCGGCGTCCGTACTGCCCAACCCCAACTGAATTGTCAATAACATATTTTACTTTGAATCTGCATATCCACTGCATGCCAGGGGTTAGTCTGCTATAGCTTGTGCAACATTTTAAAAACTCAATCCGAAATATTTTTGAATATATTCAATTATATATATATAATTTTTATGATTAAAAAAGCCCAATTGAAAACATAAGCCTGTTGTACCACTGATGTAAAGAAATCATAATGGCATAGTGTGAAACATGCTGACAACACACTGTCTAACGTTAGTCTTCATATTAACAGACTGTCTACCAGTTTGAAGGCGATCTCAGGTTTGTTCTTTTGTTGTCCATTTTTTCATGTGTTATCCTTTTGTTGTGCTTCTCCATTTGGGTTTGCCTTTTTATTTAGGCTCCTGGGGTTTTCTTGGGGGAGATTTCAAGGGATCTCCCCACCAAAGGGCTGTTTCACACAGCACATACTTGAGGGAATACATGAATGATGTGAGAGAGGGTCATGGCCTTCACCAGTATGATAAGAGTTGTGGGGAGGTCAAAGCATATTTGGGAGAACTCAGGAGTAAATCTTAATGTACAAAGCGCAGGATTATAATTCATAGTGATATAACACTTTATAAAGAACACATGACCATTACGTATTCTGTCACAGTTGAATAAATTTTTTCTTTTTTTGTCCAGACTAAAAAAAACACGTGGGGGGAGTCAGTTCAATATTAAAATGTGAAATAAAATACTATGTTTTGACCGCAGCATATTAAGCAAATATGCCTAAAAGCAAATCTCAGATTCATTGCGCTGCTGAATTTTGAAAACTAAAGCCTTAATGTTTTTTTTCATAATGCTAATGTTGGCAATGAAAAGGAAAAAAATACTCTTTTCATTTCAAAACACAATGCAGTTAGCTGGAATGATGAAATAATGGAATTCAAACTTAAGATGTAGAATATGATGGAAAAATGGATCACTGCAGGAGAAACTACAATTCAAAATATATAATAGAGTGAGTGATAGTGCTGAACAAATATATTTCCAGAGCTATGAATTAATCACATTGGACTGAATAAAAGGACTAAAAACTCAGTACAATTTTAATTTTTCCATAAATGACGCTTTTCTGTCCTCATCACCCCCCACTGAGCTTTAAAGCTGCCTCTAAAGACAACAGCGGTTTGATTCACAACCTCTAAAGGAATTTGACCTGCAATAAATCATGTAGGTGTGTTTATCTTTAGTACCATGTGAATGAGCTTAACACTGCATACCAAAGAAAACTAAGTTGTAAACATTGTTCTTTTAAAGGTTGTGACTTGATATTTATCATTATGTATTTATTGTTTTGGTTAAACTTGATGTTAAATTGAATACACATGGTTTATTTGTGCATTAGTTTGCCCTTCCATGACACTCATTTGAACTCTTCATTCATCATGTGCTTTACTTTAATCTCTCCTGATATCCTCAGGGGGAATATGATCAAGGTGTGAAGGACTGCGACAGAGCTCTGAAAGTGTGCAAGGAAAGCCGCAGGGCCCTGTACAGGAAGGCGCTGTGTTTGAAGGAGCTTGGGAAATACAGGGAGGCCTACAACTGCACCACCGACTGTCTGCTCATCACTCGTCTGGTAAAGGAAAGAGAGAACTGAGTGCCAACAGAAATGGATCACTCTTTAAACATCATTTGGTGGTGGCTGGGTCCAAAAATGAATTTCTGTATGTTGAGTTAACATACGCTAATGTTGCTATTTATTAAGCACGTTGGTATATGTCTAGGGCTGCAGCTATCGAATATTTTTAGAATCGAGTATTCTACCGATTAACCCATCGATTATCTAATAAAAAATAATTTTGCATTATTAAACAACAGTACCAAATAATGCATAATGAAAATTACAGGCCTGTTAAATAGACCAAGCTATTGGCTTTGTAAAAAAACATACAGGTATTTATTCTAACTATTCCAAACATGGGAGGTGGGGGGGTGGTGGTGGAAAGGAGATATTTGGTGAAGGCTATTACTCTCTTGCAATTTAACACGACTTAGTTTCCACATCTTAACATGATATCCAGTCATACTGACATCAGGCTACAGCCTCTACAAATACCATATGTTCTAATTAGCGATGGAAGGCTCCGTTAAATTAGCTAATCAGTGTTTACATTGTGTCGACGACGCTTGGTGAGCAGGTGTTTAACAACTGGATGCTTTCGGTTCAGATGTTGAATCATTGTTGACGTGCTGTTGTGGTACGCCAGTTCTGCTTTGCAGTAGACAAGTTGCACTTTGTTATCTTCTTTTTTAAGTGAAATGATCCCAAACTTTGGACATTCTCTGACTTTTACAGACGACTTCTTGGCTCTCTGCCATCGTGCCAACTCAATTCTGAATGTAGTGGTGTGTGTCTGCAATAACAGTCCGTGTGGAAGCATGATCCCTGAGCTAAGCAGGCCACATAACGCGGGTGATAGGAATTAAACGAAGCCTCGAGGCAGAGATTTTGCTTCCTCCATTTTTTGTAATCGAATTACTCGAGTTACTCAAGTAATCGTTGCAGTTCTATATATGCCCACATACAGTAGCTTAGTAGCTAATTAAGATTAAGAAGAAGAATCTGTTCAAAACCAAAAATGTTATCTCCTATCTCTGAGTAGATTGAACAAAAGAAAAGATACGAAAATTGTTTTTGTGGATCAGTTCTAGGATGCTAACTACATGATGAATGTCACTGACCTGTAGCTTGTGCTGTGGATTCATTCTTATCCTTCTCTGTTTAACTTTTAACAGGACAAACAGGTGAATGAGCTCGCACAGGAGCTGGCTGTCCATCTGGGACTAAAAAATCGGAAACCTTATGTCAGCACAAAGGTCAGTAAAATTATTGTTTATATGTTGCTCTTTGAGGAAAACAAATTACATGTATTTATGCTGACAATTTTCTCAGTCTTCAGTTCTGACTTATTTCTGTTATCTGACCATACTGCAAAACTCTAAAGCAGACACGGTGCAAATTTGGCTTTATTAGGGCCTCAGTTTGTTACCTTTTCTTTTCCAGGAGCACACACTCATCACTGGAGATGTTGCCAACGGAAACATGACTGCCGAAGCCATCAAGGTAAGTTATGTCAATCAATAGTTCAGATACTCTTCTCAGAAATTGATTTGATTTGTGCTTGATTATCCTACAAATGTTTTTTTTTCCTTCTCACTTCCAGGTGCCTGGTGCTCATTTAGGAAATGGTATGAACCCTCTGAGTGGCCTTGCACCAGGTGTGAATTCTGAATTTATTTGACTAATAAACAATACAGGCAACATGTGTGTTCACATTGCACATCTGCGATCATGATTAAAATTCTTGAAATATTTGTACAAAATTAATCACAAGTAAAATATAAATAGATTCTTTCCTGCTTCAGTCAGCTTTCCCAGCATTCCTCAGTCCTCCGTTCCTTCCACAACTCCTGTCTCCTCCACAGTTCCTGACATAGTGGACACTTTGGAGGACTCCGAGCTGATGGGAGATGACTTGGACAGCCTGCTTGACTGCTTACCTAATGAGCAGGAGCCAAACGAGGTAAAATCGGCGATTGTCCCTGAAGACAAAGCAAACTTACTCTTTTTGATGAAGATTGAACGAAGGTGTCCTTGGTTGTCGAGAATTACTGAGCTGGAGGGTCTGGAAGAGCATGTAATATTGCATATTACTTTGAAATGTTGGAAGCTCCAACAACTATCTCTATTTTTAGATCTGGCTGCTCTGCCAAACAGCGTCATGTTTAGGAGTGATTGAAAATGAAACCTAGAAAAGAAATACTATAAGCAAAGATCATGAAACAGATAATGTGCTGACCACTTGTCCAGTATTCACTCTTTTTATCTCTTATGTCGGTCTCTTATCGAGCTATATGTATCACTCTTTTCACCAGCAAGTCATTGACATTGTCTGTCTGCCATTGGGTGCTGGTCTGGTTGTGCACAGTGGGCTCATTAGATCTTTCCCACTGAAAGCAGCTGCCTGTTACAGCCAGACATAATGCAGATGAGAGTGTGTAAGATCTAAAACAAAAACAATAACAAAAACAATTTAAAAATATTGATTAGTGCAGCTTTTGTCATAAATCTATCTAAATATTTATGTAGTTGTAGATTCTTATACTAAGTTAATTATCGAATAGAGCTGCAACTAATTATCGTTTTTAATATTGATTAATCTGCTTATATTTTTGCAGTTAATCAACAATAATCAACAACATTTAGTATAAAGTGTCAAAAAATCTGAACAATGCTCATCAAAGTTTCCCCAGAGTCCCTAGTTACGTCTTAAATTGCTCCATTTGTCCAACCAACAGTCCAGACTCCTCTTCATTTACTGTCTTCTCGATGATGAACAGCTAATTGACTAATCGTTGCAGCTCTGAAATCTGAAATGTTGGTACTGGCCAGCTATTGTCAGCCACCATCCTTCAAATCCGTCAAATCGAATTAATAAATTGAGGCACTTTGTTCACAGTTGTTTAAATTGTGTCTCATCTAATGTTTTGTAATGAATCTTCACTCAAGTTTCCCTCTCCATGTTTCCCAGGCCGTCAGCCAGGCGGCATTTGCAGTCCCCAGCAGGACACCCACCTCCACACACTCAGTCCCTTCTGTCCTGCCGCCCCCAACGCCCCAGCTGCCCCCTGCCTTCTTCAGCTCGGCCGTCAACCAACTCAACTCCCTGGACTCGTTTTCAGGTGGCGAGCTCAGCACCTCGACTTTAACACTGGATACTTTAGACGACCTCTCTGGAATTGGAGGTGGCGCGGGCGCTCCAAATGTAGGACCACCCTCCCTGGCGCTGGATACTCTGGATGGCCTTGATTCCCTTGATGACTTCTCGGATACGACTCCGAGTGCTGCTGCTGCTGCCCTGAATGAATCCAAAGCAGAATTGGAGGCAGGGGAAAAGTCCCTTGATGATCTGCTTGATGAACTCAGTCCCCTGGACAATGTCCCTGATCCAGGGGGTCTGAGTTGTGATGTCCCTAAACTCTGTGTGAAAGCTGTAGACCAGCTCGACTCCCTCGATGCCTTGGACTCTTTCCCCTCTGTGGATGGTGTTGTGGCAGCTTTGCCAGCAGTCTCCATCGGAGGAACAGGCCTGGACTCGCTCTCCGATTTCGGCTCTGGTAATTGAGATTTATTGGTGACTTATATGACTGGCAGAGTAGGAGGCCTGTTCTGTTTAGGTGCCTTAACAGTTGATTGATGAAAAAATCTGTAAATAAGAAAACAATGCCATGTCAACTGTGAGGAGGGCAGGACACACTTTGAACATGTCATGACTCGTCTACAAAGTTAGTAGATGAGAAAGGTTTGATACAGGTTCAGTGGGAAAAAAAGAATAAACAAAATAAAGAAAAACAGAACACAAGATTTAAATTCCAAGCAACTTAAAGGTTGAGCATGTTGCTGTTGAGTGTAAATGTTAGTCGCATCTAGTGGTGAGGTTGCACCTTTTAAACAACTGAACACCTCTTGTCCTAACTCCCTTCCACCACACACATGGTTACCACTAAAAACACCAAAGAACATGAAAGGGCCTCTCTCTAGAGCTAGTGTTCAGTTTGTCCATCCTGGTACTGTAGAAACATGCCAGTGCAACATGCCTTCTGTAGATATAAAAGGCTCATTCGAGGGTAACAGATGATTAAACACTAATGAAAACATAATTATATATATTGTTTTCCATTTCTCCCCCTAAATCCTACACACTGCACCCTCTAAATAAGTGCTACCTTTTGTCAACACCGCACAAACATGTACATGTTCCAGCCTGTTTACTAAAAAGTGTGTTCACATAACAGTTCCACATAATTTGTCTTTTGTTTTCTGTCATTTGTTTCCTCAGGTGTCAAAGGCTCTCAGGGTGCTGCAGCTCCCGTAATTCGATCTCCAAAGAATAACTACAAAGTAAGACTGATTATCTGACTCAGGTTACCTGCTCTATTTTTATCCGTTGTGTTTGCATTGACTAAATTATTGTTCTTACCGTGACAACAAAGGAGAAGAACAATCCAGTGCAGGTAGCAGTCTCCAATCCCCTGTCCTCCACCCATGAGTTCCTGCAGGCCTGCTCTGCCTGTTTCCCTAGGAAAGGTACGTTACCAGTCCAGCCCTGTCTCAAACTAACAGTGTAAAATCATTACAGTCCTTCTGCTGGTTGTGCCTTTTTATATTCCCTGTTTGAGCATGTCATAATACCTTTTCATCTGCATCCAAAAGCCCTTCTTTTATACTTTGCTGAAAGGGCAAAAAGAAAATATCTGTTTATAATACATCAGTGGAGATAAAAACATTTTTTTTTTTTCCTATTGAATATCTTTTTATATATCGTTTTCAGGTAAAGGGATATATACTTTTGTTCACAAGCTGGACCTGGTCCACAACTGTGATAGAGACATTCTGTTATGCAGACGAAAGGCGGATCATCCTTCAGAGTGGACCAGAGTGCGGACCATTCCTGAAGTGACTTCCTTCAAAGGGCCGTTTGTACTTTGCAAGGGTAAGGATCTCAAAATGAAATGGATCTTTTGTATCGGGGTGTCTTGTGGTGGATTGTTTATTTGTGTTCAGCAATGATTGCTCGTTATCGTAGTTAAACTGATTTATCATTGCAGCATACTGTGTTTTGTTTTGTGTGTCTTTGTGATCCAAAATGACTTCATCACAGTACATTTGCAAAAATCACTGTTATCTGTTGTCAAATCCAAACAAATAAACACATACTTAATGTTGTTGATGACAAAGACATTCAGGGTAACAGTCATATCAGTCACTTGAAGCAACTTTAATTAACACTTAATGAGGGAACTTGTAATAAAATTGAATGACTAATGTAACTGTGTGTATGTCACACATGGCCATGGTCGTATTTTCTTATACGTGCAGAGCTGCTGAAGTCCGGGGATCTGGGTCTGTGTAAGTACGGAGAGAATTGCACATTTGCCTTCAACCAGCTGGAGATTGATGTTTGGACAGAAGAGAGGAAGAGGACGCTGGACAGAAACCTGCTGTTTGAAACGGCAGCTGACAGACTGGACCCTGTAAACCGCATCATACGCCTTCTACAGGAACACAAGGGTACCTTCATGTTCCTCTGTCAGGTTAGTGTACTTGTACAGATTATACAATATTATTATCATGTTATGTTTTTTTTATTGATTAAGGTTTTGTTGTACAAGTTGTTTGCTATGCTAATACATTTCTATTCTTGTGTCCTATAATATTTTCTTTTGGACATGTTATGCATCCGTGGTGGACGGAAACAGAAAAGACCAATAACGAAGTGAATGGATAGAAAGGAAACTGGAAAAATTAATAACTGTACATATGCCGTGTACAACCTTTATTTATTCAAGTATTAGACAAAAATGTACTTATTTATCAGTTAGTAAACACATGCACAAATGCTGTAGTAAATACAGAAATAAATTAATTAATGTATATGGTAATTCAAAATATATACAGATAGTTAGATAATATAAATAACAGTTGAAAAGAATACATACATAATTAAATGCTTAAGAAATGTTATTATGTATAAGTGTTGTTTTTTTTTATCAGGGTTAAGTGCATTATTTACAAATGCACACATATATTTCTCTATTTCTACACTTCTTCATGTATTTAGTTCTGTGTTTCTACTTTTTATATATTTTTTTCTACAAGAACAAGGTACATGTGTTTTACTCTCAGTTATACCGTGTATTACAAACACTGGAAACCTAAGAAGTACCAGTATCCAGTGTTTGTTTTGTTCTTCAGGTGTGCATGTTACACTGTGACACTATTACACTGCACTAATCTTCACATGCCTGTCAGTCTTATGAACATTTACACAGCATTTTGTTTGTCATAATAGTTCTATTCATTCATATTCAGTCAACAAGATGGTCATTTTCTTCATCTCCAAATGTGTGGGTTGATCGTGGTTCATTTCCATCATCAGGATAATCACAAATGTGATCACGGATGTGACTAGAAAACAAGCTGTCCAACACAATATTTTACATTCCAGCATTGTTTTCTTGATTTATTTTGAAATGTATCTTTGAGCCATTCCACATTTTCATTTGCCCATTGTATTCCATAAATTCCAACCAAAGACAAACAGGGAGATGAGGTTCCTAGCATTTATTTATCCTTTAATTTGGATGACCCTATGATTTGTGAAATCATTTAAAATTGTTTTTGTTATTTTTTGGTCACAAAAAATATGTTTCTTAACAAAATGTAAGGTAGCCTGATTCCAGTGTGTTTTATTGCCATTTAAGAGTTCTAAGCTTGTTTTGATGATCACAAGATAATATCCTGAATCGCCATTATTTTGGCCAGAATAATCAGTACATGACATTTTCATATCGTCTCATGTAGTCTAGTATCAGTCTTTCTTTGTGTCTGTCTCTGTTGCATGTTGTTTTTAGGAATGCTTTGACAGTAAACCTAGAATCATCAGTAAGCGCTTCAAAGACAACAACACCATCTGCTCTAACTTGGATGCTCGCCACAACTTCGATGCCAATAAGTGAGCGTGTTTGCAATATATGTGTAAAACTCACATGCTTACTTTATAACTCTTGTTTCTTTGTGTCTCTCATAAAAAAACACTTGCCTCTGTGCCCGTCAGGTGCCTAGCGTTTGTGGTGAGGAGCTGCAGTGTGAACTACAGTAAGGTTCGTCCACTGAGCGTCCTGTGCCACTTGGATTTGTGCCGCAAAGCCATCCGGTATGGCTGCCAGAGAGAGGACAGTTGCCTCTTTGCCCACTCCGTCATAGAGCTCAAAACCTGGAAGGTGCAGCGAGACACAGGTGCAGTCTATCACTTAGTTACAGTGGTGATAGGAGCGTCAAGAGTGTTTGAATCTTATTTGTTAACTTGAGTAAAACCATCAAAAGATTAGTTAGCTGTTAGCTTTAGATGACGGTTAGATTGCAAAATGTAAGGTGCTTATTCAAACAGTTTCAGGTGATAACACATTTGATTTCCTTTAAAGCTGCCATAATATTTTTGTTATACTCGAAACAGATCAAATGACTCTGTGATGTGAAAGGGGTCGTTTAGTGGTTGTAATAATTGTTATAATGTACAGGTTTCCCCCTATTAATAGCAGTAGCTTAAAGTGTTTCTTTAAAACTGACTGGTTCCTTTATTCATGTGTGTGATTGTGTTTACAGGTATCAGCCCTGAAGAAATTGTGAAAGTATCGACAAATTATTACGACAAGCATGAGCAAAACTCAAGCAAACAGAAAGGAAATAGAGTAAGAAACTATTTTAAAAGATTTTTTAGCACTTGTATAATGTTATTGAAATAACATAATGTTTCTCTGGTGCGTTGGTCCGACATGTCACAGCTTGTTGCTTGTTGGTCAGATTGTCCAGAATTCTTTATGCTTACTCTGTGTTCTAGCAACCAGAATGTTTATGTGTAATTTCACGAGAATCTGTGCATTTATTGGTGAAGTTAAACTTCTCATTACATTTTAAACAGTTGTCTTCTGGAGGTAGTGGGAGCAAACCAGGAGGAGGGGTTGGGAAGAGTCTGGGCATGAAGATGAAGTTTGCCTGTGCGCAGTGCTGGCGGGACCGGCTGATCAGCGAACCAGACAAAGCCCTCAAGTACTGCAATGCCAAGGCCAGGCACACGTGAGTAAAAATAATACATTTGTACGATCTCTACACAAGTCTAGAAAACGATGGACTCCATATTTGTCTTGTGATTAAAGAAAGGAATTTATAAACGTGTTCATGGCATTCAGTAGTATCAAATATCTTACTATATATCAAACATAGATTTCTCAGCCTGCCTGAATTAAAGTGAAAAAAATGGTAAATCATAGTTGGCTAAATTTAGCCATTATTTTCAGCTTCTGTCCTCCTCCTTGTGTCGTGATGCTCAGGTGGACTAAAGACAGATGGTTGCTGCTGGTCAAGTCGTCGGAGCGAAGTAAATGGGTTCAGGTCCGGCCGCTCCCACATGCCAAGAACTTCCCTCTCTATTATGATGTATGTGTGCTTTAATACAAGCTGTTACAGAGGATGAGTCTTCCTCGATGTCTCTGTCATTTCTTTATGTTCACTCTGTTGTGTATTTTGTGCTTCCGAAAATGAAATTTGTAAGTTTGCATGTTTGTGGTGATTACAGTGTATCTTGAAAGATTGCACTGCATGATTTCTCCTCACAGATATGCACCCAGATTTTGAAGAAGGGGAAATGTAACTACTCCGGGGTATGCACCTTTGCTCACAGCCAAGAGGAGAGAGACATGTGGATGTACATGAAGAATAATGACTGTGAGTGGCTTTTTAAATTTTTTTAAAGCATTTTTAAAAGAGCACAGAGCAGCATCTCATTTATTTGTGTGTGTGTATTTATTTATTTATTTATTTATTTATTTGTTTTCACTCACTATATTGCCAAAAGTATTTGCCTTGCATATGAACTTAAAGTGAAATTCTTGCCAAAAATCAACCTAGGCTTTATTTGCGATTGAATATGAGTCAGACCTTCGTGTAAAAGCATAATTACCACAACATGTAACATTGTTTGTGTACGCAGAGTTTACTAAAAAGAAAGTTTTTGGACAACTCATGAATGTAGCTGCATCTCCGTCGCGCCGCCGTCATAGCAGACAAAAAGTGTCTCTCCTGCCTGTTAGGTCGCATTCTGGGATCGGCACTTTTTGTCTGCCATGACTGCGGCGCGCCGGAGATGCAGCTACATACGTGAGTTGTCCAAAAACTTTCTTTTTAACAAACTCTTTGTACACAATGTTCTCAATGCTCCTGAAAAACAACCCCACACCGTAATCCCTCCTCCACCAAACTTCACACTTGGCACAATGCAGTCAGACACGTACCGTTCTCCTGGCAGGCGCCAAACCCAGACTCGTCCATCAGATTGCCAGATGGAGAAGCGTGAGTCGTCACTCCAGAGAACGCGTCTCCACTGCTCTAGAGTCCAGTGGTGGCGTGCTTTACACCGCTGCATCTGACACTTTGCATTGCACTTGCTGATGTATGGCTTGGATGCAGCTGCTCGGCCATGAAAACCCATTCCTTGAAGCTCTCTACACACTGTTCTTGAGCTAATCTGAAGGCCACATGAAGTTTGGAGGTCTGTAGCGATTGACTCTGCAGAAAGTTGGTGACCTCTGCGCACTATGCGCCTCAGCATCTACTGCCCCCACTCCATCATTTTACGTGGCCTACTACTTCATGGCTGAGTTGCTGTCGTTCCCAATCACTTCCACTTTGTTATAATACCACTGACAGTTGACAGTGGAAGATTTAGGAGTGAGGAAATTTCATGACCACACAGGTGGCATCCTATCACATTACTATACTGGAATTCATTGAGCTCCTGAGAGAGACCCATTCTTTCACAAACGTTTGTAGAAACAGTCTGCATGCCTAGGTGCTTGCTTTTATACACCTGTGGCCATGAAAGTGATTGGAACACCTGATTTCAATTATTCGAATGGGTGAGTGAATACTTTGGGCAATATAGTGTATATATGTCCCATCTGCTTACACCTCGATTTGTTGTATGACTTGGATCCTGTCTCACTGAATATCCTCAAATTGATAACAGATTTGTATTCGTGATGTAGTGCGGGACATGCAGCAGATATATGATAGGTGGCTGACTGATTTCACGAAGGCCCAAAACCACCAACCAGATGGAGCCATGCTCAACCAACCTGTCCTGGAGGAGAAATCCATCATCATGCCAACTGACTATGCTGAACAAATGGTGGGTTTGCATTTCTTTTCAAGATCAGCAAAGTCAAAGAGCAAAAAGGCTTCATAGGTGCCAAACTTAAACACTGAAATGTGTATTGAAGCTGACGTTGCTCTTTCCTTTTTATATTTTAGAGTGGCTTTCACTGCCGTCTGTGTGGTAGGCACAGTAACAGTGAGCGGCAGTGGCAGCAGCACATCTCCAGTGAGAAGCACAAGGACCGAGTGTTCAGCTGCGAGGGAGAAGATAAAGCTCTGACGTGGACCTACCGTTTCCCTGGCGCATGCTTTGAACTCTGCCCTAGGTAAGACCTTTTCCTGGATTATGGATGGTTTATGGTTTGCCATAAGAACTTTGTAAGAATATGTCAGTGCTGTGTTTACAGCTTGATTTAATGCCCTCCAGTGGTCGAAAAATAAAATATATATGTTCTTAGGTTTTTTAAGGTGAGTTGCTGAAATTAGCATTTCTGTTACATAATGCAGAACTAAGATATTTGGTTCAAAACAAACAGTGAACACTTTTTTTTTAATTTGGATTAAAAATGAAAAATATCAGAACTGAAGAAACGTTTTGCTTGCATGCTAATGTTCAACAGGTTAGATGGTGGCTGTCCTGACGGTGTGAGCTGCGACTACGCCCACAGTCCAGAAGAGCTGCACGAGTGGACTGAGAGACGTGATTTCCTGCGACAGAAGCTGGCCAAAGCCAGGGAAGACATGCTCATCATGCCCGATGAGGTCGATTTTGGGATGTACAACTTCCTACTGCAGGACTGAGAAGATGTTTGTCAGCCATTTGCCATTTGTGACTTTGTCAGCCATTTGTAATTGCCAAAGTAGATTTCAAAACCAAAATCAGGAGTTGACAGGATTAAACTAACAGTTTGCAGAATATTTCCAATAGATCAAGTGAAATAAGAAGCCGTTGTATTTGAATTCCTAAACATGCCATATACTGTACATGTCTTATCAGCTAAAACATATGTAATAAACTAGTTGATGCTGCAAAAGTAAGGCCCATGTTGGTGCCACAGATACAAACACACGTAGTTCATCACTGAATATTCAATACATTTAACCATACAGTATACATACACCCTTTTGTTGGCTCTGACCCTTGTGACACTCACAGGCAGTGTTGTTTTGTTTGTTTAGTGCATTCATTCCACATTTAACAAAGACAGAGAATGATTAAAAGCCTTACATGTACAGTAAAACATTCACCACAATTGATTTCTGAATGTTTCAACCTTTTTAAATCAAATAAAAACTGTCACGTTCAGTTCTGACGTGTACTAAAGCCAAGCCATATGTGTTTTGTGATATGATTCTACTTTTAATGTTGAGCATATATGTCTCATTGCGGTTCATATGATTTTCATCATGAGAGGAGTGTGTTGCCATATTGACCAAAGTATTTTATTATGAGATACGTAGTTTTGTTCATTGTTTAATGAGAATGCAACCAAGTGAGGCACTGTTTCTCCAGTTAGACCTGTGAACCATGTGAAGGGTTGAAAGCGAATACTTGCGAAAAGGGTAATAAAACTCGGTGTTGTTAAAGTGGTAATGCGCCTGTTACTGTTTGTGAATGAAAGAGTGCGATATACTGTATGGTTGGAAAAAGGAAATAAAGACTAATTCAAATATTTGAAAACAATAATGAGAGTAATAGGAGTCACAGAGGTATGTAGGTTTGAAGTTTGTGTACAAAAAGTTATTTTTGTCTTTCCATATTATGTTAACAGTGTTCAAAAGTTACTTGGGTAAAGTTCTTAGTATTTCCATTTATTTTTATTTTTTTAAACACTACATCTCAGTAGGACATGTTGTACTTTTGCTCCACCAAACCTATTGACAGCTATTGCGACTCAAAGCAGTTCAAATTAGCTCAATTTCAACCATCTGCAGTGATGAAACATGACCGATATGAGACTAATTTAAATCTCTAAGTCTGAAAACACTAATACTTCATCCATGGCTGTAAATTAACGCCCTCATCATTGCACCTTTTCAGTGCACTACTCAAACACGTCACTAGATGGCGCGGCTCTTGGCTGGATCCGGCCTCGAGCCTCCTCCGACTCGCACGTGCAGCCGTGCGTGGAGGGAAATGTGCTCGGCTGAACAGGGTTGTTGTTGTGGGTAGCATTCGTTATAGCCCGCCCGCTGCTCTCTCATTGGCTCTTCGGTATGACTGACAGGCGCGTGCTCCGCTGCCATCGACTGCACATGATCCAGGGGGCGTGGCTCCGTGTTCCCATTGTATTACAAGTTGTTTGGACACATGGAGGCGTCCCCGTGATGGTGTGACCTGCTGCAAAGTTGTTTAAAAGTGACTGGAGTCAGGAGCTGACAGCGCACTCACACTCACTTGTTCGAGCGTTTCTCTCTCAGTCTCTGGTACTGACAGTAGGTAGCTTCACAGGTACTTCATCATGTCAACAGCTAACCAAATGTTTGAGGATAAGAGCGACGTTCCTGATCTCCTCAAGTCCCTGGCAGACTATCCCTTCTCCTTTCCTGTGTTTGATGACACCGGTAAGAATATTTTTTTAAAAAATGCTTTAGAGGCTTAAAACGTGTGTTGCACTTGTTATCATATAAGAGGTAAATAGTGTGGATTTGTATAGATTCAACTACCCAAAAGTATGTAAAGTAGCTAAATCTTTAAAATCTACCATCTCCAATAATAATAATAATCCATCGTATACTTTGAGTTTTCTGACCGTGGCTATGCTGCTGCCTTATGAGTGCTCTCACTTTTGATACTTTGAATTTGTTTTATTGTTAAAACTACTCAAGAAAAAGTTAGTAACGCAGTACTTTTTCATCAAGGTATTGCTGCCATCTTTAATCAAGTAAAATATCCCAGTACTTCTTCCACATTAGGTGTCATGTTATTACAACTAGTAAACAACTTGGCACCTGACAAACCTCATTACAACGTGATTAAATTCCTCTCATACATGCCTTGCCTCATCATCTTTGCATTGATTGCTGCAGTGAACCTGATCATGGTTGCATTATGAAGTGAGGGTCCGGGCCTGTGTGGGTTTAATGTGTCCAGCTGCTTTGATCACTCTAATGTGCACAAGTGATTAAACACAGTGAACTGCATCATGTCAGCAAACTGTCTGCGCAGTTTCTCCATACAGTAACAACACAGCAGCCTGCTGATGCAACTACGCTGAAACATCCTTCACTCAGAGTTTCATCACACCATTAGCTTCTTTGTGCACTCAGTTCGGCACATATACTTTAAAGTTTACTTTTTTGGGGGTGCTTTGGGCATTTTAGTCATTTTTCAATAGTTGTCAGTGGATATGGACCTGAAACACGAGGGGAGAGGACATGCAACGAAAGGCCTCCGGGTTGAATTGAACCAGATATGTTGGGATCACATGTTTAGGTAACTGAGAGGTTGTTCGCTCCTGGTTTTTATGTGTCGCCACATGCATCTCAAGTGACCACCTGTGATCAGATCTCATTTCCCTGCTGTGTAGGAAAATAAGTACGTACATAACTGGGACAAACAGTCACAATGTTTTACACAGCAAGAAAAAACAACTTAATTTATAACATTTGCCAAATTTACAAGAAGCCCAAATAATGAATAGCCTGTTGAAGACTGAATTTATAACGTTTCTCCTAACTCAACAACTCACACAATTGCAAGTTTTTTAAAAGGAGTCTGGGTTTTTTACTGCGGGTGACAAATTATTATACTGTGTTTGTAGAATTGGACATGTTGACTGTCAGTAAAATGTCTTCTTACAAACTGTAGACATGGAATAGCTAACAGGCCGGTACTGTGATGCTGCAACAAAGTGATGCTTTTTACATGGAACGAAACAACTTAATGTATTGCATTTAATGCAGAATTTACAAGAAGCCACTGTTGATTTGGAATTTGCCATATCAATTTTGCAAACTTTCTCTGCAAAGTTTCTCCACTCTCAACAACTCTCAGAACTGCACGCCTGGGAGTATTGTAGTTAGTTACTGGTTCAGTGGTTAAATCAGTTGACACAGCCAGTGTGTTCACAAACAACCACTGCTTACCTTGAAGGGGAAGACAGCCCAAACATGTAATTTGCACATAGTGGAACAAATGGATATCAGACGGTGTGCTTCCTGAGTGTGAGAATCCATTTTGCTTGTTGTGACTTCTTGTTGTTTCTCAGTAGATGTCAGTTGAAAAGGTGGTCATTCTGGGTGAACCAGGACACGGCCATATGTGGCCACCTCTGAATGTGGTCCGGGCGATGCATCTTTGTTAGGCCTTCTTAGGGCATTCAACTTTTGATCAGAACACAAAAGTGGCGTGTTAGCGACAGGTTTAAACTGCATATGATAAGACTGCTACATCCAAGTAACACTGGATATATTAGTGTTACCTTGCTTCTATGCTCTTATACTATGTTGTCAATATATTTTATCATTGAGATTAAAATTGAAAATGGATGTTGTGCCCTTATGAATTTCCTGTTGTTGACTTAATTTGCCTATCAACGACTGGTAGGCAAATGACACATTTGGACATTACTGTAGAATCACTTCAGCAGGGTGGCTGTTTTCAAGGGTTTGGACAGACATAGGGTCCACTCACCTTGACCCCAGTAGACAATGCTGTGGTTGTTGTAAAAACACAAGCTCAAACAATTCATTATTTTTAATTTAATTTTAACATCTTGGGCAACCAACTTTGATCCATTGCTGCCATATCTGGTGTTTGTGCCGAGACATGAATGAATATTCCAAGCACACACTGTGCAGCCTTTTTGTAATACATTTCACAATATAATTAAACCCAGTGCAGATTTCCATTTATCTGCATGTTTCAAAATAAAAGACTGGCATGACTTAATTTCATATGAAAATTGTGACATCTCATGTCTGGGCTGCTTAATGACAGTAAATATAATGTTTTCATCAGCGTTAGAGGGACTTCTTCTTGGACAGGGCTAGTGGATGTTTGTATGTTTTGCACTGTTCGAACAGCAGACTGGATCCCAAAGCTTTTCTTGCTTTTGTGTTTTTTGAATGATATTAAGCAAGTCTCAAAGAATATTGACTTTGAGGACTGTAAAGTGTTTAATCAAGTTCAGGTGAGGTACTGCACATTATTGAAAAAAGTATGTTGTTATTGCGCTGTGCAAACAGCCAGACTGACCTAGTTACCCCGGCCACATGACACTTGGTTATTATTCATCCTGACAAAGAGGGAGTTTCAAGCTTTGCATCAGCTCTATGCTACACAGAACGTCTAAGAAAGTTGGGAGACCATCTGAAGTTCTTCAGGGGAAAAACAGTCAATATTGAGAAAAGAAAAAAAAAATAGCAGCAGTTTTCCATACATTTCTGTTAGTGCAAAACAAAAACATGTTGGTACGAGTACAAATTACTTCTTGTATACCAACTGCAAAAAAAAGTCTGAAGTATGTCAATGTGGCAACGGATATAGTTTGAGGGATTACTATGATAACACTGCACAACCAAAAAACATTGTTCAATGTGCCAGAGTGCAGACATGTCAACTGGATTGCAGTATAAAAACACTGGAAACGAAAAAAGGTAATCCTTAATCCTGCAGTGCAGCACTCACTCAGCAATTTCGAATTTCCTGCCTTGCTTAAGTGTTTTCTCAGTAGTGCTGATAAGCACCATGGTTGAAGCCAGTGGTCGTTGTTTCTTTAGATAGTAACAACATTTAGACCAGGATTAAAGGAGACATAATTAACAGAAAATGTAATTGACCAGTAGAATACTCAGGAAATATTAGAGTTTGGTTGAGGCGAGACAAAAAATAGTTGTGTGTGATACTGATGAGGGAGTAATTTGGATTCATGACTCATGAGTGTTTCTAAATTCCTGAGTTTATTTGTAACAGGATGTCTGGTTGGCACAGTATTCTTTTAACATAATGGGTGCACTACCATGTAACAAGACTGAATCAAAAGGGAAGTTTGCATCTCACTTTATATATTTACCATTCCTCTACAGTCTAAATGATCAAGTCATGGTAAAATTGTTTTAGAAAATCATTACATGGTCTAAAACGTGATTGCTATGTTATATGGCTATGCTTGAGGGGAATTCAAAAGCTGTAAAGGTAGTGGACTTGTCTCTGTGCATTGAACTAGTCATGTCGGCAGTGTAAACAGAAGCCTACATCAGCCTCATCTTCAGTCTCCTGTCCGTGTTGAGGCTCCTGCAGCAGGGCTCTAACTGGCTCCCTCTCGCAGTTACAGCAGGCAGAATGCACTTTGTTTACCGTGTGGTTACTGTGGTGAACTTGGATAAAAACACACATTAGTGGTGAAGGCTGGGTGTTGGGCGGTTTGAACATTGTGTTCCTGAACCCAATCATCCTGCTGAAGACAGCGAAAGAGCCTCGCGCACTCACAGTCGCGTGCAATGTAGCCGCGCGTGCACGGAAACGTGAAAATTACTCCTTTGTTGTGGCACCGCGAGCGTCTGATGTCGAAGATATACTTCGTTAAAGTTTGCGGTTGTATGAAATGATTAATGGCACATTGAGTTAAAACATACGTTTACAAACATAAGTTTGTATTTCCGAGGGTTCATTAACATTTAGTTGTGAAACGGACCTCGTCGAAACATTCTAGATTTATTAGGAAATATAATGAAAATATTAGGATAAACATGATATAGTATATTTTATATATAGCAGTAGTATTAACAAGTGTCTGGTAAACAACGTATACTCTGTTACATCTGGGTCCCGTGCCAGCTGTTCGGACGAAGAGCGCGTGCCCGCTCCAGCTCGCCTTGGCACGCACGTGCGGTGTTAAAACCACGCCCCCAGACAGATTGTACTTTCACGTGAGTAGTGTGGGGGCGGGGGGCACGTGTTTGGCCACGAGTATCTTGTGCTGGATGGGATGCGCGCGACTCAAGTCTTCGCCCGAGCACACTGCGTTGTATTTTTAGGGTGTTTCCAGAGTTACGGGGCTTCAGATGTGCAATTAATCGTTGTTGATAATGTAATGTTCTAATTTCTGATTTGGTATTTTTAAGAAGCTCATGAACATCCTCTCTCTGCAGTTTGGAAGCACGAGCTTCTGCCATTACCCACGTAAGATATAAATATACTGTGTGAACAAGACTGTATGTTCTTATGCGGTCCACGTTCCGCACTTAAATAGTCGGTCTCCATATGGATAATATGCGGCCAATGAGCAGTCGGTGAACTACTATATAGAGAAAAAAACACAGCGTCCGTGTACTCTGTGCATGCACAGCCACGGCGATAAACATTCATAGGGACATTACTGGTAACCAATCAACAGCGACCATTACAGGAGTGGGCGGGGCACGCGACTCATGAATATCCAAGAAGCGCGCTCGGTGGGCGAGTAGAACAGGAGCTCTGTGTAGTGTTGTCATAGTGTCCAAACGCGTTGATACCGATAAAACAGGCCTGGAAGCAGCAGTAGTGCCGAAACAAGCTCCGTTTGTTTGTGTTGTTTCCTGCTGGAGGAGGCAGCTCTCGGTAACGTTACCGGTACAACATCGCACCGGTCTGTTTGGAGTCTGACGGGAACAATGCCTGGCAAAGCCGTGGTGACAGTGGCGCTCCAGCCCAGCGGTGACGACGCTACGGCGGCTCCGCAGAAGTCCTTCCCTTTTGTTTTAAAGAAAATCATGGACATTCCGCCTCCTAACATCCTGGAGGAAGGCGACGACGGTAAGATCAAAACGCTAAAACGAGCCTTCCACTTTTGTTTCTGCAGTGTGAATCAGCTGTGAGTTTGTCAGCTTTGGTCGGAAAGCTATACATCCAACTAAATGTGATTAATCTTCGAGGCTGTACCGAGCACTGTCCGTTGTGGTCGGATTAAAATGATGGCCGTTGATTCGGACGGACCTGCCGCACGTCGCACACAGCCAGTCTGATCAGAGGCTGCGAGGAAACAAAAAAAGAACAAAAAGTTCCACCTCGTCTCTGCTGCTCTCGAAGCAGCACACACAGACAGGAGACATATTTACAGACGCATACACTGCCCGGCTTTTCATTAAACACATTGGTCTGGTGATAGTTGGTCCCTAATTTTTTGGGGGGTGTTTTAGGGTGCAGGAGTGGAGCAAGCAGCTGTCTCTGTCGTGTTTCTGTGCCTTCCCATGTCTACTTCCCCCGAAGCTTCATTCAGCCTTTTTATTAAATCTGCAAATCTGCAGTCCAACTTCAAAACTCATTGACGGGCTCTTTATTTATATATATCCTTTTTTGTTTTTCCAGATGTCACACAACAACCACACCCCCCTTTACCCAACTCTGCCTCCTTCAGTCCATCGCTTAGCTCTCACACGTGTCTCAGACTGCGCGAAAAGACGTCTGATGCCATGTGAACGCAAAAAGCCTTCCTCTCACTACAAGAAGTCATATTTTAAACTGCTTTTCCCTCCTGTCTTTAATGCAGAAATAGAGAAAGAGAAGCTGTGCTCATCTGAGGATGTGGAGGGAGGCGGGGCTGGGGCAGCCAGTGCTGGTGCAGGTTCTAGAGGAGGAGGAGGAGGCGGTGGCAGTGGAGGGGTATCAGCCTCCTTGACCCCAGCCATTTGGGAGAAGACCATTCCCTATGATGGAGAGACCTTCCACTTGGAGTACATGGACCTGGATGAGTTCCTCCTGGAGAACGGGATCCCTGTCACCCTAGAGGAGGAGGAGCTGCAGAAGACTTTCGCTTCAGTGATGGGCAAAGGCAAATCCATCCCCAAGGTTACTGCCACAGCTACTACTACTACTACTACTACTTCTCCTGCTGCTGCTGATGCAGCTTCTGTCTCCGCCTCAGCATCGTCCCCCTCTGTCTCGGCTACCGATCCAGATCCAGAGGAAATGGTGACCGTCACTACATTACAACCAGCTAAACTAGAAGACGAAGACGAGGAGGAGGAGGAGGATGAGGAGGAGGAAGGACAGGATGAGGAAGGACAAGACGATGACTCTACCTGTGAGGATGCAACAGCAGAAGTGGAAGTGAAACAAAAGAAAACAGGTGAGGACTTATGATTTTGTATTCATTTACGATATTTCAGATAACACATTGTTTTTATATTCTTTCTTATTACCTTTTAAATTTCCCATTACTATGTTTTTTAAACGCAATTCCTGCCACCTACGATTCTTAAATTCTGTATCTATGAGTTGAACACTGGATAGTGAAGTTTGCGGCCTGTTTCAGTCGTGAAGTGAAGTATTAGTTGCTCTAGCGATGCCGACCCTGGCTTAGCATTAACTAACATTGCAAAACCCTGACCCTTGAGCCCATGCTAGCTTTTATATGTTCAGCACATGGCCAGCATGACCGTCTGCTACACACCACTTTAACATGCAAACTAAAAGCAGTTTAGCTAGCAGCTTTGTTGAGAGAGATTGTGTCACCTGTTGACCAAAACTTGAATGTGGTCAGCTACAATAGAAACCCTCATAATCTGATATGCAAATATCCAATTCACAGCCATCAGAGTTAAATCAACTTAATATCAGATCCAATAATCGACCAGGCTGATAATCGGTCAATCCTAAATCCACATTTGCTCTTTCTCTCTGCGCCCGTAGATCGTAACCCTGCAGAACGTAACACGCCTTCCCCCATCGACCCAGAAGCCATCGAGGTGGACATCAATTTCCAGCCAGATCCCACAGACCTGGTCCTGTCCAGTGTGCCGGGGGGAGAGCTGTTCAACCCGCGCAAACACAAGTTCTCTGACGAGGAGCTGAAACCGCAGCCTATGATCAAGAAGGCCAAGAAAGTGTTTGTTCCTGATGAGCAGAAGGTAGGATCATTTTATCATACTGTCATCATACTTCATGGTTCATGAAGACACAGAAATTGACATAGTGGCTGTATAATTCTATTTTCATTAAAGGAACATTCCTGATGTTTCCCAAGGGCCCCTTTTCTTCCCTTTTGTTAGTAATAAAAAACTATTAACAATACAAATAAAAACACAGGGACCTTATTTTTAACTTCTAAAGGGACGGCTGTTCATTAAACACATTGTGATTACAATTGGAGTGAAAGGCTGATCAGTGTTCTGGTCAGACCTAGTAAAGATGAAAGCATCTGCAAACAGAGGGACAGTGGCTTGTGGATCAAAGGTCATAGATGTGGAGGATGTTTTCATGTTAACACAGATTGTGATTATGATCAGCTCCACCTCTCCCTTTCTGTCTTTTTCATTCACATTCATTGTCATTCCCTCAGGATGACAAGTACTGGTCCAGGAGAAAGAAGAACAACGTGGCAGCCAAGCGTTCTCGTGACGCGCGGCGGCTGAAGGAGAACCAGATCACGGTACGCGCCTCCTTCCTGGAGCGGGAAAACGCGGCGCTGCGGCAGCAGGTGTCCGAGCTGCGGAAGGACTGCGGCCGCTGCAAGAACATCCTCGTCCGGTATGAGGCTAAGTACGGCCCACTGTAAAGAACTCCAAATAAAACCCACAAAGTCAACCTATGAGTCAGAAACGCAGAACTCCCTTCCCCGCAGAATTCAACACAGACACAAACACCAAGGGAATCCATTTGCACTGTTGTCTTCGCTGACCTCCAGTCACTGTGTCAAGCTCCGAGTTTTGGATACACACTGGCAGGCTTGCAAGGCATGATGGGAGCAGTGGTCACAGGAAGGCCTGTGGAGAGCGCCTGGCTCCTACACTCAGAGAAGGAAGGGGATGGTTGTGGATGTTCCCGTGGTCAAACACACATGGAAAACATGGCCCGTCTCAAGACGGTCCCAACAAAGTCAGGAAATATGAAAAGAGCAGACGGGTAGAAAAAGAATTGTAGGCTTTTAAATACTACACAGATGAGTTTTTATCACTGCACAGCTCTTCTTCTTAGTGGACCAAAGCATGAGTCAGTTAGAAGTTGTGTATTTAGAAAGGTGCACACTTGCCGTCCCTCACCTTTCCTTGTGTTGTACTTATGTTAATGTCTGTCGTGTCCTTAAATACTGAGGCTCTGAAGAAGGGTGATGATGAACTCGTGGCCGGGTAGGAGAGGGACAGATGAGTACATGAATAGAGGAGCAGCAGACAGAGTCACAGTGTTACTTCCAGGCTGAGGAGAAAGGAAGCAAAGCCCTCAGGTCGGCAGAGGAGAAAGGGATGAGTTTGTGGTGCGATTCAGTCACAGTTCTTCCTTCTTATAACCGACATGCACGCCTCTGCGCACACAAACGCTGTTTTTAACAGTTTGTATATATATAGTCATCTCCATGCACCACACGGATATGTGAGTGTATCAGTGTCGACTCCATTTTTGCACTTTTTCTTAAAAACACAGAGTACAGATTCTAGTGATGACAGGACACACAGCATAGGAGATACGGTAGCTTGTTAGGGGGAAAAAACCATGCATGCCCTACGGTTTCAAGCTACGTAGTTTCCTTTTCTACTAACCTCAGATCAGCTCCCAGAGCCTCACACAAGATTGTGTAAAAGAAGACAGATATCCTTAACAGTTGATGATTTTATGGCGAGAGAGAGTTGTAGTTTTTTTTTTTTTTTTATGTTGGTTGCTGTTGAAGGCTTACGACTGATGATCTCCAGGGCCCTCACTGGTGGAGGGGTACGTTCACATGTAGGGATGTTTATTTTACTGCACACTACAGGTAGAGGGCGCTAGAGCCGCTGCCTGCCTGATCATGGTGTAGTGATGGCTGGATTGACTTTTTTGTTTTTAATTTTTTAATTTAGGCAGGCCCACAGTTGACTGCTCATGTAAATAAATGATTGTCTCTTTAGTTCCTGAGACAGGGATTCTGACTGTGTCTTTATTAACCCAATACTATTCCTTATATTTGCCAAATAGTCAATGAGTGCTGTATTTATTCTGATGGTAATAATGCATATGTTGATTGTGATGTACAACAATATGTCAGATAATTCTATTTCCTCTAAGGAACAATACTTCTTATGAAACCAATGCAGGGAATTCAATGGGTAAACTGTGCTTTTGGATGTTTGTTTTAAAAAAACAGATTTATATAGTTTTATGGGATTTTCGTTTTTCTCTATATACATACAATATGTGTCTGAACACACATAGTACAACGCACACTCTTATTTACCTCATCCCACACTTCCTTTTTTGAATTGGTAACAGTTTAGGAGGGCTACAAAGTAGTGTTGGTTGAAACAGAGAGCACACGAAAAAGTCGCTTAGTTCCATTTGGCAAAAACATTGAATCCGAGCAGAAAAAATTGAGTTCTCTTTGCCAAAGCGGCCGAGTGTGTGTCTGAATTAGTAAATACATTACAGACTGTTATGGGACTTTATATCTCAAGTGTCTTGGACTGATGCAGATTTTGCAATCAGTCGGCTTGTGCTCATTAATCGCCGTAATCTTGGAAAGAAAATAAATGTGGCAATAATACTCTATGATGTAATGCTCGTTTTATTTCAGTGATGTTGTATGTAAAATTGCTATGATGTACTAAATAGAAATGCCCCAAAGTCATTTGTGCTTCCAGTTTTTAGATCCTCTGTAGTCCAGGATCCTAATGCATGAAACCCAGTAAACTTGTCTTCTTTTTTTCTTTCTTTCATATTTTACACCAAGTGTACTTATGTCTGTAAACCATCACTGAAAACTGGATATGTTTTTGGATGGGTAGGTCGATGGCCTATGGCTCACTTCTGACAAAAAGAAAAAGCAGAACATTTTTGCTCTGATGTCCGGTGTTTATGACTTGCATAATAGCGCCTCCTATCTTTGTGCAGCCAGTGCTTGACCTTGGGGCGAACATCAGCTGAAAACAGCATCTTTTGATCACTGTGTGGATTGTTTTCTATTTACTGAAGATTGATCTATATCTAGATACACTGGATCAGATGGTGATTTTGTGTTTTCTTGATAAATTCTGTGTCTGTTTCAAATTTCCTGATGCCGTAGTATAACACATACAGAGTGTTTTATCTTGCATTGACATTCAAACTTAACATTGACTGCATTTTGCTGTTTATACATAAATGTAGTTGATGAATGCAAACGTTTGGTTACTTTTTAACTAAATTAAAAATGTTCTGCATAAGGCTGAGTAAAGGTACGGGCCAAGCGAGCCTTTCGGAAGACGACAGATCAAGATCGTTTATAGTACTGCATATACTAATGTAGCATTCTTTCTCTCTTTTGTTGATGCGTAGCACCTCATGGAACTGACTTGCAACTTGCAAACCAGCTTATTTGACGTCTAGCAGGTTGCAAATTATCCAGGAAAGGAAAAAAATGTTTTGCAGCGGTTTTGATCTGTAGATGTAGATATTTTTGTCGCCGCCTACAGACAAAATAGTAATAGCTGGTGCAAAAGTGTCGATTGACCAGCCTTTTGACCAACAAACGGTAAAATATTTTAAAAACCTTGCTGTTGGAACACTTTGCTTGCAGGTGGCACAAGCGTAAAATTGCTTTTCTTTACTTTAGATGGTGCAAATTAGCGTCAGTATCAGAGGGTCTAAACTTCTGTTTTTTAACCATTGGCTCGGGCTTTGGGTGCTTCGCATCATTGACACTACGTCCTTGTTTACAATTCAAAGTAGCTTCAATACTCCTGGAAAAAATATTTCAAAGTCTCTATTGAAGACATTTTTAAAGTTTCGTTTGTTTTTTGTGTGTTCTGCTTTGTTTTTCTCTTTTTATATAAACATATGTTGGGTGTTTTTGTATTGTCTAACCATGTATAGGATACATGCAACTGCAGTACCATGTCCTAACTGTATCTTGTATCATGCATATGAAATAAATTGGGATTTAATGACATGTTGGCTCGTGGTTTGACCTTGCCTGAGCGTTTGACCAGCTGCAGCGGCTCTAATGGGATGCGCACTGGGTTCTGACAGACAAAGAAACAATGGATGACAAAAGGAGCACAGTTAGGGGGACAAATGGAGATGTCTTTCTAATCCTTAACCTCATCCTTGATGTACACATACACATTTACATGCGAGTCTGTTTTCTGTCTTTGTTGTTTTCCTCTGTCCCTTTGTTGCCTCGGTCCTGCTGCTCATCAGTATTCCAGAGGAGTAGGAGATGTTGCGTAATGATCACATCGACACACTGGGGAGCAGCGTTGCGTAACAGCGGCAGCAGCCTCAAAGACCAGCGGGATGGGTGTGTGTGTGTGTGCGCGCGTTTGGAAGATGGAGAAAGGAAAGAGAGGATGCAAGGGAGGGGCTCTGGGAATCGGGAGGGGGGGGAGCTAGGAGAGGAGGGAGGATCAGGTGGTTGGAAGGATGGAGGGGAGAGGTGCTGAGGAGGGAGAGGGAGGAGATGGGGCAAACAAGACGGCAAGAGGATGGACGGAGAAAGATGGAGAACGGGGATGCAGCTGAAGACATGTGAGCCGAGGGAGGGAGGGAGGGAGACGGGATGCAGTGAGTGGGCGATGAAGATGTGGAGGAGAGCAGAGGAGAGCCAAGGAGGAGACCAGCCATGCATGTTAATGTCACACCACTACATGTTACTGTAGAGAGCACAGCCCAGCGTGTTCACATGAGCGAGCCAACCTCACAGCTGGCTGCCCCCGACTGAGACACCAGCACAAGACAGACAGACAGACAGACAGACAGACCGACCGAGGGCTGGATGATGAAATATAAAGTAATATCTGCTGGGATGGGCCAGCTGAGGTGGGCGGCGAGCAATCTGGCTGCTCACCATTTGAGAATTTCAGCTCAGCTTTGAATTATTGATCAAACATCACTTGAGTTTGTTTACTGCGATAAGAGGACACATTTCAATCAGAGGCTGTTTTTTTTTTGTTTTTTTTTTTACAGGGACACGCAGATCCACTTTCCATAATCTCTGATCTGCAATGTGTTCCGACGCTGAAGCAGACACTATGGTGTGCGGAGCTGCCTACATATCTGCATCGTTCTTCACATTTTCAGAGCTCTGCCACAAACAATGAGGACGACACAATTAGCTTATTTTCCATGCTTATTTTTGCCAATCTGTTTCTTTTTATTACAAACTTAAAAAAGAATCTGATACAATAAGAAACTGCAGTAGTAACTCCCCCATTCCCGAGGGGCAGCACAGAAAACAGGTCATTGCATTTCAGTAGTGAAAGATTCATTACACATCTACAGGGTGTACAGATCAGATACAAAATAGGAAAAATAATAAAATACAGGCAGGAGAGAAAGCACTATATTTATACATCATCTGAACTTTTAATTATATCTATTTTTACTCTTAAATGTTAAATTTTGACATAGAAAATAAACTTCTTTTATGACAATGAAATATTCCAAAGTGCAAAATAAAACGCACACATCGATATAAGCAAAGGACATCAGAATACAAAATCCTTGTTTTTCCCTCTTCGTTAATGTTCAACCCTGACTGTAGAATGGCCTGCGTTTAGAGTCGACTGGTGGCGCGTTTGAAACACTAATCTGACCTTAAAGTGTAAAACACAAACCGCCAGTCACTCTTTCAGATGCTAGGGGGAACCAGCTTTTACGATAACCATTCCCACCCTCGCATCTCTAACGTCAAGAGTCCGATTTGTTTGAGGAGGAAATTTGACGGCACACCTCGTTTGCACTGGAGAATCTAAAAGAAAATGTGGGGAAGTAAACAAAGAGGAGTCACTCGGCCTTTTTGAACATGCATATGACTAAAGATCTCTAGAGCTGCAGCTATTTTGATGACCAGTCTGAGTAAGTTTTAGAAAAATAAAGAAAGTCAGCATTGTCTGATTCCAGCTTCTTAAATGTGAATATGTTCTGGTTTCTTAACTCCTTTGTGACTGGTCGTGGAAAAAAACAGACATTTGAAGACGTCACATCGGTCGACATTTTTTAACCATGTTCTGATATTTTGTGGACCGGACAACTGGTTGATTCATCAAAACAAATTACGTCTACAGATTAATCAGCAATGACAGTAACCGTTAGCTGCAGCCCTAAAGATCTCTCCAAAGACTTTTTTCAAGACAAAAAATAAAATGAGAAGTCCCTCCTAATTTGTTTTTCCGCAGGCCATCTCAAACAGGGTCGACTAACAACAGATCAGAATCACATTCACAGCACATTCATTTCCTTCATCCTTCCAAACCTGCAATAACACCGTCTTCCTATCGAGAAGATGTATTGGATATATTTTTTTTTCTCCAGGGTGCAGAGATAGAGGTAGTAACCCCTTGAATCCTTCAGGGTAATTTAAAATTATGGCATTACATTGCACTGGATAAGGGGTGAGTATCTGTGTAAGCAAAGACAGTCCGGGATATGGCTATAGTATCAGGACCAAAGGACCAGGCTGATGGGGGGGGGGGGGGAGATAATCCACTGAAAAAAAAAGAAAAAAAAAAAAGGTGGGGTGAGAAAAAGTTAAATCTGATTGAAAATATAATATAAGGAAGGTTAAAGGGACATGGTGGTCATATAAATTTGAATATATCTGGATTCACTTTTGAGAGAATTCTTTAGAAAAAAGGAATAGGCTTGTTGGCTGCTTAATATGCAGTGAATTCACATAAAAGGGAGGATGATCATTGCACTCAAAAGTGAATCTGAAAAGTAGAGATTTTTGGTTTTTAAATGTACTGCCTACGTCAGACTGCCCTGGGAGCACAGAGAAAAAAGTGATCGGCCATCTTCTCCTACACAAACCCACTGTAAACATTCACATCTTGAACTCCAAATCCAACTTGAAGAATGAATACATTTACCCGTCTTATTAGACAAAATGCTGTACAAGGTACAATACACATTCAATACTTTATTCTGTACATCTTTATTTTTGTCTGGGTTTGCATATATATTCATGTTATTTTCTGAAAAAATAACCTCAGCATGTAAGAAACTAAACAAAGAATCTGAACATAAGAACTTTTTTTTATATATATACATATTCCTGGACTTGTCATGTCTTACTCATACAAATGTAAGTGACCATTTGCAAAAACCAAAAAATATAGAAATATTGGAAATAAATTACAAAACAAAACAAAAAAATTATAAATGCATCTTTCCCTACCAATTGGAACATTTACAGAGGCCTCCCCACCCATCCCCTTGAAAAGAAGAAAGAAAGAAAACTTGCATGCATATGACGAGCCGTCACATTGCAAAACCAGCGTGAGCACAAGTCAAGGGTCCTCGTTTCGTCTTATACAAAAACACTTATGGGTACAAGTCTAGAAAACATTCAAATAAACGAACACGACAGACAGCGTCTCCTCACCAGCACA
The DNA here is from genome assembly GCA_963678695.2 of Diplodus puntazzo. Lineage (NCBI taxonomy): Eukaryota > Metazoa > Chordata > Actinopteri > Spariformes > Sparidae > Diplodus > Diplodus puntazzo. The sequence continues at coordinate 20,418,466 of OZ023174.1, forward strand.
TTTCATCTGAATACAAATGAAGCTCCTTTTTGAATCTCTAAAGCGTTTCTTGACCAGACATGACAAGAGAGGGCAAAGGAATGGGTTTAGCTCATGTCTGTGAGCGACACACAGCATCAGGAGCCCAGTAATAAAGTGCTGGACAGCTCGAATGGACATCTGGGGGTTACCCTTTCCCTGTAGTGACAAACCAACAACAGCACGGACTAGGCTAGTCACCAAACCACAGCTACAAACGGCGGACTTCCACGGACCTGACAAGCCGTCAAATAAAGCAACAAGAGCCACACACACACCAGTAAAAAACATTCATCTTTGTCCACATCACTGCGACTGGGAAAAGACACGGAGCAACCTGGACTGTATGTCTGTCGTGGTTTTTTTTTCCCCCTTTTTTCTTTGTTTACAGCCACAGGAGCAGAGATCACTGAGGAATTTCAAGAGGAGCGAGAGAATAGTGTGAGCGTTTGGCTTCAGCACCATTTAAGCTCACCAGAAACGTGCCCTGGGTTTTAAAGTGTCATTCTCTAAGCCAATACGGGCTGGACGCCACCGGGGCAGCAGAACCCTCGAGCTGCTTCTCTCTCCCTCTCCTTCCATCATCCCTCCGCTCCCATCGCCCTCTCTCCTCTCCATGCAGAGGAAAAACCTCTCCTTCATAGTCAAAGTCATGCTAAGCCATTTATCACAATCCCTACTGCTTAACTGCTGCATCCCCTCCCCCTCAACTCCTTCCCCGCCTGTTCACCTTCACACACACGCTGCTGACGGGAATTGTGTATACGTGCACATATTTCTGCCTATGTATGCATTGTTTGTCCATTTGAATCCATGTATGAAACCACAGCTCCCATCCCCATGTGTATATGTATATATATATATATTTATATTTTTTTTTAAGGACAGCACAGCGCATGGTTATCATCTTAAAATGCAAAGATCTATTAGTTTTTTTTCACATTCACCAAGGTTTCCCTGACCTTCCCAGCCGCAGTTTCCCCCTGACAGGTACAATACATTCTACTACATCACTCCCTTAACACCCCAACGCTCCCCTTTTCTGCTCCCTCCGCTGCTCTCTTTTTCATGTAAACCCACATCGTGTACACATTCCAGCTGACGATAAACTGCCTCCAATATACACCGGGTGATAGAAAACAAGAGTCAAATTGTGCCTGTGCACGAGTGCGTTTCAAGGGTAACGGGCCCACCGTACAAACAGTGAGTCTCTCGATCACGCTGAGACACAACAAAACAGAACAGGACTCCACACACAGAGACAGCAGAGCCCCCCTCTCTCTGTATTTGTGGCAAGTAGGGCAGAGCAGATTGCAGAGCAAAGTGCTGAGCTTTCCACAGCCGTCGTTCCCTGCAGGACTTGGCGAGGTCCTTTTTCACAGCATGACAGTGCAGTGCAAAATGGAGCTATACTGGAGCAGAGTCCATTAAACTAAAAGTCGACAAATAAAAATAATAACAATAATAATAATAAAGTCCCTCACATTAACATTCAATGCAAAATAATAAAACATAAAGAGATTGGCAACGACTCAAGGTAGAAAGGAACTCACGTCTGCCCCCCGCCCACTCCTGTCATCAAAGCCAACACACAGAACATGACGAGTAACAATGATGGACACCAGGGCAGGGTGGGGTTGAGGGTTATGGAGGAAACAAACCGAATCACGTGGACTATTCAGTGTACGTGGTATTTAAATCTTTGTAGTAAAACTAAATCTTAACTTGTATTAGTATTAGAACAATTTGTTAGAAAAACTGAAAATATGTGGAGCATCACTGTCCCACCTCCCGCTTCGACAATTCTCATCATTACAAATGAAGGCTTAGTTGGCCAGCACAACAGGCTGGAAGGACTGGCTAGGATATTGCAGGTTGTAGCTTCCTAAACCCTCAACGAACGGCGGCTTCTCCATGTAGGGGATTCCTCCATTGCTGCCGATGATGCCCACGCTCTGGGTGGGAGGAGGGCTGGAGAAGGGGTCAAACGACGGATGGGTGTTAACAGTGTGGGGGGGTTGGAATGGGCTGGCGTGAGGCTGCATGGGCTGGGTGTCAGCATCGAAGTAAAGGGGGCCTGGGGATCCTGGGTAGACAAACTCTTTGGCGTTGGGGGAGAGCTGGCTGGCGATGGGACCCCCGAGGGAGTGCAAGGAGAGGGAGAGGGGCTTGTGCTTGAGTAGCTCCGGTGCCGAGATGGTGGTGGGAGAGCGGGAGAGCATTCTCTGGGCAGGAGGTATGACGACCGCAGAGCTAGCTGCCGATCCAGCACCACTGCACTTCTTCATCTTGGTCGAGCCGAATTTCGTGGCGGCGAAGCTGGCGGTGGTGAAGGTGATGGGCTGAGGACGGGCAGCGGGAAGAGCGGAGGGTGGCTGCTGAGTGGAGAGGTAGGGCAACCCGCCGCTGGGAGGAGAAGGGGTAGAGGTGTTAGAAGAGTGGGCAGCAGGGTCGGTGGGGGTGCTGGAGCTGGGGTAGCTGAAGAGCCCGGGACAGGGCTGGGCAGACATGGGGGTGGGAGAGCTGGAGAGCGATGGCATGAGGGCAGGAGACGCCTGGCTTCCAATTGGCACAAACACCTGAGCATCTGGGTTAAAGCCCAGACTCTTGGCCTCCTCTGCCTCTGGATCTCCTTTACCCTCTCTGATCACACCCTCAGCTCTCTCGCTGTCACAGCCGAGGCCTGGAGGGTCCTCCAGGTAGAGAACCTTCACTGCCCCCTTCTCTCCAATCTGGTAGGATACCTCGTAAGGGTCAATCCACACACTGAGCTCCGCAGGAACATTTGCACGCACTTCCTCTGTGTCCAGTCCGCTTCTCTTGGCGGCCAACTCCACCACGGGGTCCCTCGGTGCTCCCAGGTGGATGCAGCGAAAGGCAGAACCCCTGAGAGGGGCTTCAGGGTACCAGTGACCCTCAAAACGAGACACCAGTATCCTCTCCAGCTCCTCCCCAAACAGGTCAGCTCTACGCCGAGGCAGCTTGTTGTACAGGTAGGACACGATGAAGTTGAGGGCGACCTTAACTTCAAGATGCATGGCTGCACCGGGTCAGCGCCGTCGTGAGAGCAATGTGATCAAGATGATGCCGAAAGTGAGGCGATGTGACTGTAACAAGGAGTTCTTCCTCTGGCTTATTGTAAAGTGTATGAACCTTTTAGTGTCACCATGGTAAAGGCACCCTGACGCCGGGGGCAGCGGGTCGCAGGCCGTTCTTCTGTCGTCACGAATGTGTGACAGTGGTTTCAGGTCCCAGCTGTGAAGAAGAACAGAGAAAAAAAATGTCATTCTACCTGGAAGCGGGAAGATGTGAGGGGAGGTCAAGGACGATGGATTAAAAGTAACGGAGGGGAAACACAACTATCCCTCTGTAGACAGTTAATCATATCATATCAATCACTTATATTGTATCTATAGCCTCAGTTGTACGGGGGCTGAAGATTAACAACAAAATCATTCAGTTTCTACTTTGTTCGTCCGAACACCAGCAGAATATAAACATTCTGAAAATTGCATAAGATTGTTACCTGCAATTCGGTGAAATTTAAAAATAACTAAACAAAACACAAATTGCATCACAGTCAAGGTGTGCTGCTAATTAACGCACTTGTGTCCACAACAAACTAACTCACAACATCCTGGTGGAAGAGTTCATGAAAAACGTATCAGCTAAGTGAACGCTTCTTTATTTGGAGGCACACTCGGGCCTCCATACAGGTTGCGTACACTTCGGCAGATCTGAGGCCAGTGTCGGAGTCACTGCTAGATAAGAGCCCGGGGAGTCGACTGTAATGCATTTAGGAATCAAATCAGATTTCTTTCAAACAGTACAAATTAAGTATACTTGCTGTTTCACTATGTCTACAAACTGATTATTGTTTCTTACGTGGTGAGCAAATGTATTTACAAAACCACTGTTCTCATTCAGCAACACACAGCAATCGTGCACGTTTTAGGTTTTGGCTTTTATCAGCTGCAGGCTGCACTGATGGATGTGGCAGATGCTGTGTTGTGGGCTGCATAAATCCTTTATAATCTGAATCCGATCCCACAGAGTGCCTCCTGCTTAGTGCTCTAACACAGTCACACAGTCCATTCATCACCAAGCAGAGTCACACGGAGTGAAAGATTACATGCAAGACCAAAAAAAAAAAACACACACAAAAACACACACAAAAAACTCAACAAGTCACACGAAGGAGGAAGTGTAAAATGGCAGGACAGTTAGTCGACTTCACAGAACACCATTTCCCACCATGCAGTGCACGCGATCACCCCCTCCCCTCTTCTAATACGCACACAAACAATTCACTCACATTCACGTCCCTGCCAGATGGGGATTCGGCAGCTAAGATTAGAAAGACGCCTCCGATTAAAGACAATTCTAATGTTATTACAGATAAAGCTGCACAGGCGGGATGGAGGGCTGCCGGAGTGACGGCTCAAGACGAGATTTACATTCCCCCTATCGCATGAAAAAGGTGACATTGAACAATGAGATGGGGGATGGCTAGAATGGGCTATAAATAGGGACACATTTTGCATCGTCTTGGGTACAAACTCCTCATTGAAAACACGTTATGGTGGCTGTGGAAAAGCACAGGAGAGGCCATCAGTCCATCAGCTGCAACAGCCATCATCTCTATAAAACCTTGAGTGCACACACACACACACACACTCACACACACACAGCTAAGCTACCTACAGCATCCACTGCATTCCGTACCTCTCATTATAAAAACACAACAGTGAGATGCACGAGATCCAATGTCATCCAATGACATTAGAGGAGTGGCTCAGTGAATATGTGCAGATGTGTCGCTTCAGGAGAGCAAGAAATGGTCTGAGGCAGAAGCAAACATCGTGCAGTTTCAACAAAAACATCAAAATCTTTCATGTCCAGAAAAAACCCTCCGCTCTGTTTGTATGCGTGTTCTTCACCTGCAGGTTTGTTACGCAGCCCGAAGGAGCTGTTTTCATTTTCCACAGGGCCTGTTGTTGCAAGTCAGACCAGCAGCAGGATCTATAGGTCTATTTTTGTTTACATGGACTCATTATCAGTGCTGCAGATGTGTGGCACAGTGTGCTGCAAAGCATCCACTACATGTCAGAATTCTCCTGATAGGCAGAGGGTCTACTCTGCTCTCACAGGAAGCACGAGCTACAACAGATATGAAAGCAAAAATTCCCTGGAGAAATATTATAATTGTGGGTTGGCAGCAACATATAGAGGGGCCTGCTTCAGCAAGGAGGTCACCACACATGTTACCTCAACACAATAGGACATGAATATCATTGTGATGTTCCCCTCTTGAATTGTTTTCTCCCAATTTAAAAAGGGGTTAGGGTTTAAACAGATACCCATGGATGTGTCAGAACTGTTGAAAACCTCCGAGATGCGAAATAATGGGAGGTAAATATGTGGAGCTTGTTGTGTGATGACAAGCTCAGATAATAAAGGGGAGCAGGGTCTACCTGGGGATTACTGCCATATGTCAGTCAGAAGGCACTGGAGCAGAATAGGGACAGTGGTCGAGTTGACATGCGGGTGAAGAATCCCCTCCATGCCAAAATTGTCGCTGGAAATTTGATTTTAAAAGATAATTAGGTGGCGAATAGCCATCGACCGAGTCTGTGCACTGAGCACTCGGCACAAACACCCCGCATCCCCACCGAAAAAAGCAACAAATAAACACGAAAATGACCGTGACAGCTGAGCAGACCTGAGGAGGGTGACCCGAGCTAATGAATACAGTACCGAGACAAAAACAAAAGCGGAGTGTCTTTATTTAATGGCTGGAGCCAGCAGCCACAGTCATTCATTACTGTCTGCGCGTTCTTGTCGGACGGAGAAAGCTTCTGGAAAAGACAAACACCAACACACAGCAGCGTGCTCCACGGGGACATTTACATTTAATCTACCCGTTTCATTCACCGGTCGCCATTTAATTGCTCACCTGTCGTCACTGATGCCCCGGCTTGGTTTGTACTCCTGCGTTTTCTGTTTTATTTCCCCGGTGTTGTCTCGTATTTCAAGGCGGACCTGTCGAGTCGCTGGTGCAGAGGCTGACCAGAAGATGTTTTTCACCTCAGTGTTGTTGCTATTTTCTTTCTCTCTCTCTCTTTATTTTTAATCTGCTGCCCTGTTTCGCAGATGGTCTCCCAGTTTGTCTTCAGCTGACACTTTGCATGGAGGGTCCAGAGAAACTTTACTGTTTGACAACCCAGCGTATTTATACAGTGTGACTCGCCCACACGCCCGTGACGGCAGGGACTACTTTCTTCACGTTATAGTAGCCGCTGCTGCTTTATTATGATGTTTTCCATATAACGGTATCCGTGCACCTGCGTTGTTGCTGTCAGCAAATAATGAGTAAAACCCCTTTGGAGAATATCCATTTTAATATTAAGCCACGTACAGAATTAAACAACAAGATGAATATGCATGTCATTTTGACTCCAGACTTCCTGCACAAGATGTCGATTCATAGTCTTCCTCGACAAGCAGTGACGACTGAAACAGAAAATCAGGACGTTATTTTTCCTTATATGAGATCCAAATTCACCCAACGGGCTCTAGTTTCATCGGCGGACGGATATTTGTAGTTCCCCACGGTGCTGAACAATTTGCTAAAAATATAAGTGGTGATAGCAACAGAGTCTCTATTGGCTGAGATGGGGGAGGACCCTCAGATTATTGGGCTGCAGCGTCCATTCGGCCGCAGGGCTTGTGGGAAATGAAGTTCTTACCACTAAATACTGTGTGGTAATGAGAATAAGCTATTAAACAATAACACGTGCTTCAGCTGTTTCTTGACTCCAGGTGTACTATGCGTTCACTCAATCATGCATTTTTAGTATCGTAGTATAGTATCTTAGGAGTTGCAGTTTGATCATTATCATCATCATCATCATCATCATCATCATCATCATCATCGTCGTCGTCTACATGTTTATAAAATTATTCATCTTGAATTATGTGAACTAAAACACACACATTCCCAGATCTTAAGTTAAACGATCAAATTGGGTAGCCATAAACATGCCCTCTCCTTTGTAATTTTCTATTTGAATATGCTAACTTCACAAGGTATAAAACAAAAATTATTTCAGGCGTGAGGTATTGACACAGCAGTACAGCAACATCATCATTTCTTTCAAGGACAGAGTGTGTTTTTATTGTGTCATGTCTTGCAGGTAAAGAATATTTTTGATATAAGCTTAAGTTGAAAATGTCAACGTCTCAGTGGAACACAGAAGTACAAAGTGAGCTGTTGAAAAATGCCCAAACACATACTTTTGTGCAGCCTACATCAATAATGTCCTTTATTTAAATTTGTTTAAACACCAATAGAGTTTCTTATTTTAAATTAAGCTAAAAAGACATACTAATACATTATTCATGTATATGTATATATATCATATTAGAATAGAATAGAGGAATCACCTGTTCACCTCATCACATTAAAAGCAAGACACATTTAAACATTTTAAAATAATATACAACGAGGGCTACATTAAAAGCACCCAGGTACTCTTTATTTAGGACTGAAATCAGAAAAAGAAAGATTTAAAGTGCTGTGAGCTCATAGCAGACTCGCTTCAAAAGATAGCTGTCCATACTGATCATGCATGGACAAAATATTTTGTATAGCCTAGATGTTCTTTATACTGTTGCACAGGAGACACTGGACCTTTTGCATTGGGGGCAGCAGCTGAATGCAATGTTTCAAAGGATGTGGTCCTCCAAGAAATTGCCACTCAAGATATTATTATATAATTTGCATTTGCTATTATTTCATGTATCCTCCAATGGTACAAGAAGTATTGAGAACTTTACTTAAGGAAAGTAAGACACCGTAAGAATGCTCTTTCAAAGTCCTGCAATTATTTACTGAAATACAATTACATAAGTATCTAATTCTAATGTAGGCCTACTCATTATGCAGCAGAATGCACCCTGACAGAGTGTTATTATGGCCTATTACTGGATTAGCATTAGGCTCCTGATGTGTCACTGTGTGACGAGCTTTCTAATGTTGTATCTGGCTGAAGTAGAGCTACTTTAGCTCTAAGTCCTATCTTCTTTGAATAAGGCTATCTATTTTATATCATAAGGTTGGGTAATTTAATCGTTAAATTACTGGTAAATAAAAGGTCACGTGTAAACTTAATTTTCAAAGATTCCAGAGAAAAGCTCAAAGAAGGACTTTAGGAAGGGAGAGATTAAAACTGCTTTTTATATATAATCACTGCATCTATGGAATAACAACAACAACAACAAAAACAACAACAACAACAGCAATCACAACAACAATACTAAAAACAGTAGTAGTAGTAGTAGTTAGTAGTAGTAGTAATAATAATAACAATAATAATAATAATAATAATAATAATAATAATAATAATAACAATGATAATAATAATAATAATAATAATAATAATAATAATAATAATAATAATAATGAATTTATTTTAAAATACATGAACTTTCAATTAAAGAGTAAAGTAACGGGCGCCTTAAGCCCATGACGTCACATCAAGGCGACAATCATCTTTGTCAGTGAACAAAATGGCGTCTTACTGTTTGACTGTCACTAGGCTGCAGGTAAGAACACGTTATTTTACATTTACACAGCTGTTAAACGGCCTTGCTGTGGAGTGAATACGTGACAACTGATCTGTTCTGTCGTGTACTAAAGCCGCCGTCGCTTAAGGCGGACCTACACCGGGTTAATGTGGAGTAGAGTGCGCAGCGAGCCGCTGGTAGTCAGGTCACAGTGTCCTCGTTTGACTCCCGATAGCAACGCATTGCAACGGTTATAAACGACGTCTGACCCGACAGCAGGCAATAATGTATCTTTTAATTGTTAAAAACAGCATTAAAGTTAGTCTACACCATCTGAATAATGGATATAAACCGCCCTATGCGCCGTGCTGTTTGCAAGGTGATCGCAAGGTTACGAAATAGCCTTAATGCGCACTTAATGACAGTTCACTCCTGACAGCTGAGACTGACTCACAGCGGTGTGTTTGTGGCCTTGTGTTAGGCAGTGGACCAAATCACATGGTAAATGTTTATTTTAAACAGCACAGGGCACATATGTAAACACAATAAAATATGCTGCTCAATATGAATTTAATAGGCACTTTTTATACCCCCGATTTTAATTATCCAGAGTGTGTCATTGAAGCACATGACTGTACAAACTGTCATGTCATAAGAAGCGCAGTTAGGGTTGGTGTGTGCTGGATGAGGTCTTGCATTTCTTTATTATTTCTGTTTAGTCACTGTCCATCAACAGGTTTTAATTGATATTTCAGAATACAAATAAACAAAGAAACTATTCTCACAGAATTCTCACACTAAACACACATATTAACATCTACATCCATTGTTCAGATCAATAAATACCATATGGTATGGTTTGGTACCCCAAACTTTGCTGCTCAGTACTGTGTCAGTGAGTTACAGTGTTGCCACATCATAGTGTAAGTCTTATTAGGGAGCTGTGTAAATCCTTTAAACACACCTGAATATATATATATATTTTTTTATTAATCAACATTCTCCTTATTTACAGTAGGCTTAACCCACTCCTACCAAGGCAAAGGACCAACTCATCTATTTCTGCAAATGAAATACATTAAGAAGACCAAACTGACCATATGTAGCTTATTTATGATCACTGGTCATTGCTGTCTAGTTAAGATAAACAATTTCTGGAGCTATGAGAAAGGGTACATTTTTCAGTCTTCTTGTCTAATTACACATCTACATTTGTTTCTAGTTAACGTTGCTCCTCTGGTTTACTTTGCCTCAACATGCTGCATGTGTACATTTGACAATCACAATAATCATGATATTCATGATAATCATTTGAACGCAGCAGGCTATCTTTTGTGTCATTTTTATTTAAAATATGTGTCAAATTGATTTGCAGATGACAAATACAGGCATCAAGGAGCTGTTATGCTTCCAATAATGATTTCACAAACAGTATGTGTGTACCTGTAGTGCTCATTCATGGTAAACAGTGTAGCAGGGAAATGTTGAATCCATTCAGTGTGTTAGCAACAGTGTAGTGGGTGAGGCTAACCCTTGTAATATGAGCTCTATAAACTTAGACCTAGTTTGTTATGAGCACAGTGATTTTCCACTGAATGTCAACACTGAAGGGCTGATAATATGCAAGCGAGTAGAACTGTTTTAAAGATTTTCCCTTGTTAATCATCAAGCATCAGACATGTTTGCATCCAATCCTATAATGGCTTCCTTTGCTGACAGATGACATCAACTAGTAAAAACTTGATTGATAAGATTTGTTAGATTGAGTCTAATGCTGCCTTTTGACAGTTTCGTGCAGTATTTGTATATATAATGTATTGTACCACATAATAAAGCTGTGCCAGTCCGTTGTTGTTGTAGCAGGAGGGTTTGGACGGTATTTTGACAGCCTCTTTTCTTTATCAGCACTAACAATATCCTGAAAAGAAACCATTTTTAAACAATAGTTTCTCTACTGTGTTTATTGGCTATTTTTGTAGCGAAGTGGCTGTTATTAACGTGGCAAAGCCATGATAGAAATGTGTTCTAGTGTTTTTACAAAGGCTGTCGGATGACTTTTGTTGTCGGCTGGTGTAGCTGGAGTACAATGTGAAATAAACAGAATAAACAATAAACGGTCAGTCAAAAAATGCCATGTTTTGCTCCAATACTGGGCTTGTAGAGAGACTTAGGACTTTCAAAGTTGTCTTTCTGAATCGATGGATGTGTTGGACCACACTGACTGGAGCATTTATAACCAAAATGGAGGAAACTTCTTTTCTATGTCTGTAGACCACATTTTTATTGGTGCCACTTGCAAGGCAGGATAACTATTCTTACATGTGGTCTGATTCTTGCAGTATTTATTTTCCTTTCTCTCCTCTGCCTAGTTATTATATTGCTCAAAACCTCATGTGTTAGCCCTAAACTGTACAATAACATTTGTTTATGGTGTTCACACTCAAAACGGTATTCTGTTTCCTCCGATCTAGCTGGCCCTTGGAACCGGGGCGAGGCGACTTCATGTCTCTGCAGCCTTCAGCGCCAGGGCCAAGGTGGCCATGAGCCGCTTTGAGCCGGGCACCAGCATTAACTATGGGAAGATGCATGAGAATATCAACATTGTGCGCAGGAGGTTCGCAGTGGCCCTTCTTAAAAATAAACATAAACATTTGCAGAGTGCTTGTTGATTACAGTTTGGCTCATGAAGAATGGCTGGTGTTCATTACGGATGCCCAGTAAATCATGTGACCTTTCCAGTGTTCACTTGTCAGGGCCAGCAAAGCCCTGTGAGCTAACTTTGGATAACCTGTTGTTCCCCTCTTACTAAGTTTACCACATGCTGCAATCCAGGAATAGGAATGGCCTTTTGTGTAGCTATTATATGACTATTAGATACATGAACGAATCGTTACTTTGGGTGTTAAATAAAGTATATTAGTCAATGCAGTACTGCAACAACACTCAAAATAGATAATGGATGTAAGACTTTTTTAGCCAAACTGTCAAAACCTGTGTATTTGTAGCTACAAACACTCTTTTCACTTATCTACCCAACCAGACTTGGCAGGCCTCTCACTCTGTCGGAGAAGATTGTCTACGGTCACCTGGATGACCCAGCAGGGCAGGAGATCGGCCGCGGCCGCACCTATCTGCGCTTGCGTCCAGACCGTGTGGCAATGCAGGATGCTACCGCTCAGATGGCAATGCTTCAGTTCATCAGCAGTGGTCTGCCCCAGGTGGCAGTTCCCTCCACCATCCACTGTGATCATCTGATCGAGGCTCAGATCGGTGGAGTTAAGGACCTGCAGAGGGCTAAGGTGAGAACAGACAGATGGAACATGGATGGAGTATGGACCACTGGTCATTGGTTTAGATTTTTCATTGGCAGATGACGGACAAAAAACAAACTAGGTATGGATGTGGTTGTGGAGGCAGCAGCCTGAGACATTTATCTTGGAGCACAGTAGACACCATGGTTTGGTTCAAAATCTGACAGTTTGATCAAATTGTCTGTTTAACCAAATACTTGGAGGTCAGGTTGAATAATGCAAGCAGCCAAGTTTATTTCTTTTATGGTTATGTAAGGAAACTCATGTTATGCAAGCTTTAACTCTTCACTAATAATTCTTAATGCAGGAAGTGAATGAGGAAGTGTACAACTTTCTTGCAACTGCTGGTGCCAAATATGGAGTTGGCTTCTGGAAACCAGGATCAGGAATTATCCATCAGGTACAGTTCACTGATTTATTATTTAACAAGGATGCAATAAAGCCTATTGAATGAAAAATATTTGCATCTTTATAGATTCTGGACTTTTTCATTGAGGAAATGCAGATTTAATTTTAGGATTTATTGACTTGTGATTGAACTTTATGATTGAAGAGCCATATCAGATTATTATTTAACCCAGAATATTTTTGTGTCTTTAACTGTTCACTGTTTCTGCTCTTTCTTTGGACAGATCATCCTGGAGAATTATGCTTATCCTGGAGTGATGCTGATTGGTACAGACTCCCACACTCCCAATGGCGGTGGCCTGGGTGCCATCTGTATTGGAGTGGGTGGAGCTGACGCCGTTGATGTCATGGCTGGAATCCCTTGGGAGCTCAAGTGTCCTAATGTTAGTTCTCAACATCTGATATCTTGCAAATGTATTTAAATCTTCGGTTTGACCCAGATTTTAGCCACTAAATGTCTCCACGAAAGTCTCTGTCTGTGTTTTTCCATTTGTTTAAGCCTGTGTGCATTTTTCCCTCCAGGTGATTGGAGTGAGGCTGACAGGAAGCCTTTCTGGCTGGACCTCTCCGAAGGATGTCATCCTGAAAGTGGCTGGCATCCTGACTGTGAAGGGTGGCACTGGAGCTATTGTGGAGTATCATGGACCTGGAGTCGACTCCATCTCCTGCACTGGTTAGGATGAGAAATATGGCAAGACTTGAAACACTTGTGAAATACAAGTCCAAGAAAAAACATGACATCTTCAACTACCATGCACATCTTGCTTGAGTAGATAATACATGTGTCACAAAAAAAGGAGTATATTTTGCTTTAAGGGTAAAATGACACATTGATTTTTCAGGAATGGCCACTATTTGTAACATGGGTGCTGAGATAGGAGCTACTACATCTGTGTTCCCCTACAACCACCGCATGAAAACATACCTGGATAAGACCGGTCGTGGAGGTCAGTTTCTTGCCATTAGTTTTTGTATGTTTAGTCTTTACTTATCATGTTTTTACTCCAACTTTGTCTTTTTCTTAATTCCGTCCCAGAGATCGCCTCTTTGGCTGATCAGTTCCAAGATGACTTGGTCCCAGATAAAGGGTGTGAATACGACCAGCTCATTGAAATTAACCTGAGTGAGGTGAGTCAAAACGCTTCTGGTATTCTCTATGTGATGTACTACATTGCTGTACATTGCTTTATATGCCAACAGGAAATTCAGCAATAAGTCAGAATTCCTTTTTTTGTCCCACAAACGGGAACATTTCTTCATCACAGCAGCCAAAGGACAGTAATATTGTAATAAACAATAATAATAATAAGAAACATAAAACATAAACATCATAAACAATATGATTAAAAGGGAAGAAATAGAAATCCTCACATGCATTGTATATACAATAAATAATAAATGGGTGTGAAAATTGTCCAGTTAGTGCAAAAAAACGGAGAAATGCGTTATGTGTTGAGTTTTTTATGACATAGTGCACATGTGATGTCTATTGGAAGCAGAGCTATTTGTAGTGCTTAGGGATGTCAAAGTCTAACCAAAAATGGCAAATCTCATACTCTATTTCTCCAAGATCTTTCTGAAGCTGTTTCACCATCTAGCACAAATTATTTTAATTTTTCCAGGTGTGAGCAGCTTTTTCATATCCTTTGTGCATTTAGAAAAATTAAACCTACTTTGTATGCATAATGTCCAGTTTGACTATAATTGATTTTGTTGCCTCCCTGGTGTGAATTCACAACATACTGAAAACCTGTCTAGAACTAGGATGTAGACTGGATTTGGGACACACTGGTGAAGGCAAGAAAAATGTTTTTATATAGCACATTTCATAGCCAAAGGGGACCTAAAGTAACACAGGAGAAAACATGATAAAAACAATTTAAGCATGTCAAGAAATGCACATACAATGAAAGCAATAAAAACAAACAGGATAAAACACACAAAATAAAAACACAAAACAAAAAACAAAAGACAAACTAACAAAAAAAAAATACAAATTAAATTGATTAAAAGCATTAGTAGACTGGTATCTCTTTACCTTGGATTTTAAAGTAGTCAGCAGGTGTCAGTGGTACGACTTACCAGATGTTATGAGGCTGACTTTGTTGTCATTGTGGTGTGTGTGTGTGTGTGTGTGTGTGTGTGTGTGTGTGTGTGCGTGTGCGTGTGCGTGTGCGCGCACACACACAGTTGTAATTAAGTTATGGAGAAGATGCTTTGATTCTAGTTTGAATCTCAGTGCTGCTAAAATATGTAGCTTTGTTAAGGAAAACATTTCAACATAGAAACCTGCTTGTTAAAGCATTCATTAGCTTAATGATTGTAAAAAATGCTCATTAAAATTTCCCTGAGCCCAAAGCGACCTCTTCAAATTGCCTCTTTTTTCCAACCAACCATAAATGAAAAAGAAAAACAGCAAATTGTCACATTTAAGAAGCACTTCTCATTTACTGTCATACTTTTGCTTTGTCTTGTTTTGCATCATGTGGCTATGATGGTGCATGAAGCAGCTTAAGTGCTTATTAGTGTTTCCTCTATTGAAAGTTTCCAGATTTAGAAACTAGTATTTATAGCACACACCCATGTCCCACATTACCCCTAGTATCACTGTGCTTCATTATTCCTTGTTTCCCTCCTCCTTCTCTAACAGCTGAAGCCCCACATCAACGGGCCCTTCACCCCCGACCTGGCCCACCCT
The DNA here is from genome assembly GCA_963678695.2 of Diplodus puntazzo. Classification (NCBI taxonomy): domain Eukaryota; kingdom Metazoa; phylum Chordata; class Actinopteri; order Spariformes; family Sparidae; genus Diplodus; species Diplodus puntazzo. The sequence goes on from OZ023174.1 coordinate 20,433,469, forward strand.
GTGTCAGATATTGGGGCTGTAGCTAAGAAGAGCGGCTGGCCCCTCGAGGTTAAAGTTGGTCAGTGACACTGACAGCTGTATTATGTTTCAGTTTTTCTGTATTTTTAATGCTCTGTCTAATGAAACGTGATATTTCTTTCTTTGTTCCTACCAGCCATATTATTGACCAGATATGTTCAGATTACATTACAGCCCCGTCATATGATCTTCCAATGTGGCCTATCAGAACTAGTCGCTGATGGAATAAGTAGAATATAATTAGGACATTCAAGATATATAATCACAGACCTGCTCATCTTTTGTGCCTTGTCCTGTTAAGCAATCTTCCTCTTATTTCATTTGCAAGCTGTGTTATTAATGATAGATCAGTACTTCCAATCTGCCACTGTAACTGTATACGCCCTCACTTTAGTTTCCCTGTGCTCAGTTCCCCTCTTACAAACATTGAACTTGTCTCTTGCAGGTCTGATCGGCAGCTGCACTAACTCGAGCTACGAGGACATGGGCAGAGCGGCCTCTCTGGCCAAGCAGGCTCTGGATAAAGGTCTGAAGTGCAAGGCCCAGTTCACAGTCACTCCTGGATCTGAACAGATCCGCGCCACTATTGAGAGGGATGGATATGTGAGTCTTCGTTTTACACAAGAGAATTGTACACTTTATACACTTGTGTTTGTTTGACTGATGCAGGGAAGAATTAATTTAAATTTATGTTGTCCCACTTTCAGGCCAAGATCCTGAGTGATGTGGGTGGAGTCGTACTGGCCAATGCTTGTGGGCCCTGCATCGGGCAGTGGGATAGGTATGAACCATTTGGGAGAGCTAATAGTGTGACACTGGCAGCAGGCTTGTAGCAGTTGATTAATCTCTTTTGACAACAATTTCGGTCCAGAGCTAAATATCTTGACAACCTCTGGCCAGATTGCCCTGATTTTATTTAGACATTTTCCCAGAGATGATGATGGCTTACAACTTTCAGATCAGTATTTCCATTTTACCAACACTGGTTCATTAAAATGAAGGACAGGAAAGGAAGAGAAGAGAAAATAATTAAATGTCTTTTGAATATATATAGTTCCTAGACTCTCGGATGAACACAAATGTCACTTGGCCAATTTTTCCAATTTCACACTAGAAAAACAATCTAAAGACAAACATTGGCACGAAAACATGTTCATGCTAACAAGAACTATTTACATTTTTGGACATTTGATAAACTTTACTCTACCATCAGGCCAAAATGACACATTTTGCATACAATATACCTCATAACATTATAACAGATTGCCATGAAATTTGCAAAGCACATTAAGGCTTTCAAGAGAATGAGCCCATGTCATTGTAGCCATGGCCTTTCCTGTAGTGAGACTCTCGTTCCAACGCTTTCATATTGTTAGATGTAATGAGCACTGCAGCCTCTGGCTAGTTTACTGCCAGGACCACTGGCAGTAAACTGATTTGTATCAGGTGGCTTACAATATAGAATTACAAAGTAAAGTCTGAAAATTCATTGGAAAACTCCTCTGAGCAACACAGGTAAAACAAGATGAATAACATGCCTTGTTCTTCGATGTTTTTACAGGAAGGATGTGAAGAAAGGAGAGAAGAATACTATTGTCACATCCTTCAACAGAAACTTCACTGCCAGGAATGATGCTAACCCTGCTACCCATGCTTTTGTCACTTCTCCTGAGGTAAGTACTGCATGAACACATCAAATGTATGTGCTTAGCTATTCATAATTACATGGGCATCAGTGCTTACAGTAGCTCTTATATGCAGCTCAGTGAATCTTTTGTTGGTATTCTTTTGCACAATTTCTGTTTCCTAATGTTGGTGATCTTAATGTGCAAATCTAAACTAGGGCTGCAACTAATAATTGTTTCCAACATTGATCTGCTGATTATTTTCTGGATTTATCGATTACTTTTTGGTCTGTAACATGTAATATAATAGTGAAAAATGTCCTTCTCAGTTTCTCGAAGTCCTAGGTTATTTTAAACCCAAACATTTTCAGTTTAATATGATATAAAACAGGAAAAAGCAACAAATCTCCTTATCTGAGAAGCTGAAAACAGCATGAGAAATTGCTATAACAGCTAATTTTAATATTAGGTGATTGTTTTTCCTTCAATCAGCTAATAGATTAGACCAATTGTTACAAGTCTAATCTAAGCACATTCAACTGTCATTGTTGCCTAATGCCTATTATGTTATTCCATGTAGATTGTCACCGCCCTGGCTATCGCCGGGACCCTCGACTTCAACCCAGAGACTGACTACCTAACTGCACCTAATGGAGAGAAGTTCAAGCTGGAACCCCCCACCGGTGATGAGCTGCCCTCCAGAGACTTTGACCCGGGCCAGGACACTTACCAGCACCCTCCATCTGAGGGACGCTCAGTCAAGGTGATTTTTTTTTCTCTTTTCTTTCACAATATCTAATCTCGATGGTACTGAAACAGACTTTTAGTGAGGTGCGCATCTTCCGTCATGATCCAATAAGAGTTTGATCCTGTAGATGAAAGACTAAGAAAGTGTAAACTCACAGTATGATCAGGGCTTCAGAAATGTGTAATGAGTTTAGACAGAAAATGTTTTCTGGTCTTCAAATAAAAATTCAGTTTGATCTGAAAGCTATTTGCCCCAGTGTTGTTGTGAAAAGAGTCTTTGCAGAACCTTTATGTCTAACACTGATTCGATGTTGTTCAGGTGGACGTAAGTCCCTCCAGCAATCGTCTGCAGCTGCTGGAACCCTTCGACAAGTGGCATGGAAAAGACCTGGAGAATATGAGAGTCCTCATCAAGGTGAGTAGGAAGCATAAGGAAAGTTGTGGTGGTTATGTAAGTAGTTTAAATGTATCTTCAGACCATTGGGTGACACATCATATGAAAAGATTAAAAAAAAAAAAAAAAAATACCTACAATGAAATGATGCTACTAAGACCTAAGCCTGGTATAGCTTATTCGTCAGTTCATCATCCCTTTGATCACCATGAGCTTCCACAAAGTGGTTGTCTTCCTGAGATGCTTATAAATATAACAACCGCAAGCAGAACAAATTAAAAATTGATCACATTGAACAAGGGCACTTGAACGACATATATTTAGTGGGAAAGACTGTGGTTGAGGCTGAGATGCACAGACAGGGTAGAGAAGTTGAAAAGTGACTGAAACTCTACTGAATTATATAAATGGTACAGTGTTAAACACACAGTATGTAATGTATTGTTGTGAAGTAGCACAGGATTGCTTGTCTCCATTGTTAAAAAGAACAAGCAGCAAACAGCACTGAATAACTGTGCTCCATCACAAGTGAGCAGCACAAACTAAAGTTAACAAGAGTGGCTCACTACCTACTTTTCTGACTTCCTTCCTCACTCTCTTATATAGCATCTTCCCTCGAAGTTAAAGCAACTAGAGAAACAGCTCACCAAAATATATAACATACTGTAGGTCCAGTAGTTGTTCGACATTTTGCCTTTAAGTAGCTGTTGTTGTATTTATATAATAAATTTCTTTCTTTATCCTCTGCTTTTCCTGCACCTCCCTCTTCTTTGGTTTCCTCTGCTGCTGTAGGTAAAGGGAAAGTGCACCACTGACCACATCAGTGCTGCTGGGCCCTGGCTGAAATTCCGCGGCCACCTGGACAACATCTCCAACAATCTGCTGATTGGTGCAGTCAACATCGAGAACGATGCCGTCAACAAGGTCAAGAACCAGCTGACAGGAGAGTATGGAGGTGTCCCCGATGTGGCCCGTCACTACAAGGTGAGTTTGACTGTGGCTGGCGTCTGATTATTTGTTTTACATTTCTACTGTAGATTGACTTAAATGGCACATATACCATTATCTATAAACACTCAGTTGCCAGTTTATTAGGTACACCAGTGCAAAAGTAATGCTGTCCAGTACAATAAATCCTACCTTCATGAAGACATCAATTTTTCTCATTTTGATGGTTGTAGTTTGTGATGCTATTAAACTGTTATTTAGCCTACCCTTATTGATTATTAGTGGCAGGACAAAATAACAGAAACACCAGTCTGCTTAATGCAGTGCAATTCAATCAGTGATCAGTTTCAACAAAAACTACACTGTCCTCACCCTGACAGCAGTTTACATGTGTCCTTTGTCTCGACTGTATAATTTCAGGCAAATGGAGAAAGCTGGGTGGTGGTTGGAGACGAGAACTATGGAGAAGGGTCCAGCAGAGAGCACGCTGCCCTCGAGCCACGTCACCTTGGAGGACGTGCCATCATTGTCAAGAGCTTTGCCAGAATCCATGGTGAGTTTCAGGGGAACAAAAAAAAAAATGTGCAAATATCAACAGGGACAATCTGGCATCACTGGAATCATGTCATTTTGTTACGCTTAGACTCAAATTGTACAATTGTTTTCTTTTTGAAAGTTATAGGCAGCAAAGAGAAACGTTAATGTTGTATGCTGATGAAGGTTCACGGTCATCCAGGTGATGGTATTTCTAAGTGCTGTATTGTAGGCAACTGGACATGTTTCAGTGCCTTGAAGATGTTTCACCTCTCATCCAAGAGGCTTCTTCAGTTGTAACTAAGTTGCAGTTGCAGTCTTTTAAACTCTGAGTGGGAGTGGGAGTTTGACATAGATGGATTCTTTAACTCCTCTTTCAAACAATCTGTCTTCTCTGACCAAGATGTGTACATGTTTTTTCTCCTTCAGGTGTAAGTGGACAGCAGAGTTTTGTCCTGAGGAGTTTGCCCTCCTGTGTTGTGCCAGTCGTGTATGGAGCAGTTGTTTTGTCTCCCCAATGTATAAATCTGTGCAGTCCGGCCTTCATTGAACAGCATAAACTACATTACTTAGTTTTACTATCTTAATAGTTGTGATTGGGTTCCAAGCAGCTGATGATTATTTAGTCTGGCATGTGTACAGTCATGTCAGCAAACAGATGTCTCCACTAACATCTTGGAGATTGTCAACGTTTTTAATTTCATCAGTGCTAGTTTGATGTGTATGAAAAAGAGTGACAGATTAAAGGAAAAAAACAACCGTGTCTTAGTAAAGGTGTTTGGCCAGCATGTGCTGCCAGAAAAGCTCCAGTGTGCACGAGCAATTATCCTGAAAGTTTCTGAACTCTACTGGATGGATGAACAGCATTCTTCCAAAAGATATTCTCTTGTTTGGTGTTTTGATGGTGGTGGTGGAGAGCCTTCCAACTCCTCCGACCAAAACCCCATTCATGTGTTCAACTGGGTGGAGATCTGGTGTCTGTAAAGGCCATAGCATATGATTCTCAACATTTTCATACTCGCGTTTGAATCCTTGTGCCTTGTGGATCGAGGCATGATAATCCTGGAAGAGGCCACTCTGAACAACTTTATAATGATTTGCAGTGACCCTACCCTGTAAAGTGACGACTTAACCCAAACCCCGCTAGCTAAATGCTTCTCGCGTACATGGAAGGATCTATATTTGTTATACTTTTCCCCTCATTTATTTAGATTTTTCCTATAATTTGTCACCTGTCTGCAGGTGGCTGGAAGTGTGTAAGTGGGTAGATGAATGTCTGATCTAAGAATTGTTGATTTCATTTGTGTGAAAAGATTTCCTCTGAAGTTCCAGAAACACACAAAATAAATGCTGTTGAGTGTAGCTGATACAGTTTACATAGCTGTATATAAGTTTAGATTTCCACCTGTGTAAATGAAGTCTAAATGGAACATCCAGTTCATTATGAGAACTGGTGCTAATCAATAACAACCAGACATATATACTCCTGTGCATTCTTCCCCACGACCTTGTATTGCTGTGTAACAGATACACTCCTGTGAGACAAAGAGCCCCTCTCTGGTTACCTCAGCGAAGTACAGACAAATATATAATGCAAAGTCTTTGTCAAGCCTCCATGTCTGATATTTACATATTTATCACCCCCCTCCAGAGACTAATCTGAAGAAGCAAGGCCTGCTGCCTCTGACTTTTGCCGACCCCCAGGACTACGACAAAATTCGCCCCGATGACAAGATTTCAATCACTGGGCTGAAGTCCTTTGCTCCCGGCAAGGTGAGCTCTATTCTCCTTCTAATGAAACATTGATCTTCAGGACAGCCTTGCTTCTCTAAACATTATATTGAAGAAAATAAATGATTGACACATGATCTTGTTTGCCTCCTGCGTCCTCCACCAGCCCCTGACAGCCGTGATCAAGCACAGTGATGGCAGCCAGGACTCCATCTCGCTCAACCACACCTTCAATGAGACGCAGATTGAGTGGTTCCAGGCTGGCTCCGCCCTCAACAGGATGAAGGAGCTCCAGTAACCGTTGGGAGAGGAGGGAGGCGGGGTCTGTAGGGGCCCTCGAGGGGCCTTGGATTTGGTTAAGAAGGAAGAAGGGGAGAGATGTGGGCCTAGAGAGCGACTTAGTAAAGAGGAAAGGACGATGTGTGTCAAGGAGACAGTAACCAGACTTATGTTGGTTTAAGGACAGTTGTGGTTATGGTCAGTGAAAGAAAGAACACACACACACACACACACACACACACAAACACACAAGGTCGCTGTAAAGATGAAAAGCGCACACACACAGACATATGCACTTGCACATCCACGCACACGCACAGACAGGATTACTGTGAAAGCGCGACAGGCAGATATGTTGCACTCAATGCACTCAGACAGGCACACATAACCACAGCTTAGCAGTGTGTGTCTCTGTTAAAGGCAGCGTGGTTCATCCTGGCAGCACTCCTCAGTTTGAAATCAGATTTATCAAGCTTCTCTGTTCATTGAGAGTCATCCTGTTGCATTCAGCTGACTGTTTCTTACACAGCCGCACACTCTCGCCATTGAACGGGATGATAATTTGTTCTTTTTGTGACAGGTGAATTTCTCTAAAGTGAAAGTTGTCACCAAAAGTTATTCAAAGCTTCCCTCTAGAGAAAAAGGCAGGTTGGAAGCAGCAAAGCAGCACTCATTATACAACACACTGTATAACATCTTTAATGACTATATATGTAATGGTATACGAACCTGATTCAGACCCTAATTTTATAAACTTGCGTACAAAATATCCTAAAATAAAATTGAGCTTTTATGACTTTAACTGCAAAATCCACACCAGCACCACACCATTCCTTTCCTCCATTTCACCTCCCTCATTAATGTTTGTTACTGTAGTTTCCATCCAAACAGCTCAGTAAGCTGACTGAGTTGTTCAACTCACATGAATGCACTTTTCCTGCATTATGTCCAGACCCATCCGTCACCTGAAGAACATGTTTTCCACGTGTTGTCTATAATTATGATTGACCAAATCGTCCGACATCGTACCGAGCTGCTGAGTTTGTAGCTTTCTGATGCCATTATTAACAAATGTTTCCTCCCTTGCTGTAGATTGGAGCCACATTGTAAACTAACTACCACACTCACTTATTGACTGTAAGCGGGGTCACTAACATTCGTCAGCCCCAGCACTGTCATGGTGCAACTGCAGCCCACCACCATGTTTTCACTCAGTCTGACGTGTTTCCATGCTGTGGTGGTTCACTCCGGTACATTTCAGCCAACACGTGAATCTGTGTTGACTCCTAGCTGCTCGTCCTATGCCTGCCTGCACATTCTCATGTCTTTTTTGCATGATATAACAAACCCATTGTGAGAAACTTTCCTGTGTATGTACTTGTCTCCGACTGGGGCAACAAACCACAACACGTACTGCCATTGTGTTAGCGCTAGCCTTGCAGTTTTTTCTTTCCATCTGTGTGCATCTTTGTCGTGTGTGCGTGTGTGCGTGTGTGCGCGTGTGCGTGTGTGTGTGTGTGTGTGTGTGTGGTGTGCGCGCGTGTGTAAGGTGCATGATTGTTATCAGGTTAACATCAGTCCGTGTTGGCATCTGTCTGTCCCTCTTTGCTCATCCTGTCGCTCTCTTGGCTCTGACCAGGCTGGTTCATGCAGTCCAAACCACAACCTGATATGTCTGGGCAAACACGCATTTGCAATCAGACGTTGAAGCTGCACTGGGCAAGATTTTTAATGTAAACTACGACTAGACGTATAGACACAGGTAATCTTCTGTGTCCATAGGAAATTGCAGCATAACAATGTGATAAAACAGCTGTGATCGTACTCTGTCCAGAAAAAGCTCTACACTTCACAGATTGCTTTTTTTTTCTCTGCGTTCAAGTTTTCCTCACTATCATCTGGAGCTGCCGGTGTGTGAAATTGCCTGGTGTAGCTGTAATGGGAGATGACAGGCTGTGTTTGCCTTTGAGTAGAATGTTATTTCAGGTTGAGGTTCGGTCTGCCATAACACGAGAAGGTCTGCTGTCTTCTTACTCAAACATACGCACAATCTAGTGTCCAGATGCCTGTACACTAGCACTTTGTAGAGTTAGAAAAGTAGTTTTAGCTGTGCTTTGCCACGCTTCCTTCATCCTTTGCAAACATTTCAACATACATCTCTATTGTGTGTGAATCTATAGGACTGACATACAACTTGTAACATTACTGATAAACAAGTTTTCAGACAGTAGAACATTTTGTTTCAAGATCATTCTTGTACTCGCAAATCTTGCCATGATGTATACCTAGTATGCGCCACTGAAACAGTGTGGTTATATATTTTTGTCGGCTTAGGGAGCTTAGAGGTCATTGCTTCTGTGTTTTATGTAGGAGTATTGCTTGTCCTCTTCAATTTTCATCATCCTCCGAGTAAATCCGTCACTTCTTCATTCTGCTGTCTAGCAAGTAAAAACCCTTAATAATTACAGTACCTGAGGTAAATCCCTATGTACTAAAAAGTCACAGTTTGGACCTGTGTGTAAATGATGTGATATAAAGCTGCACTTTGTATAGGGGTGTGTACATAAATAATAAATAATTATTTAGATATATATATATATATATATATATATATATTAAAAGAGAGAGAGAGAGAGACAGTAAGAAACATTGTGTATGCTGCCTGTCTAAATGAGAGCTGTTAACTATGTGACCTCTTGTAACAGTATTTAAACTGAAACTCCAGTAATGTAATGGTTTCACAAACAAGTTGAGACGTCGATTTTGGGTTAAATGAAAGTACATATATTGAGCTGTAGCTGTTGGTTGCAGTTGGGCTTTGACAATGAAAACTGATGTGTTACTTTTCGGAAAGAAAATACTCAAAGTAGTTTAGATTTTGTTCAGATTATTTTCAGGGACAGAGATTATTTGAAAGAGCAGCTGCTCAACTTTTAAGACTTCGACATTAATGATTCCATATATAGGGGTTATCTATTCATATATCATCAGGTTTGAAGCCCTCATCGAGCCCAGCACTTTGTTGTTTGAACACTCCTCATCAGATATACTGCCAAAGATGCCTAAAGGAAAAAGTGAGATGTAAAGAAATGATGGTTATTGTGTTGGAAAAATGACTCATTATTACGTGACCCTTCATCGAACGATTTGTCCATTATCAGCTGGTTATGTACACGGTGTTGTTTGCTACAGCATTCACCAGAATTAATGGTTCTTTTAAAAAAACAAAGTACTGATTCATGTGATCATCCTCTGTCTCCTGTCAGCACATCAAAATAACCACTTGTGAAGCAGTTTGCTTATACTGTGATGTAAGAAAATGCTTTGTTCTCCAGGCATTGAGTTTTAAAACCGCTACTGTAAAGTGACAAATCGAATTATGTTGTGTATGAATGCATGCCTATTGTGTCATTTTGTACTCAGGTGTGCTCTGTTTGGTCAGGCTTTCTCTGATGTGTCTGAAAAATCACATTTTCAACACGCTTCATTCAAGCAGATGTCCTCTGATAGTGATGATTCCCCTCACACTCCTGTTTCCGCATTAAACTTGATTTTGTAAATGTAGATGATAAATTAATAAAGATTTAATTCTGACGTGACTGTTTTTGTGTTTTTCTTTGTTCAGTGATTGTCAGTATGGTTGTGTTACAGTATATGTACAGAGTTTTGGCTGCTGACGATGACTTGGCGTGTGGATGCTGTCTTCAGTAGCTCTTTGTCTGTGGCATACAGTATGGACAACAACTCTCTTACATTTATTGTATTATCGTTTTTTCTATTTTTATCCGATACTGTTCATCTCATCTCATTAATGCTCAGATATACTTTCAAAACAAACATCAACAGACCAGTCTGAACATCTGAACACTATATACTTTGTACTGTACAAAGTGCTAGTGTACAGGCATCATACTACTGTATTTATATGTAGATCCTGTGTGTATAGATTATTTTTAGGGCTTATCTGGGAGTGATTTAGGATCAATACTGTATATACTGTGCTTGTCATTTTATTTACCTTCAGATCAGAGAAAGTACTTTTTCCAGTGTGTTTACACTGCAGGAAAAAAATTACTAATGTGCTGATTTATGTCATGGAACATGTTATTCACCATATCAAAAGTGGGATAGAAGTGAATATAAGTAATTCAGATGATTATTCCAGGGAAAAATTCACAAACAAAATAACTGTCTACTGATTTGTTTTTTAAGACTTGGCTATTTTACGTTTTTGTTGTAAATACAGTTATTTACCAAGTATAATGGTAATAACACTTACTTATTGAATTAAAAACTGTATACGTAATGTATAGAAAAATAATAGAAAAAAGACAGAAAAAATTACATTAACAAAGAAAGGTGAAAATAGTCCACGACCATAATTTGAAGTTATTTTTATTTAAACAGTAATGTCAACAAACAGAAGAAACACACATATGTCTGTGTCTCTATGCTAACAAAATGATTAAATAGTTTTAACATAAATGTTAAATTCCTATAGAAAGGTTTTGTACCAGAACATGTGCATGTATGTTCATGATATATTAGATACTGACAAGATATTGTTAACATCTGTGGAATAATGGAAACCAAATAGTACTTCTTGGAAATACAAAGAAAAATCGTTACATATGACAACAACGATAGCGCTTTAGGAATGTGCACTGTCCCTTTAAGTCTTGCGACATGTCGTAAAAAAACTCACTGTCGTAAATAATCACGTGGAGACAACATGGATGCCTCAGAGTCTGCAGCAGAGTATGAGACTGTCAGTGCTGCCCGTCTTTAGTTAGACTGTAAAGAGCTGTTGGGGTTTTTCTCCGCTGTGGAAAAAACAGGAAATGTTGTCCTGAAAACAGACGACAGCTCGCCACTGCTGCCCAGTGTGTGTGTGTGAGTGTATATACATGTGTATGTGTGTGTTTGTGTATGTGTGAGAGTGTGTGTCAGCCCACAGTCTGACAGCAGCAGTCTGCATCATGTTCGTGTTGGTGGAGATGGTCGACACGGTCAGGATCCCTCCGTGGAACTTCCAGAGACAACTGAACGACGCGATAGCAGAGGAGCTGAACAAGAAGCTGGCCAACAAGGTGTGTGTGTGTGTGTGTGTGTGTGTGTGTGAGGGGAGAGAGAGAGAGAGAGAGGGAAAGAACATGCCAAGTGAAAACAAGTCAACTTAGTTTTTATTCATTCAGTCATTATTATTAGTTTAAGTTTATTATTATTTTAACTTCATTGTAATACACGAGACACCTGAGTGCAGCAGAAGAAAACAGCACCGGAAACAGTCCAGAGTTGCGAGGAGTAGTTGATTAATCGATTTGTGGATCAAAAGAAAATTAATTGGCAACTTCTTTTGCTAATCGATTAACCGTTTTTGTCTTTTTCCAATTAAAGAAAATCTTACATGGAATAATCTGCTGCTTCTCTTTGTCATGTGTGATAGTTAATGAGCAGTTTTGGGGTTAATGAATGGAAATAATCGTTAGGTGGCATTAAAAGAATTACAGACGGCTCAGAAACAGAAGTTTAAAACTTGAAAGTTCTTTGTAATTCATTTCATTTATATGATGCACAGCACTGGCAGGCAGCCTTCCCAAGTGTAATCTTTACTAAAAGTAATACAGTAGTTTTGAATTTGAGAAGATATGGTGCTATAGTGAGATATTTACAGAATGATGATGAGTAATTATGGTATTGTTTTTTTGTTTTTTTTCCTTTTTACTTGTATAAATAAAAAATGCCTAAAAAGTCGTATTTGTGAGAATTTATGAGACTCATAAATCACTTTTCTTACAAACAGGACCTTTTAATGCCCTCAAGGGTTTTAACATGTTTAGAGCATTTGACACACTCTCCTTGGTTCATGTTAGGTCAAACTTGTGTAAAAAACAATACAATATATTCTTGTAATTACAATGAAATTATTCTATGGAGAAATAACAACGCTGGGTAGATTGTAAATGTCAAGCAGCTTCCAGGTACCCTAAGAAACTATTTTATTCAGTCATTCCAGCCGGTCTGCGTTTGCTGACCTGTGACCTGCTCTCGTCCCCTCAGGTGGTCTACAACGTCGGCCTGTGCATCTGCTTGTACGACATCACTAAACTGGACGACTCCTATATATTCCCAGGAGACGGCGCCTCACACACCAAAGGTATGATGGTGATGATGACAAACATGGCTGTGTCTCTGCTAACTCTCACCCACTGACTGGTTTCTGTCTTCCTTTGGTCCTTCTCTCAGTTCATTTCAGGTATGTTGTCTTTCACCCTTTTCTCGATGAGATCCTGGTCGGCAAGATCAAGTACTGCAGCCAAGAGGGAGTTCACGGTAAATTCCCCTTTCCAATTTCCAGCCCGTTTGATTTACTCTGATGAAATGTATTGGCAATTTTTTCTCTATACACTAAAAAAGAAAAAGAAAACTTAAGTTAGGAATTAGGGCTGTCGTGATATCAGATTTCAGTACATGATTGCGTTCGCCAATCAAAACACGATTTACCGATATAAACGCAACATCTGTTGAAAAAAATGATAGCAATGAAGTCTGTCTTTAACTTTGTCTACTTTACATGTTTTCTCCCTTTTTGCAAATACATGACCCTCAAAATATGAGTGTATAGAGGAGGAGAAAGAGTCTGTAAACATAAAAAAAAGTGTACAAAAATAACAATTGCTAAAAAAGGCAACCAGATCAAGATCAACTCATTAACTCAAGATGCACAGGGGCAAACATCTAAGCTGCATTATTAAGATGATATTATCACATGAGTATTACAAATATAATATCAATATTTAATTTTTGTTATCCTGAATATCGCAATATTGTGACACCCCTAGCTAGCAGCAATGTACGATTGTTTTCATTGTCAATAAATCATACAGTGTTTTCTGGGTAAATTAAAATTAACGTTTTTCTATTAAATGTCATTAAGTGCCCAACATGATTTTTCAGATCTCAAGGTTAAAAAATCAGATGTGTTTGTTTTGTCCAACCAGGAGTTAAAAGCCCAAAGATATCAAAATGAACAATAATATAGAAAAACAAAATCCTCACTTTAGAGAAGCTGCAAATGTTTGAAGTTTGTGCTTGATAAGTGAATATTCAGAGTCAGGATGGATATTGATTAATTTTCTGTGCATCTACCAATTGATCTTTGACTAATTGATTCTCCATAATGAATAGATTAAAGTACATTTGAGAAATGTGTGTGACTTAATTATGTTGTAAATAGCAGATCACGATCAGCTGTAGCAGAAGACAGAAGACATCTGTATGATTTTTTCCATTTTTGAGTTTAAATAAATCACTTAGAAGAGTCTCATTAGGAGTTAAGAGGCTTCCAATTATTTTTGCCATTTCGTATTACACTTTTTCAAGTCACATAAAACCGCCCTCCACTGATTTCATTGTCTGATAATGAGCGGAGTTGCATGTGGCACATCGAGGAGGAAAATATTATGTCAGTAAAGACAATCATTAATGAAACGAATACACAGCGCAGTATGTTGTAAACTTCTACGTATATGTTCCACTTTTAGAGTGTTTATCAACCATTTGGCAAAAAATCTACGGTGCTTAAAAATGTTATCTGGTGCATACAGAACATCCAGATGGGTCAGTCTTTCTTTTTGTGTGTTCATTTTTTATGTTTAATGTAAGTATAATGTAGGAATGGTGTCAAGATCTGTTGTGTGTGTATATAAGGAAACAAGCTAAACTTCCCCACAGCGTGCCTCTGAATATTAAACATATTCTGCCCTCGGCCTGAAGGGCCTCACATGTCTCTGTGCTCACAGTGGACAACATAGACGTACTGTGGTAAACACTGTGACCTTTCTGTTCCACAGTGACCATGGGCTTCTTTGATGACATCCTCATTCCACCAGAATCACTTCAACAGCCTGCAAAATTGTATCCTGACCAAAATATTCCGATAGATGAAATAAAGTGCTGTGATTTCATCTCAACAGTTTTGCATCCCATATTAATTGTGTTCTGATAGTGACTGTTGAGGCGTCCTTAGCTTCAGTCTCAGTGATGAAGCAGAGCAAGTTTGGCTGTGGGAGTATGAGACGGACGAGGGGGCCCACGACCTCTACATGGACCAAGGAGAGGAGATCCGTTTTCGGGTGACGGATGAAGTTTTTGTGGATACGTCGCCGACGGGCCCGGCCGCTGCAGCGACAGACACGCCGGCGCAGCCCGGACAGTCTACGGCACCGCCGGCCGAGGGCAGCGGGGAGAAGAAAGAGCCACCGTACACTCTGATTGTAAGCCAATACTCCATGACTCTCACACACGTACATCAACAGGACATCTGCCCAAATGCTTCTCATAAAATGTGAAAACATGATCCGGGAAGTCCAGCACCCCCCACATCTGTTTTCCAAGATGCGGGGGCTGCTGGTGTGACCAGGCTTTAATGCTGGTGTTCATAAGATTTGTAAAGGTACGGTAACACCACACAGAAAACCCACAGATTGAAAACAAAAAGCATGACCAAGTGCACTGTCGTTTCAGGGGACCATCTGTGAGCCGGGGCTGGGGCTGCTGTCATGGTGGAACAACTAGCACTGCAGTGGATGAAGAGGACATTTGGTGGTTACGAACGGATCAACCATCATGACTGATGGAACAGACAGAGGGACGGTCGGCTGGAGACACCGACCCCTGTGATACAGAAGTCAAGTCACAAAGCCGAGCTGCTTTCTGAACCAAGAGACTGTTGGTGCAAAGTGGCTGATGTGACCTCTGTCACATGGAGGCCGACTGGGTTTTAAATACTGCCCGTAACATACCTGCTTTATGGTTACATGGAGAGTTTGATTAATAACAGAATGACTGACGAACATTTACATTCAGTTGTTGTATTTTACTTAAGATTCTGACCCCTGATTTAAAAAATATTATGATGAAGTCATTCATTATTTGAATCAGAATGTCATCACCACTTTAGAACGATAGAAGAGCACAGGTCACAAAAGCTAATTGAAACGGAAGGTGCTGTTTAAAACCAAATGAAAACAGACTTGGTCAGGACTGAATCAATGTGGTACATAATGATGTGCATAATGAGTTTTCAAGTGAGAGAAATCAAGGCTGGTTGACTTTCGTGGGATGAGATTTGACCTGTGTGTCAGATCTCAGGTGCCTTTGTATCGTCAAGACAGAGGTAACATGGCAACAATAAGAAATATTTTTGCAGTGGGAGTCCAATGTATTAAACTTCAAAGAATGAACTTTTAATCCGAACTGTTACCTCCTACCTGGGTGTCAGCGCACACATCCTCAGTTTATTAAACAGCCTTTTAGTATTTAGTGTTTCTATTTTGTCTCACAGTAAAAGGACGTATCATCTGTGCAAGTGGTTTTAATTTAAAAATTTGTCATTTTGTGTGATTATAGAAAGTAGATAAAAAAAAAAAAAGGATTAGTGACGAGCCTTTAAATCCTCCAGCCTGAAGGGCGGTGAAGGACACAGATCTGCTCTCTGCACTCTGACTGATGGTCAGTGTCTTTCTCGCACACTTACCGGGGCGCCTAATGTAAAAAATTTGACTGTAGATTTCAAAAATATATATTTTCAATGTTTAGCTAATTTTCCTCACATTTAAGATATAAAATGCTTGTAGGCTATGTAAAAAAAAAAGTTGAATGTTAAATCTGCTGTAAATGCTAAATATGAAATCTAAATGTTAAATCTTAATGTTAACTATAAATCTTAATGATAATGCTAAATGCAAGCTAAGACTACATCTTAAGGTTACATGTCACATCAAAATATGAAAACAATTCTGAATGTTAGATTTAAATCTCGTTTTGAAAATCTAAATGTTAATGTTAAACCTTAAATCTAAACATTACATCTAAATCAAAATATCACATCTACATCTGAATGTTACATCGAAATGTAAATGTTAAACATTGAATCTAAATTTGAAAATCTAAAGCCAAATGTTAAATGTAAATGTTAAACATTCTCAACATCAAATCTAACTCTGAATGTTAAACGAAAATATAATGTTGAACATTAAATCTAAATGTTAAATCTAAATGTAATTATTAAATGTTAAATCTTCTTGCAGTTCATGTGACATCCACATGGTCAGTTGTTTGTCTCAGTCTCTGTTGTGAAAGTACATGTAGGGGAGTTCTTCAACAACAAAAATAGATGGTTTGCATGTGACCACTGATGCAGAAATATTGCCTACAGAAGGAGATTATTTACCATGAAAATAACTGCTGCACGCTCTGGAGCCATCTGATGGATATTTCAATATTGCCCGTAGTTTTTAGTGACGTGTGTGTGGGCTATTTGATAAAAAGGTAACCTTGTAGAAATCCACTGTAGCTGTGCACATCAGGCACCATTTATAACCGAACAGCACAGAAGCAGCTGAATGAGGATGAGCAGTATGATGAATAAAATTCTGGCAAAGACAAATAATACCTCACTACACTGAGGGTACTGTTCTCCCAGCAGATTACATACATGATAAGGAATGAAGAAGGTCCACACACACACACACACACACACACACACACACACACACACACACACACACACACACACACACACACAGTCGCATCACGCCATCGGAATCTCCGCCAGCTGCGCAGACTCAGCAGCCCTCGCGCCGTCACATCAGGGTTTTCCGTCGGTCTGCGCGGATTTGGTCGACTTATTTATTTAATTACTCGTTATATAATACACACCGACTTTAAAGACACACACTCGCACACACTGGTCGTCCTCAGCCGACTAGCGCACCCAATGCAGTAAGTAACATTTTTCTGCCAATATATGCATGTTGAAGTGGCTGCAGGGGGGAGTGTGTCAGTGTGGCTTTGTTTTGGGGGTTCGGGACAATGTATTCTCTGCACGCCTGACACAAGAACCGCTAATCAGAAGAGTCAGATTTATTAGATATTATATGCGGCTGCCTCTGATCGTGGGACTGATCGATGTAACGCTGCCACCATGTTTGACCGCCGGCTGGTCTTCATGAACGCACCTCTCACCCTGTCACTGTCCAGGTTTATTGTCTGACAGAATGGATTTCTCCCATATTTTATTTTTATTTTTATTTTGTTTGTGTGAGAGAGATTGAGCGACTATTTGAGCTGTGGATCAGAGAATGATTCGCAATTGGCTCAAATAAATCAGGGGGAAAAAAACAGATTTATAGATTGTGTGGTGAGGTTCTGTTGAGAAAGTAAAGTGTATAAATTCAACTCCCGGAACAAACTCCAACACACACACACACACACACACATTCACAGACAGGACAGGACGACGGGGCAGGGAGAGGAGTTCTGACCCTCTTAATTCCGTTGCGCCATTTCAGCACATCCAGATGTTCTCCAGCTGCTGTCGGTAAAAAGACTGTAAACTCTGACTCGCTCTGATTGTTTGGCTCGAATCACGGTGCTCCAATCTCTCGTCATGATCATCATCGGCATTTTACTGAAACTCAGAGTGTGTGTCCGGACCTGTGTGCACTTCACTGTGGAGTGTCCCGGGGTAACGACAGTAATACTCCGGCCGCACTGGAGCACTCCTGCAGGACATGTAGCTGTTCATTTCTGGGGGAAAAGGGGCGCCGACGTCACGAGCGCACCACAGCCTGCTGCAGCTGTTCTGACGTCACGCCGCGTGCAAAGCTCCAGCTCTGCCTGCATCATCACAGGCGGAGGAGTGGGCGTGAAAAAAAAAAAAAAAAAACATCCTGTACACGCGTGCACGCCACACACACACACGCACGCACACACGCACAAACACGACACGGTTTTTGTTGTCGTCAGTGTCGTTTCTGCTGGATTCATCCTTGAATACTGACAGGAGATCAGCCAGTTGCCTCCTTATTCTAACCTTGAAAACGCCACTGTAGGGACAAACCAGGCGAGGGGTTATTGAAGGGCAAGGTCACCTGACTCAACAGGACATGTTATGGATTTTAGTAACAGTGAATGATGAATGACACAGGTAGATTGATTGATAATTTAATAACTACAACACAGTTCAAAACCTGAGAGAACTATAACTCAGATACACATTGGATGTAGACTACACTGTATGATGATCATAGTGCCCTGACTACCCTGTAATACACTGCACAGCTCGGAAGCAAGTCAAGCAGATATGAAAAATTAATCTCCACATTTATTAATACTATACCTTGGGCAGCTTCAGAGATAAACCGTGCAGGAGAATAATCATGTGGGATCACAGTGGAATGCGGACTGCAACCAGCTGAGCGGGAGGGGAATTATCCAAGAGCTCCATGGTGGGGAAAGAAAATGAAACTGAGGGCTGTGTTTTAAAGGGCAACTCCACCAATTTTACACCCCGAGATCAGATTACTTGTCATGAACAGTACTGCTCAGCCTGTGAAAACTGTTGCACTGTCTTCAGTGGCTCTTTTTTTTGTCCAGTCTGAGGAAATAATCACGGTGGTGTCATCCTGATGTATCTCAGGTAGAGACCAGGGATGTGTGGAGTTTACCAGGAGAGTTGAGATTCATTACGGGATGCGTCAGATCCACTGTTTGCTGACCCACATCATGCACAGAAAAGTCACAATATCTTGGTCTTTTCTACAGTGTCCATCCAAAGGATTGGATGCCTGACTGAGGGGTTAGTTGGTCACCTCGACATGTGTTGTCCAGTTTAATTTTATCCCACAACATCAATTTTTATATATAATGATTGAACAATGTATTCCTAGATGCAAAGAAAAAACGTAGAAGGTTTTTTGTGGTTTCTGACTTGAATATTCTTGGCTGGATGACCCCTCCTCTCCACCATCAGGTCTAACGCCACATGACAACTCTCTGATCTTCCTCCATTCTCTCTCTGTGGTCTCTCTCCTCACAGCTTGTCCTCCTGACAGACTTGAAGTGACAGAGCTGACCTGGATACATCCGCTGAGCCCGTGTCACACGCTGAGGAAGGCCTCTCTGAGCAGACGGACCCACGGATACGCGAGTGGACAGACAGCGGTGTCAGCAGCCTGCGCCTCGAGGAGTAGCAGCAGTAGCAGCAGCATCCAACACTGCATCCACGCCATCCTCCCCCATCCTCCTCCTCCACCTCCTCCTTGTCACGTCTGACATGGCAGACCCCAGCCTCACGTCGCCCACTGGGACGCCGCTGCGCTCCCCCAACACCTCTCTCACCCTGTCTTTCCCCTTCCTGAGGGAGAGGAGCCGGGTATGGGAGGAAGGGAAGGAGCAGCCACTGCCTAGAGATCTGCCCAGCCCGTTACCAACCAAACGCACCCGCACCTACTCAGCGTAAGTATGATTAGTTTGTCAGATATAGTGAAAAGTAGACATTCACCTGAATACTGTGAATTACTTGGTTTTCATTTCATTATACTTGAAACTTCTCCAATAAAACCACTACATGGATTGCTACCTCTTTCACAATAAAGCAGCCAGTATGAAGATCTATAAGCTTTAACTAAAGGCTATTTTTAGCTAAATTGGCCCAGTGACGGGCCACACTGTTGATTACTCTCGGCCCAAGCAATGACTTACATTGCACAGATGGTCGAGATCTGGAAGCCAGAACACGAGTGCCCATGACACAGGCCCTTTATCCATACAGTTGGCTGCAACATTGTCATGGGGTGTTCTGGCCACCTGATCCGGACCACCTGTAGACCATGATGATTTATTGCTTTATTTTGGCTGAGTGTAGGCAGAGTGCGGGCCCTTCACCGGAAGGACACATTTTGCTATGCAGAAATAATAGACTTAAGTTTTAGAGGTAATTACTTTTCTAATAATAAGGACATTTTGTGCCAGGTTGTGGAAAATCCCTTTAGCAGGAAAATCCAAATCTGATCTGTACATCTTTAAGCAATGATCTATCATCTCGAGGTGTCCTGATTCCTGATTGAAAATTGAAAATTGATTTAAATGAGCCTTCAATTTTGACTATACTGAATTCAAATGCAGGGACTGGTGTGGAAGTAACTTGTTTCAGAGATCCTTTATTGATTTCTTTAAGAAATGGGTTTACTCGTGGAGGAAAATCTGTTAAGTGATAGCACATTTGGAAAAAACTGAATTACTGAATATCAATCTTTTGTTGCTTACTGATAAATCTCTAAAGGGTGGTAATTATCCGAAATCTTTATTTCTGGTGAATATCATTTGAACTAGCCTAAGCCCTAACCTGCAAAAAGCCACCAGGATAAAGTAAAAACGTTGTTGTAAAATAACCCTATCTTTTTACTGTAAAATTTGTAAATGACAGTGGTCTGGTCATAAAAGTCACTCAAACAATAGCATTTTTCAATTCAAGTTGAATTGTGACTTTGAAATTGAAAGTCAAACTAAATCATGGATTTTGAGAACTGTGACACCCATATTATTATCATTAATAAGGCCACTAATTAGGACCTGTAAACCTCTCTGTCTTAGTAAGTGCTACCTATTTTTTGGACCTCTGCAGTCACTTTGCAGATTTTATATACAAAACTTATGAGTTTATAAGATGTATTGCATTTTACAAAGTGTGTAAAGAAGGTATAGTCAATTTCATCTTGTTCACAATAATCACAATAATAATATAACAATATTTATAATCTAATGATGAAATACATAATTCCATAAGACTGGCAGGAGCCTTTTTCTACATAGTGAGTATATTTACTTTTGATGCTTTTGTAAAGGATTTGAAAAGTTCCTCCCCTTCAGTTTGTGATAAACCAAACCGACATAGCAATAGATGTTAATCTGACCAGTTGCTGTATCATGGCAGGTTTGCAAACTGTGGCTGCTGCTAAAGAAAAGTTGGATAGTTTACTGTTTGTACTGTGAGTCAGCTGATCAGCGTTCTCGTCTCTGCTGTCATTGTGAATCCTTCACTCTGTCCTCACACATCCATTCCATTGTCTTGTCAAGAGGCCCCGAACCTGTATCACATAAAAGACAAAATACTTCCAAAATGCTCTTTTCACATCTTATTATTCAAACAATGTGACAGTAAGTCGTTCTTAAATGAGTGATTTTATAGATAACGCAATACATTCCCTTATTTTGTCTCTTTGCCTGCAGTACGGTGCGTGCTCACTCAGGTCCAGTGTTTAAGGGAGTGTGTAAGAACTTCTCCAGGTCACAAGGTCACGGCTTCATCCGACCCTCCCACGGCGGCGAAGACATCTTTGTTCACATCTCAGAGTGAGTGACAATAACACTTAACCCACTATAAGAAGCACAGCAGACCAACTTTCTGTGCATAATCTGAAGTAGCGACACAGACTTGCAGATCTGCAGTGTCAACTCTCAGGGCTGTAAGAGCTCAGCAAACAATATTGTGTGGAAAGTTATTTTATCCAACTCTCTCAGGACGCTGTAACACCTGCAATAACATGCACGAAGAGTACAGCAACCTCTCTGCCTGTGCTGTATTCTAACTTTTTGTGCAGGACAAGCAGTATGTCAGATGTTACTACAGCTGCAGCAAAAGCAAATCTGTGAAATTCCTGAGTCCGCAGACTTCTTATCTAATGAAATACAACAACACAAAAAAGGAAGAACATTACTTTGTTGGGACTATTCACCAGTTGTACAGTATGGAAGAAGTTTAAATAAAAATTGGTTGTAAGTCATTTGCAGAAATCACATCCTAAACAAAAAAACTCAAACACATTCTTCTGTAACTGTCATATACTGTAACTCTCCGTGCATCCAAACAACAAGACAGTTCGAAGCTAAACCCACTTTCACTTGTACCTCACCCTCATCTACATTTCTCTCTGTCTCAGCATTGAGGGGGAGTACGTCCCGGTCGAGGGCGATGAGGTCACGTACAAAGTGAGCCGGGTCCCGCCCAAGAACCTGAAGGTGCAGGCGGTGGAGGTGAAGATCACACATCTCAACCCAGGGACGAAACACGAGACCTGGTCTGGGCAGATCATCAGCTCGTAGGCCCGAGTTCCGGGGCCTGGTGCTGGTTCTGGTGCTGGGTGGGGGGGACCATTTACATTCTGTGCTCAAATCATTTTTTTTTTTGAGAAAAAAAAAAGATGTTTTACCTGCACAGCAAAGTTTCCAGAGTTATAAAGGTTGAACAATTAAGTTAACGTTGACAGTTGACACGTTTGTCCATTCACAGAGCTGTTATACTCTGTTTAAACCTGAGTGTCTGCTACACTGGTGGATTTGCTGTGTATATAAAACTGACAATTTTTTTCTCATTGTTTGGAGAGGACACATTTGTTTTATTTTATTTTTATTTTATGTTTTTGTCATGAATGCGAAAGTGACGGAGGTCAGATTTGAGGTGGGAGGATGACGTGACCGGGAAGAGCTTGTAGGCCTCGTTTTTCCACGGAGATCAGCTGTGTAGGACATGAAAGCGGAAACATAACCGTGGCGCAGATCTGCACAGTGAGGCATGACAGCTGAGAGTCATGATGTCCAAGGAAGAGAGCGACATAGGACAAAAGGCTGGATTCAGTTTTACTTCCCTTCTTTGCAGCTGTTGTGCACTTGTTTACTTCACCAAAGGTTCCAGGATCACATGTTGAGTGCAAGTGTGGGTCAGACGTTATCACGTTACATCTTTGTTGACAACAAGTGGAAAGACGGAAAGAAAACTTTGAATTCAACAACGAAGTAATGGACATAGACGCAGGTAGTTTAGGGAAAAAAGAAAGTCAAAAAGATTTGAATGATTGTTTTGGTGAGTGAAAGAAAGTTGAAAGGGCAGGTCGACAATCCTTTGAGTTGTAAATCACAGCTGGTTTTGCATTAAAATCTGATTGAATCAAATCAAACAACATCAAATCTATACAATCATAAGACAAGTATATTACATCATTCTATGTTTGCAGCCCGGACCGGATGTCTCATGACCCTTGAGAGACCCTTATGGTTTTTTTTTGGCCCCGAGTTTGAAAGAAATGACAAAAAGAGGAAGTTCTGTTTTGAAATGGAAAGGGGAACCGAAGGCTAGAGTCAGTTAGAAAAAAGCATGAAGGGAGATCAGGACAAAAGCAGGCAGATCACACTCAACCAAGTATGGACAAGAACATAAAGAAAATATATTTCGCTGTGAAAAATGCATATCCTTGTTTTCACTGTCTTGTTTGTCGGTATTTATTTGAATAATTTATTGGATGATTCTTTTCGTTAGATTAGTGTGTGTCCACAGATCAAGATCTATATTTTTTGGGTAATGGAGTCGAAACTTGCACTTCAGAAAATTGAACCTGCTCCAGACGTCACTGTCAGGTTTCTCTCAAGTTTGACGGCTCCTGTTTTGAAAGCATCAGGAGCCATAAATATGAACCTATTTCTAAATCTCTTTTTCTATAATTAGAAGAAAAGAAAACATGTGTCTGTGTGTGATTTATTCAGCGTAGTCTGCGTGATGGTGAACTACATGACTTCATAGTTGGTGCCAATAGAGATCATCGTCACAAAAATGTTGTTTGTAGCTTATTCAGGTTTTGCTCAGTTATGTACTGTACTGTATGTCATTTTCTATTACGTCTGTTCCATTGAGTCTCTATGCATCTCTTCTCTCTGTCGGTGTCACTGCCTGAATTTGTTCGACATTAAATTCTCTTTGTTTCTGTCACAACAAAGGACACTCTCTTTTGTGGACGAGCCACTGTTAGTGGTGATCCACATTATTACTTCTACTGAGCCTTGAAAGAACAAATAAAACGTTTTATGATTTACAGATCTGATGGAAGTTGCCTGTGTGTGAGACTGAAAGAGGAAGAGGGAAAGCAGTATGAACTCTGGTCGACAGACAGTGTTGTTATTTAAAAAAAGGTCACGGCTTTGATTTTGATGGCCAACATGTGGTGTCAAAGCCTGAAAATCAGCCTGAATTTGTTTCACATCATTCACTAATTTCAATACTTTCCTATTCAAACCATCTATATTTGAATTTCTAAACGAATCAGAGAGGTGGGTAGAGGTCTGGAAGCAGTAAAACCCTGAAACCCCCATTCGCTCACTCACTGCTGAGAGCTGGTTTGGGATGAAGACATGTCAGCCTCAGTAAGGCTGTGTGAACCTCTAGGGCTGCTAGATGATCAGAGGGATGAGACAAAACATTAAGTTATGAACACATAACACATAACTAAGCATCACTAGTTAGAATTCAATCATATAAAATATATTAGTCTGAAATGGGCGACTCTGGCTGATGAGTACTTTTGATACTTCAAGTATATCTTTACAACTACACATTTGTACTTCTTCTCAAATAGAATTTCAGATGCAGGACTTTTTATTATAACCAAGTATTTTCTACGCCGTGGATAACGTTATTACTACAAGATCTGAGTACTTCTTTCACTACAGATCATCAAAAACCAGTCTGTGAAGCTGTTTTTTACGGTTTCCAGCAAATCCCTTTTTTCATAAAAAGCAGAAATGCTTTTGACTGCAACAGACGCAGCCAATTGTTCCCGTATTTACTTAATAAACTTTAAGGTCTACGCACCTCAAACCAGGTTCTGCCTGAATCACTCTTTTGCAGAGCAGCAGTTTCAATCCAAGCTGTACCATCAGTTGCTAAGAAAATAAGCCAAAGCAGCTTAAACCATAGCCTTTACTGGTGAGCCGGTGAATAGAAAATCATTCAGGCCAAGAAAGCAAGTTTTGCAATTGTGCCTGACAAAAGCAGTCAATCTTACAACTAGAGGACTTCCCCCCCCTTGAAGTGGCTGTTTGTGTCTGGAAAATGTGAGCAGTCTGTTGACTGGAGCATGATCTCTGCAGGATACTGTGAACACTTCACACTGTGTCACTGAGTCTGAGGCTATTTTGTCTCATGGTTGCCAAAGCTTACTGCCAAGCACTGCTGAATAAGATTAAAAGAGACATTGACTCGTTTATAAATTCAAGTTTCAAGAGTCACATGTTGAATTGTATTTAATTTTTTCAGCACAAGTTGTTGGCGACTCCTAGTGGTCAAATTGAAAAGGACACTCTGGCAGACTGAAATGCATGATGGTAACCCAGCAGGACAATGACAAAACCCATGACAATGGAGTGAGACAATTTCCCAAAAGTTTTATTACAACGAATAGAAGCAAAACACTTTTCTCTTTTTTTTTATCAGTAAGTGGCTGAACGACATGGCAAATGTCACAGTTAGCATCAGTGACCCATTAAAAGCTAATTTTCTGTGCACAAAACTCTTCTCTACAGGATCCTTGTAGTCTTTGAGTTTAAAGGAGTGTTTTCAGTCAGACACGGAGCTGCAGCTAATGTATCTTATCTACCGAAACCCTCAGGACTACATTAATAGTCTATTATGTATCTGAACCATGACAGGAGGGTTATGGGGAAATAAAAGTGGCACAAAGTTATCACATTTTCAAAAGTTATTTCTGCTTGAAACCAGCAAAAAAATTAGCAAACAAAAAAACCAAGCAATCAGCATCAACACATTTAGTTACCCAGTTTACAACGTGCAGGCCATGATACAGCCCGTAAAAATATTTTACATAAAAAGCTGTCATACTGACTGATAAAATTTCATAGAGTGACTTAGTCACAGTAGCTTAACTCACTGGTTAGGATGAATTCATTGAATCAGTAGTGTTCAGTTTGAAATGTGAATCTGATAAATATTCACTTTAACGCTTTTAAAGAACCTAGAGTCGCAGGAGCTCTGTGAGGTTAAATCACATGTTTGACATCGACGGGATCACACAGTAAACCAACAATACATCACATCCGGTTCAGAGCTCAGTACATGATATTAAAACAACTGGAATGATTAATATATCCTCATATGTAGAAAAGGAAACACCCAAATCATTATCATTAATAAATGCTTCATATCTTATTTCCAAAATGGAAACCTCACCTTTTAGACCACCTCTCGCCCACTCTTATCATCTCCTGCAGCAACGATTTGTTTAAAATTATACCAACATTAGTGCAAAATCTCATTCAATAGCTAACTGATCTGGAGTTTAACTTTCAACATTGCAAAATGTTTGACAATCTCGCTAAGCTTTTTGTTTAACTTTATATAACATGCTTCAGTCAAACTTCCTCTTCTGACACAGTACTTAAACGTTTCTCAGCTACTGTCCCTTCTTGTAAAAAAGCAGCAGGGTTTAATACAGTCAAATCGCTCTGCTGATGTGCATTCAAATTTAAAGTAAGCATATCAATGATGTGGAAAAGAATCAGC
Organism: Diplodus puntazzo; assembly: GCA_963678695.2. Classification (NCBI taxonomy): domain Eukaryota; kingdom Metazoa; phylum Chordata; class Actinopteri; order Spariformes; family Sparidae; genus Diplodus; species Diplodus puntazzo. Next base: position 20,459,936 of record OZ023174.1, read on the forward strand.
TGTGACACCTCTTAGCAGTTCAGTAACACCCAGGGTTCGAGTTGCGTGTTTTCAAACCGTCAGAGCCCCTCAGGCGCGGACTCAGAGGGGCTCGTGGGTAAAAAGATTGCGGGCAGTTCAGGTCATCAGGATTCATGTGGTGGAGCATCAAAGAAAAGCTCCCGACAGAGCCTGGCCGTGTCCTTCGGGGAGTAGACTGTGAAACCGATGGTCCGGGGGTCGTTGAAAATTTCATAGTCATTTCCTCCCTAAAAGGAGAAGTTACAAACACAGATTAACATCAACTGAATCGATCTTTTTCCATATGATGGCCTTTTGCAATGACTACATGTCAAGATGTATGTGAACACCCAAGCTGCCTGAGCCATCCTTATTGCTAACAGGTGCATAACATAAAGCCATGCAATCCCAACTGATGGCAAAGTCATAGGATGCCACCTTTCAAAGGGGGACACAGGTTGAAATCAAACCTGGGTTGCTGCCGCAAGGATGCAGCCACTGTCCATAAAAGCCAGGTCCATAGAAAATGGCTTTCTAAATTTGGTGCAGAAGAACTTCACAGTTTTACACATGAAACTGTCTTAACAATCAGATCTCAACACTGTGCACAGTTACCTTTTACACATTTGGCAGCAACAGGAGATTGTTTGTTTCACATGCACTGACATCTACTGGAATACTCCATTTAGTGAGGCGAGTATTGGGACGTATCTACATTATGAACAGAGGCATGGAAAACTAAATAAAGTAACGCAGGAAAGAGTACGAAGCATCTACACACTCAATCAAACATTCTGCAGTATGCAGCACCGGGGAGCTGATCGAATAAAATTCAATACATTTTTGGGCCAACTGATTCAAACATTTAGCTTTTCCGGAAAACAACTTCAGGGTAGAAGTGCCTGGATGAAAGGGGTTCTTCACTGTCCTGCACTGAGCCCTGACCGTAACCCCATAAACCTTTAGGATGAACTGTAACGCCGACAGCGAGCGTCTCCCCCCAATATTGTTGGCCAATTTCAATAACAGCAAATCTCTGCAGTCACATTCATAAACCTTGTGGGGGGGGAAAAAGGAAGAAGGTTTCTCTCTCAGCGCTGCATCCTGCTCTCCAGTAAACATTCCCCGAGACGAACTTACATCTGAGGTCTCGTTGCCAAAGAAGTAGATGGAGTCCAGGCCTTCCCTCTCCAGCACGTCTAGACACAGCCTCTTGTCCCAGCCTTCTGGAAAAACGTCAAAGCTGATGAGACCACCTAAAACAAACAAGACGACAAACAGGACAAAGTTATCATCATCACCGGCCTGATTATACACACTCATACACATTGTGTAACTTAAACACCTTTGAGAAACACAATGCTGTTTAAACTTTCTGAGATCAGCCAACACAGATTTGCTCTTCTCTTTCCACACGTTTTTTTCCAGGTAGGCACCGACAAAGCAGTGTACACACATTTTATGAACCAGTACAGTCTGAATGCTGATGAATACTTTCCTTTTCGCTCTGCCTGTATTTACACTCAATCCGTCCAGCTCTCCAGAACACACGTTATTTACTCTGTGCAGCAGCTGCGACTTACAGGGGGGTTTTTGAGCTCTTTATCTGGCAGGCTTGTGACTTGTTGAACTTGTTGGCCGAGGGATACGCTGCACTCGCAAAAAGGATGTGTCACAAGAATGGGCCAAATAAGACAGGAACAAACAATGCTCAGCATTTCCCATATTCCATTAATCTAGAGACAACTGTGATACGGATTATGGCTGCAGCTCTGAGAAAGGGTCAGAAGTTCAAAGTGTGTTTTGCAAACAAAAATTATTTTACAGGCAGAGGCCCTTATTTCCAAGGTCACAGTAAAGAGCTCTGTTGTTGCTCAGCTGAATCCAATGACTTTAGTGACCTTTGAACTGTGAAATGTAGCTGAAAAGCGTCATCCAGAGTTCTCTGCAGCACCTCCCTTTCAGTCGGCTCTCTCTCGCCTTTCCCCCTTAAAATCTTTTCCCTGCCGTAATTAAAAAGAAGTTTAACGCCGAAGGGTTTAAAGAGCCAGCAACAAAGACAACAGCTGAGGAGCGTCCAGCCAATCGGAGGGCTGTCCACTCACACACCCTCCACACGCCTCCATCCCAACCCCACATTATAACATTATAAACACCGCAGTGCTTCAGCCACATCTGTAGCAGCCCATCCCCCACTCTGCTTTATTCACTCCTGTGCATGGACAACAGCAGGGCTACTATTCTGCTGACCTTACAGACATGTGCATGCTTAACCCCAAATGCTGTGAGTTAAACGCCTTAATAACAAATTCTTTCTCTCTGCGATTGTTAACATTTAATAAGGCAAAATCAAAACAGCATATTAGCTTTTCACCTCTGATCACCTGTGTCATGAAAAGCACTGAGTGTTCCTTACATTCTGTACTCTCAGCGCTGGCTCAACAGAGTGTCAGGTTTATTACACCTATTTCAGAGGTGAACAGTATCATCTAAAAGGGCGGCCACGCAGAAGCAGATAAACACTAAGGAGGGCAAACAAATGAATCCCAAACCTCCGGACATGTCAGCCTGTTTCCTCGGAGTCAACAGAGTGAAACCTCTGCAAATGGCCCTGATGCTGCTGCTGTTTTCCACCTCAGCAACCTGATCGTGTGTGCACAATATCCATCATCTGGAAAAAGTCAGATCTACTTTATGTCAATTACCAGGAGCTAAAAATAATAATTTACAACTGTGTGTTTGTCCTAACCATGAAAGAAAAACTAATAAACTTCAGGTAACATGAAATACTGTACTTAAAACTCTGTGAAGTCAGTCAGCTGACATGAAATAACTTCACATTTCTCTTATGTGCTACATGCCAAGGATCAGTAACAGGAGGAGTATATGTGAAAAACAAGGCCGCCTGTCTCGTCTGTTTGTTGACAGCTTTCACACGTCATTAGCAGAAGCACACACCTCGCAGAGCACGTAAGCAAACACAACTCACTTTACTGCTGCACCGTTGCCAAAGAGAGAGAGAGAGAGAGAGTGGGAACAGTGTGTTTATGTGTGGGTGTGCGTAATAGTTAACTGAGGGCTCCAACGTCCAGCACAAGGTCCTCCACACATCACAGGTGTGAGGTCGAGGGGTCTTATTTAAAACAGAGATAGGAGACAATAGACAGACAGATATGCTGTTAAACTAGTTTCTCATTACACTACCCCACTGTTAACATGAGCTTGTTTTTCTTGTTCCTTGTCTGATTCAGAAACTCTAATCGAGGTTAACAATGTCCGAACACAAAGCACGTAAGGCCCACTGTTTGGTTCATGACGGTAAACAGATTTTTTACGATTTATAAAGTCAAGTTAGTTAGGCAGTTAAAATTTTTAAGGCTACTATGAATAGTGGACATAAAAATTGAAGTAAAATTCTCATTTGACACTTTTTACTCCACTTCAGGAGACAGTTGAACAGAACATCAGGGTTCTAAGGGTTAAACATTTTAAGTTTTCAGGCGTGTGGACAAAGAGGCATTCATATTTGGTAGGGAGTGGTAGGGATACTTTTTTCTACTGATACTGATTCCAAAACCTCAACTCTGGGCTCTTGCACACATTGATCTGCTACAGGGCTCCCGAAACTCCGTAAAAATGTAAATATGTGTACCTCACCTGGGTCAGGTCGGGGGTGGGTAGAAACATGAAACAAGTAATGCACACAAGTAAAAATGTATTTCACTTTTACAATGAAAACTAAGTAAGCTAGCTAATGTCAGCAATGCATGCTTCAGTTTTAATCTCTAATAAAAATAAGTGTTCCAACAGTAAGCACTGTTACTGGGTGTTTGGTCAGAAGCCCATGTCTCTCTCTTTTTTGGTATCCATGCCCACTTCATCCAATCAGGATCCCGATAAAGAGATACACAGACAGGAGGATCCTCCCGTTCTGGTAGCCAATCTGGCTTAGATTAGGCAAGTCTGGCAAGTTAACGTCTGTGGGTTGAATATTACAGGACGGTTCTAGCAACAATCACGGATGTTTTGATAGAGCTTTGGTCTGTCTAACTCATCTGACACATTCATTGAAGCATTGGCTTACTTTACTAAAGAGAGGCTTACGTTTGTTTGGACCCCATTACATATTGGTTACTTACTTAGCATATCAAATGCAGCAGTCCCTACAACACTCAGCAGCACTCTGGCTATTTTGGTTTAAGTGTCACATTTGGCAGATATGAAGCATCACTGGTCAGCCATATCACTGTCACATGATTATAAGGCCCTGCCAAATCTGATATTTTGGCTCGTGTCCCATTAAGTTTTTCTGTCGAGCGTTTTCAGCTTTCAACTCTCTCACCTTTGGTGAACCGTAGTCCCTTTCCAGCAAACTCCTCTTTCAGGGCGGCAACAAATTTCTCCCTGATCTTCTCTCTCTGTGGAGAAAGTGGCAAAGTCAGGCAGACAGACCTCACCAGCCTTGTTACTGTACACACAACATGTGTTAATCTAACACCCTGGCTATGTTTGGTCTACACATTATTTTATGTATGAATGTAGCAGATGATCCGGCTCCATAGATGTTTGTAAGTAGGTGAAGGGTTAAACCTCTCCTCCTCTGCTGCTATCTGCTTCCTCCGTACTGCCCGGCTCTGTGAACCATCAATAGACAGCCTGTTAAGCTGTCCTGAAAGCTCAACATTGTCTGACCTCTCTCTGTCTGCTTAATTGAGCACATTACATGAAACAGAGAGACAGAGCGGCGAGAGCCTGTTGTGTAAAGCCATAGTTTGCTTAGCTTGGCTGCTAAATTTGGCTACTGTGCAAATTAACAAAGTTCTAGGAGCAATTCTTTAGCAAAATTGACAAGGTTTTTATACTAACCTTGCTACATGGGTGCAATGTTTTCCCTTTACACACACTATACTGTGTTCTACTGTGATGTTATCCCATGTGAGATAATCCCTGACTAACATTCACAAACAAAGGCAGTGCAGACAGCAGAAGAGTGATGTGCAAACCCACCTCACAGCCAACCTTTAAAGCCGTAATGACACAGTGATAAACAGACATAACAATCCAATTTGTCTTTGTCTTTAATAATGTACTTAAAGTGAAGTATTTTTACCTTATCAATTTCAGAGAATTCGATTCGCTCCTCCAGTGTGCAACTCCGGCCAATGGGGGAAATGTTGAGCATGCCATTCCTGAACTCGATGAACGTTCCCCTGCAGGAGGGCAGGGACGGATGGTTAAAGAACATGTTGATTGTTAAAAAGACTTAACTGAAGTAAAAACCTGGACTCTGTTTGACATAATAACAATTCTACAAACATACAAACTGTGCCTGACAGACATGAAGAAGAAGATATGTTAACACCTGCATCTTAGCTTTATTCCTACATGTAACAGTTTTTCCTGCTTCATGCTTCACTAATTTCCCTGAGTAAGGAGAACTGGCATTCCTGCATACCAGGGATGTAGGTCCAAGGAGTGTGTGTCCCCGGGGGGTTTAAGTAACCAGTTTCCTAACAATCTTGTGCGTTTGGTCAGAGTTTTACCTTTTCTTTGGCAGCTTGATGAGCCCCATGTAGCTGAGGCAGAAGTTGATCAGGTCCTGCAGCAGTTCCTCCCCGATCTGGTTCTGAATGGCCTGATGGGATGAAAATGTACTTCAGTCGTAAACAAAATAATGGACTGAACAAACCTTTTTCATGACAGGAACCTGAAAGGTGATAAAAACAACAAACTTCCTTCTGTATTTAAAGGAAAAGAGAGGGAATCAATGAGAGATACATAAAGCAGACTTATTTTTCTGAAATACTTTGCAAAGCAACAGACTTGGTAGCAAAATATTTCCTTTAAGGAGAACTATTAGCCTTTTACTTTCATTCATTTTCTTCAGTTTGTTTGTCTGGTTTGTTGTTTCTTATGGATGTAAAAAGTTAAAAAGCCCAAAGTCAATGCCAGTGGGAGCTCCTCTCCCCACCAGAAAACTCTGCTCCTGAAGAGCTTGAAAAGCCTTGTCAGTTTGCCCTCACACTATGTCGCAATTTCACACATTTGATTACTTTATCTCTATATTCACAGTAGAAGTGAAGCTAACTGGAAGCTGTTAAAACAGCGTCTCAGACACTGGGGGAATATAGTGCTGCAGCACTGGACAGCATGAGAAAACAGATGTGTTTTTTTGAGCATTAAAGCATGTAAACTTATCGAAGCAGTAACCTAAAATAATATTATGAACCTGAAAATGAGCACAATACTCCTTTAATGTAGTAGCAAAATGCTACCTCTGCACTGGTCAAGTGAACAAAGCTATTTCCGGGTAATAAATGATCTCATTTGCTATATTACATTCCAGGTAAACCTACTTTTCATCACATATAATTTAAAGAATTTATCTTTTATCGCTCAAAATGTGAACCTGAATGCAGCACAAGCATGCAGAATCACGTATTGTTCTCAAGACACAATGTGTTGCATTCCTGCTGTTATTGTGGCAGGCCGTGAAAAATGTGACCCATGTATCCACTTACATGTTTTGAGATGAGCTTCCCATCTTTGTACTGCACTGTCCCGTTCTCAGCAAACACGTAGTCAAACTTGTGAATCACTGCAAGAAAGAAAGACAGGTGAAAAGTGACTAAATGTGCTCACCTGTTCCTTTTAAACCTACACATTCAACTAAAGTAAATTAGCACTGGCTGCTCCGCAGAGGCCTGAATAGGGATTAATAGGACACCCTGCTATATTTACCTGGAAGCAGATTACAGTGTGTGTAACACTGCTTGAAAAAGGCAAGTTTAATCTGTCTGACCTTCCCACTCACTCTGCCTCGAGTGTTCTCTGCCAGCAACACTAAACAGAAAAAAAGTCTGCCTTACAAAACAGCTGCTTTCATCCATTTGACTTTAATAACACAGCAGTCACCTGAAAAAAGCATAAACCAGAAAGCTAATGTGCCTCTAACCTGGTTAAAATTTAAGGACATTTTACTAGTACTGTTATTACGATTAACTGTTGATGAGTTTAAACAAGGCGTAGCAGATTTTTAACTGTTGGTGTCATAAAATTGAGCATTTTTTATCAATACAGATGACTGTGATCATGCACGATGTTGTGGCGATGCGATCAGATCACGAGACGAGAAGCTTCAGCACCATCATGAAGAAAGAACAGATTCACCTTTACCACACTTGGCATGGTTATCAAACCACATGGCTCCCTCTCGGCACAATACACCTGCATTCCAGTTTTAGGCTAATATTTACTGATAGACAAGCCTGCCCATGCAGCCGTGTGCCAACTCAGCTGGGTGGCTGCTGGCAGCGCAGGGTGAGAGCCAGTGTGCCAGTGTGTTTTGGCAGAGGGTCTGGGAGTCACATGTGAATGAGATTAACTAAACCGAACCAGTGGAGTCTTCACAAGAGTTCAGATGTCATCAACGGTTTGATTAAGTGTCGTTTGTTTTTTTTGTTTTTTTTAACAACGGCTGTGCTGTTGCAAAATCATATTAAGACACCTATGAAGAGTTGACATGCCACAGTTAGTCATCATGACACAGTGAGTAAACCGTCTGCGGTTAAAAGAAGACGACTGCTCACCATCATCCCCCTCGCCGAGCTGCTCTGCTATCTTGGAGTAGTCTGAGCCTCCCACGATGCCGATCTTCACTTTCCTCCGCAGAGTCTGGAAAAACTCATCCAGCTGTGGGTCTATTTTCTGCAAATTATAGGAAAATGCGGTGCATGTTATCACTTTGTGTTAATGGTTCGAGCTCCCTCTCACACACTCATGACTGACCACACACATGTATCATCATCATCATCATCATCACTGACTTAATTTGTGTTATTAAAGCATTATTACAGTGACAGAAAAAAGAGACCAGCATGACTGTAGAATTTAGTTTTTGCTGTATTGTATTTCGGAACAGACTCCCAGTCATATGTGGAAGAAGAAACTGAGCTGCACCACACAAGGGAAACCACATTATGTAATATCACACACATACACACATACACACACATATGCAGTCCAGTTACCCTAGATGAACCCAAGCACTTAATCTTCCTCCTGAGAATTCAGGGTATATTAATCTAAAAAAAAAGGACTAATTACAGCCCACGTGTGGAGACAGTATCGGGACAGCTTCCATGTGTTTTTGAAGGACACAAATAGGTCACCAGACACCAAAAGACCCATACTACCAGGTTACATACCACACAGCCCCTCCCCCCTCCCCTCCCCCCCCTCTAATCTCCCGTCCCATGTGTCTTTGCAGCACTGTGTGGGTAAACAGTAACAGCAGAAGGAAATATCTTACAAACATCAAAACCGCGTATGAGGTCAGGGGGACACAGTGTGCTCTCACAGACGCTCTCTGCCGCCCTGACAACAATCTGAGGTTACTTAAATCAGATGAGCGAGCAGAGTCGGATCTGCAGAGGAGCAGGGGGCTTCAATGAAACAATCAATAACCGATCACGTCGCTGGTACCGGCTATTATTGACTGATTGGATATGTACTCACCTCTCTCGGTGGTGTCAAGGTACCGTCCACGTCAAAGAGGCAGAGGATGTTTCGGTCCGAGGAGAAGCCCTTCGGTTTCTCCATGTCTTCTTCTTCTTCTTCTTCTTCTTCTTCTTCTTCTTCTTCTTCTTCTTCTTCTTCTCTGCGGGTTTCTGCTTCACAGGTCGCTCCTCAGGTCGCGAGTGTCACAGGTCCGCTCTCGTGCAAGCAAACGCTTAAAAACTACACACTCGCGCGAGGCGAAAATGAATCGAATTATTACGCTGTCAGTTCAAGGATTTAAATAAATAATAAATAAAATAGACCTCAAGGTTTAAAAGAATGTAAATGGTCTCTTCTCAAACACGCTAATAGACGCTTGTTCGGCTTCTTCTTCTTTTTCTTCCTCGAGTCGTCAGTCCCGTTGCCTCAGCCCGGTTCGGATAAGCTCGGCTCAGTGAACCCGTTCTGCTCACACACAAACACGGCGTGCTGAACGTGTCTGTGGTCTTTCGCAACACTGTAACTCACCCGGCAGCCAATCACAGGCGAGGTATGGGCTGTGACGTCTGCAAACGGGCGGGGCGGTTCGATGTGTATGACAGTTACGTTGAGTTTACATTTACCAAGAATTGAAATGACGGATGCAGCACAGAAACAGCAGAGAGAATGTGTGCTGTGAACAGTGTTTATTAGAGTACTGTAATAGTTACCTTGTTTATCTAGGCGTAGAAACTGCATTACAGCAGGGCGCTGCACACTAATGAATAATAAACACATGGAATTAAAAATGACAAAAGTGAAAATAACTAGAGATATATTAATATTCATATGCAAATAGACATTTGTGCAACATTATGAGAGAAATGAGCAAAATGTGCCTTGAAATTGCACGAGACACCTCCTTCCTTTTGTGTTGGATATCCTGCAACTTTCTGAGTTTACATTGGGGTTACTGCTGGAGACATCTCTTCTTTTCAGATTCAGATTTCAGATTTAACGTTATAGTTAAAGAGATTTTGTAACTTTCATGTTGTTGAGGATGATCCACCACTAAGTAGATCTTGCAGCACAAGGGTACCTTGCACACTGTTTGTTTGTCCTAGCACAAATTTTAGCCCTGATTTTTATAACTGATCATTGTTTTGGTTGTTTCATAATACTGTAAATACATGTTGAATTTTGTAACTGCTAATGCTATGCATAAAGATATAGTTGTTTTACATTTATTGGACCTGAGCTTTTGACTGATATCAATAACCGATGCTTAAATGTAGAGTTGTAGCAAGTGAGAGGTGCAAAGCTCATAGAGGTTTAACATTCAGCAGTGGAAGACATTGACTAGTTTGTGATGTTTAGAGAACTGTCCAACTATGTCTGCTATACCAGTCCCACAACAACATCACTGCCTTCTCCTTTAAGCAGAAGCACTGATTACTTCCGTCTTGATTAAATTACTGCACGAGGTCCACGCCAGAAGGGCAGTTGATGGGACTAAATGATGAAGGGCAACCTTTAACTCACAAGATCATGGCCTCAAATAAATTTAGTACCCGGACATGATCTCATCTTCTGTTAAGAATGCATTGGGAGTGCTGTATTTGATCTTTGTTTTGATTTCCTACTTATTTAAAATTAGATTTGATTAAATTAGATTAGATTCCAACCTAATTTCCAATCACTTACAAACAAACTGTGTCTATCAATAACTATTTTACGACACATTTCCAAGCCCACATAGTCCTTAACACAATCATGTGTTTTACAAAGTAGTTAACCTCGCCGTTTCCTTACTTGTGAATGACCAGGCTTTTCAAGGAGCCCCTTACATACCAAATTATGATATTATCACCTGTTTAGTGAACCTGTTTAGCTGTGGACTGCTCCAAACAGGTGCTTTTGGAGCATTCCACAACATTCTCCGTCTTTTGTTGCTCTTGTCCCAACTTGTTTGAAACCTGTTACCAGCCTCAGATTCAGAGTAAGTATATATTAAGAGCATCAGTGAAGCTGAAGAGGTCAAACTTTATTGTCTTTACACTGTTGAGTTATACAATAATGTTGTACAATCGAATGTATGACAAAGTGGATAAGTGAATCATAACATACTGTTTTAATTTGTTCCCATTCAATTTAATTACATTACATTATCCTTCACTCAGATTGAAAACAATAAATGATCATTTTGTAAGATTTAGCTTGATTAGATTGCATTTGTTTAGATTAGATTGGATTTGATTAGATAGATTAGATTAGAATATAATCCATCAGGTAGATTGGACTGCATTATATTTATATTTTGGCATTTTTATATTATATCATTTTACATTACATTGCATTACATTATATCAGATTAGATTAGCATAGGTGGAATTGATTAGTAGGTACAATTAGATTAGATTAGATACAATTAGACTATATTAGGTAGATTAGATCAGAATCAATTAGGTTAGATTAGGTAGATAAAATAAAGTTAGATTGGATAAAACTAGATAAAATTAGACTAGGTAGATTAGATCAGAATAGATTAGATTAGATCAGATTATATTAGATAAAATGGATTACTTTAGGTCAGATTAGATGTCTCAATATTAGATTAGATTGAAAAACATGATCATGCTTTGAAGAACACCAGCCAAATGTTGCAGAATCGAACTGGAATGGGAGGGAGGAGACATGAAGGTGTGATAACACACTTGCCGACTTCTCCACATTTAAAGTGGAATTGTGGCCTATATTTAATATAATATGATACATGTGTTGGTACTCATTTTCTAGAAAAAAAATCCTCGCAAATCAATTAGTCAATCAAGTCAACACTGTGCTACCCTCATCATCAGTGATGCTTAAAAATCTTTGGCCCCATGCAGAATACCTCTACCTAGATGTGACATTGGCAATGTCTGGTGCATTGAACTAAAGAAAACATTAATTAATGGATTACTTCATTAATTCCTTCAGTCACAACACAGGAACATGTATATAATTTGCTCTCACTTAAAACCAAAACAAACCTTATGGTTCAGAGCCCTTCAGCAACATGCACATTTTCACTGGTTGTGCCAAATTAAGTTTCAGCGAAATCGTCCCTGCTACTTCCAATCTCTCCTGAGCCAGCACAACCACAAGAGGGCAGAGTGGGTGAGCGGTGGAGACGGTGCAACTGAGAAGTGGTGTTGTGCTCGCTCATATTATATACATTGTTTGATTAATTTCAGCAGTTTCTAAAATGTAGTGGAGTAAGTAAAGTAAAGTTATTGATGACTCAGATCAAATTTACACAATATTGTCCTAAGAATTTCTCATTTGGATGTTTCATTTGGATGGAACTGATTGAAGGGACGTTTTTCTTATGCCTTGTTAGTTTGTCCCACAGTCACCTGGACTCTTGTATCAGTGCTGACAGGACCATCAAATTGAGTTCTTTGATAACATGTGATGAAACAGTCGGGAGGAATTCTTATTGGGCAGTTTTGCAACAGGTGCCAAGCTTAATACTGGCTCCATAAATCACTTGTGTCATGCATTTCATACCAATCATAAATCAACACTGCATGGACCTGAGGCTCAAAATAATTATGTCAGAACCAAAGCAGCATAACCCCCTTTGCTCTGCATACATATGTCATGCATCTTGGCCTATGTAGGTGTATGTTTTTACTTTTTTTTTTTTACCACTCTGATGGACCTGTTCATATGTTTGAGTTTCAAAGTTCCCTTCAGTGTGGCGAAAGCAAGCAAGTTGGTGTCATCAAGGTAAGTCACTTATTTATGTGCCTGATTTATTAGCAAGCTGCCAATTGACAGGGACACATTCTATGAGGAAGGAGGCAACAGATGGCAATTATTGACTAATCATAAACACACTAATCATTAGCCTCTGAAATTATGAACATGGCTCTTTATCTGACTTTGACCTCAATCTCCATGTTCCCTTCAATCACAGCAGACCGGTTCTTTAAGCTTTTACCTTTATTCAACTGACAGGGGTGGCCTTTTTCTCCCATTCTTTGTTAATGTCAACAAAAATCATTTTATTTTCTATATCTCCCTGTCTGTAAATGTAAACATCATCGCAATACTAAAGGCAACGTTAAATACGCTTTTCACCTTTAATTACAGCTTCTAAATCATGTTGATGGTACAGTGTGTTATAATAGGGTGAATGTTGACTCAGACTCAGCCACTCTGTCCCCCATCACCTGTTTCTGCACTATGTAACTTCAACGAGAAGATGTTTTCAACACATAACATTGTTATGATGTAATAACTTTTCTCTGTAACCTACATTACATTTGACAAATTCAGAATTCGCAGTGATGCATTCAAAATCGAATTCAAAATAAATACAAAATTCCAAGTCATATGTATTCTTTTATCTTCTTTTCTCTTTAATTCAACCTGGAATGTCTTGCGTACGTTTGAACTTGCTGATCTTATGTTTCCAGCTAAATTTTTTGGGTTTGAACAAAACATTGTCTAAGTGTGCAACTGGGTTGAGGAACTGAAATGGAAGAAAAAAATCATCATATAGAATATTCTCTGAGGTATGACTTGAGGTTATGCTTCTAAATGAGTTATTCTTATCTCAACCCTATTCTAGTGTGTGTGTCTGTGTGTGTGTGTGTGTGTGTGTGTGTGTGTGTGTGTGTGTGTGTGTGTACGTGTGGCCTACATGCTCACCTACCTGTGGGGCACTCTGTAGGTCTAGTTAAAGGCCTCTATTAAAACAGCCTTCTTATCTACCTTCATGCGGGAGGGAAAGTGCCTAATTGGACCCATTTTCACAGACCAACAATAACAGCCACCGTTAACAGTGTTCAGCTGCTATTACACAGCAGGGATGAGACAATAAAACAAAGAGCCTTGTTCCTTTCAACACGGTAATATTTCCTCTTCCTGATAAAATGCCAGGGCGTGTTGAAACGGAAAGCCTCTTCATATGAAACTGTAATGGGACTAAATGGCTGTGTTCCCCAAGCCAACAGCGCTATTACAACGTCATTCATGTGTGTTTGCTTAAAACGTTTATTACCCTGTATGGTGGTGGCCAGACAGGAAGCTGATGATGTGCTTTACTGGAAAGACAGTTCGGTTGGAAATATTGCGTATGGAGACAAATGTTTGTAGTGTTATTTGCTCTTTCAGGTAGAATCACACAGTGTAATATTCAAGTCGGTTTTGGTGTTTATTGCATGTTTATTGAAGGAAATGAAATAGCACCCTATATGAGTTTGTGATCCTTCGCATGTCATTCTTTTGCTCTTTTGGACGGATGATGAATATGTGACATTCCATAGAAAGGGTGCTCAGTTAAATTCACTTGACACTAATGTCAGGTAAAAGTGGCTTTCATAGCAGAGAAGCAAAGCGCATAAAACAGTGTGAGAAAGACAATTCAGTCATGGAGTGATAAAAGAGAAGTCTGACACAAGCAAGATTTAGGACTGGCAATAGCACCACGGTGTGTTTATCTTATAAAGACGTGTGAAGAGGTAGATTCATAATAAAACAACAGATCAAAATTTTGAAAGGACACTAAAGGAACGGCAAGCACATCTAGTATTATATATATTATGAATATGTTATATAAGTAGTTTTAAATAACAGATTAAAGCGGTTGCTACAACAGACTGATGAACAAATGGGCTTTTGCTGCCATCTTGGAAATAGTCCCTTTTTAATCCAATGGGGCATTTTTCAGTCTACTGGAGTTTAGACTGACTTGGTCCACTTCCAAGGACGTACCTCTCCATTACGGCATATTCAGTTCACAACAGGTACATCTCACAAAATTAGAATATCATGAAAAAGTTCAATATTTTTTGTCACTCATTCCAGAAAGTGAAAACCATACATCATATAGATTCATTACACACCAGCATATGTTGCTCCGTGGTCCAAAGTCCTCTTTTCATATGAAAGTAAATTTTGCATGTCATTTGGAAATCAAGGTCCCAGAGTCTGGAGGAAGGGTGGAGGGGAACAGAATCCAAGGTGTTTCAAGTCCAGTGTGAAGTTTCCACAGTCAGTGATGATTTGGGCTGCCATGTCATCTGCTGGTGTTGGTCCACTGTGCTTTCTGAAGTCCACAGTCAACGCAGCCATCTACCAGGAAATGTTAGCGCACTTCATGCTTCCTTCTGCGGACAAGCTTTATGGAGATGCTGATTTCACTTTCCAGCAGGCCTTGGCTCCTGCCCACACTGCCAAAGGTAACAAAAGCTGGTTCAATGACCAGGGTGTTACTTTACTTGATTGGCCAGCAAACGTGCCTGGCCTGAACCCCAAAGAGAATCTATGGGGTATTGTGAAGAGGAAGATGAGAGACACCAGAATCAACAATGCAGATGACCTGAAGGCCGCTATCAAAGCAACCTGGGCTTCCATTACACCTGAGCTGTGCCACAGGCTGATCTCCTCCATGCCACGCTGCATTGACGCAGTAATTCATGAAGCCCAACCAAGTATTCAGTGCATAGAAATAAACATATTTTTCAGAAGCCTGACATTTCTGTTTAAAATATCCTTTTTTTTATTGATCTTATGTCATATTCTAATTTTCTAAGACACTGAATCTGTGGTTTTCATTATCTATAAGCCATAATCATCAAAATTGCAAGAAATAAGGCTTGAAATAGTTCACTCTATGTGTAATGAATCTATATAATGTATGGTTTTCACTTTCTGAAATGAATGACAAAAAATATTGAACTTTTTCATGATATACTAATTTTTTGAGATATACCTGTATACTGTTAAGATGAGGAAAAATGAAAATAAATAATATTTTTTGCCACATTTCCTGAGGCATAACAGCTCCCACAAGTCACACTGAGGTGAATTCATCAGTGCTTCACATCCCTTTTCTTACACTAACCTGCTCACTACTAGACATCCATTTACAGTCACTATATCATCAAATTAATGTCAGCATGGAAATTTGGTGGAGTCATTTGTTTGATTAATGAATTAATGCCTAATGCTTAATGTTTTTTCAGTAGACGAGATGGGCAAACAAAATAATGGCTCTAGAGGGGTCATTGATGTTTTTTGTATTTGTTGTGGGCACTGTCAGATCTACTACACGCCCAGAAGGGGAGGGTGAGGCGAGGGGTATTGAATTGGCATCCTCACTGCCCGATGCCACTAAATCCTTCATACTGGACCTTTAAAGCCACAAATGTCAACTTCATGGTGGTAATAAAGGGAACATCAGGATCAGTCCTCTGCCATTCCATCAAGTAGATGTGGAGATTTCTCAGGATATATGACAACCAAAAGTCGATGGCAATCCATTCAATAGCTGTTGAGATATTTCAGTGTGAACCGAAGTGGTGGAGCGATTGACTGACTGTCAGAAATGTTTTGATGCGTTCAACTGCACCCAAACAAGAGTAAAAAGCTGTAAGCAGTCTACACTTTTGATTTGCTTATGTGTTGCATCTCAAAATGAGGTGACTCTGGTTTACGAGCAGTTTGGTCAAGACTTTTACTGGCTTAATCCACCCTGCTTTTATAGCAGACAGTATTTATCAGCTCCACACAAGCCTTCACTTTTATGGCCTCCCGTGACCTTTGCCCCTGGCACTATGCAAGCTTTCCCCCACCTCCTCTTCAACAAGAAGAATCAGACTGTGTTAAACTAAAAGCTTTCACTGTCGACATACAGTGTACGTTATTTTTTTTCATTTGTTGCCGGTTTGTAATTCATGACTTCAATTCATATGCTCCTGTCAAGTGAACAGAGTGACTGGAGTTTTATTCTTACACTGCAGGCTATTATGGACTGACTGGTCACCGCAGAAAAGGAGATTTGGGAATAATCTTTGATGTTATTCAGACGGGACATGTAATGTGGAAGCTCCATGTTTACCAACAGGATGAATTATGATCTCAGTTTCTAAGTGAGGAGTCCAGATGGAGTGTGGGAGTCTTTCCTGCCTTGCCCTCCCTCCTCTTAACTGGTGCACCGACTGTCACTTCACAGTTGTTCATTAACGTAAGGAGGACAGGTAGACCAGCCCGTACCCAGGTGGAGGATTATTGATCGAAGGCTTTCACCACGGGAACAACTGCTGCGAAGACTGTGTTACTTGTTTTTTATTCAACTTCTTTCTTTTGTGTTTACTAAAAGAAGATCTCAGGCAAAAGTTTATTTTCACCTGTGTCCTGGATGCTTGACAGTGAATTCAGAAGCGGTGTGACTTGTGCTTAGTCACTGACAAGCCCTTTTCACTTTTGTCTTTGGACTCATGTCGTCAGTGGAGAGGATCTGTTCGGGTGGATGAACGTAAAGACCTTCTGTAACACATTGTTTTGACATGTAGTTGACAAGTGTGGAAGAGACAAGAAAGAGAAAAGAAAAGTAAAAGGAAAAGCTCAAGGATCAAGATGTGCAGCTCACACTGTTTGTTTTACCTGGGAATGTTGATTGTGGCGGTGGTTGCCAACAAGATTCTGGATGACTGCTTGTTATCGAAACCTAAGTACACCATGAATGTTGTGCTGCTGGAGGACAACACTTACGCGTGGAGTCGACCCTTCGTGGAGGAAGCCGTGAAACGAGCCATTGAAGAGGACAGACTGGAAAACATTAAACATGGTATGGACCAGTAGTTTCTAAAAAAAGGCAGACAGGCTTACAGATTATAATGATGCTTATACTATCTACAAATTAATATATGATGCTTTACACCAGCCAATTAAAAAACAAATGTCTTTAGAATTGGAAAGAGCCCTTAAGCTGGCATAATGTTAAAGCAAATACTACAAAACAAAACTTCAGAATCAATCCTGGCTGTCGGACAGAGCCACTGTAAACTTTCTTTAAGTAACACGGCTGGACATCAGAGGATATCTATTAGTAATAGCTATTAGTAGCAGGTCCTAGAAACCATTAAAACAGTGAACCACAAAGTCAAGATGGCTGGTTGTGAATGTAAGAACTGGTTTTCTCTGTTGGGCAAGAAGAGACTTACCTCAGTGCTGTTGTGTAAATGATAAAAGCATGTTGAGGATGATAAATTTTTTAAATTTACTTTAAAATCAAGAATCAGCCGAAGATTTTTTTTACATTTGTTTATAGAGGATGAGATATCTTCAGTTATTCAAGTTCTTAACAGATGAAAAAAATAACCTTTCACATGGATTTAACAAATGATCAGGCTTTACATTCAATTTCACAGATTATTTGCTGTCACTTTATCCCATCCTCTAAAGACACGCAGCCAGTCGAAAGGGTGTTTCCAGAACATTCTGAATATTGGACATAGTAGTGCTGGAATAAAACCTGATTTTGGTACACACACCTTTTGGTACAGGACTTTGAGAAATATAAACACATTAAATGTCAAATGTCATCTAAACGCAAAAAGCTGTAGAAGACCTTGGCAAAAACACTAGAAACTACAGTTTTATAGGCCAAGACAGAATTTTAAAGCTCAGCTATAGAATATTCTAAAACTGGAAACTATTTAATCTAAATTAGGATTTATTTTCAGTAAAACAACATCAGTAAAAAAGAAAAAAACACTGAGTCTCTTGCCAGACATTCATTGCCACAGTGAATATTTGGTAGTTTGTGATGCTAAAATTTTTTAAAACAATGTCACAGCAAACATGATTTTTTCCCAATGTATTCCTTTTAAATTTTTGGCCTGGCCAGCAATATACGAGACATTTAATCAGCTTTATGCTCCTCAGAAATATCTTGTATGCGCTTGAGGGGTCCTGACCTACAGTTGGGAGCCATTGTCCAAAATTGTCTCAAATGCTATAAATCCACTTTTGGAAAGTGTTGCTTTTCAACCAAACATACTGGTGACTTCATGCTTTGACAGTATATTATTGAGTAAATAATACTCCTGCTATGAGGCTGTTTATTCTATTACACACTGAAACTCTTTGTAATAGTTTTATTTTTTCGCTGCTGCCGTTAATGTCATTTTTGAATTTCTCTGCGGGAGCAATCAAAGGATACATTTACACCAGTAAATCAGTCTTATCTGATCTCCTCAACCCAAAGCGATTAATGAGTTAATTTTTGATATTAATAACTCTTATCTTCTTTCCATGACCCAAGATTTAAACTTCACTTTGACGGCCAACTACAATGGATTCAACACCACCCTGTACAACCGGCAGGGCTGTGGGAGCAGCACCTGTGAAGGAGTGGCAATATTCAAGAAGCTGCATGTGAGTATGGTCAAAAGATGACAATAGTTGAGATGTCTATATAGTTTTTAAAGTGTTTTTTGTAGTCAACACTCAAATCAAACTATTCCAGGGTGTTGTGGTCCAAATGCTTTTGATGAATAGACACTGAGAGGCCTAAAGATGCTGAAAAGACTATTTGCATGAGAGCTAGATTAGATTGGAACCTGGATCTTCTTTCCTGTGTTCACTTCTTATCTCCAATACTAAATTAGTAATAAAATCCAACAAGTTCCCTTTTTGCAGTTTGATAGTTTATCATCCCTGAATTACCCATCAGCTGAACATTTGCGTGTCTACTGCTCAATGACTGGATGCTTAATGTAAAGATATTTACATTAATAATATGATCATTATTAAAATTAGCAAAACTTTTTTCATGAGTATTTCTAAGGCTGATGGGAAGGAAAATGTCAATTACTTAAAACTTCAACACTTAAAGTGAACTTTTGCTGTCAGCACAGCACAGTCAGTGATCACCATTTGGCATCAACAGTATCGCCATTGCACATGTTGCCATTGTAGCATCCTAATAAGACCACAATTCAGTGCAGCCAAAGGATGCTGTGCTTCTAGAAGGTGATTTGTTACTCCTGCTTTCCCTGCCACAGCTGAAAATAACAGGCTCAAGTTCACAAGGGACTGAGGAAATGCAAGAGGGAAAAGGGAGAAGGATAACTGCAGCACCTTATCATGATATAACTGCATAAAGGCACGTGAATCACAGTGCCTTTATGCGGTATTAGTGCCTACTATACAGAATTATCCTTTTTTCCCCTTCAGCTATAAGTATCTGAACCTTGGCTGTGGGGGTGCTGCTGTTTCAAACAGAATAACTACATGCACCGTGTCTTTCTGCAGAATGATGGTGAAATTGGATGCGTCATGCTGGGGCCTTCCTGCACTTATGCCACCTACCAGTTAGTGGAGTGAGTATGGCTCTGTTTCCCTTGAATTATATGCAACTTAACAACTGACTGAATTTGATTCCCTGTTGTCTGCCGTCAGTGATAACAGTGGCCTGACCATGAGCATTCCCATCATCTCTGCTGGGAGCTTTGGCCTCTCGTGTGACTATCAACCCAAAGTGACTCGAATTTTGCCTCCAGCACGCAAGATCTCAGACTTACTGTTTCACTTTATTCGTGAAACCTTGTCATTTAAGACAGCCTGGGAGAAGACGTATGTCTACAAGAAGCCACACAACGTATCTGAGGACTGCTTTTGGTGAGACAGCAAAGGCTGCATTTCACTCAAGAGACTTCTCTAGGTTCCTTTACTGCTCCAGCATGTGCCACTTCTTGTGTTATTATTTCCTTGTTTTTGCCACAGGTACATCAATGGACTGGAAGCAGCATCGGCCAACTTTGCCAAGAATAGTAAGAGAGAGATGCTGCGTACAGAACCGGATATGACTGCTGCCCTCGTCAATAAGAAAAGACACAGCAACAGTGAGTATTTTGAGTTACATCTCAGTTAACTCAGTTTTTCCTTTTCTTCTTTTCTTTTTCTTTTTTTTTTCTTACTGGGCTGCTATTCTCCACTAGGAATATGATGAAAAATATTTTACTAATATCTACACTAGAGATGAGTAAGCTGTGTAATTGGAACAGTCACAACATTAGCATCCATGGAGGTAACAGGAAAAAATGTCAGTATTGAGGGGCGTGGGGGAGAGCTTGTGCCCTACAATTTATAGAGGCACTAAGAATCTGCTGTTTGTAAGCAGCATGGCTGGGATGGCACTGATGGTCTGTTGTTGTGGTCATTGGTCAACTAAATTGGTACAGACTCAAATACCTCAGCTATCACTTTTGGATGGTTTACCATAAATGTTCCGCTCATGCTGTGTAAGTAACATACTCTCCACAGTCGAATTACACACATGCAGCAATGTCACTGCAGTAGATATTGTGGCACATTAAAGCAGCACGTCTAAAGATACAGATAAAAGCAGAGGAAACTCTCTGGAAGAAACAGTCTGCTGTCTGCTGCTAGGGAATCCTCGCAGGTAATGTAATTAATCACTACAACACACACACAGGAATGAATATCTATGCTTCTCCTCAGTTAGATATTGTGCATTTTCTCATATTCAGTTAGAACTGCATTTTAAATGGAACAGAGGATTGGGAGATGGTGGAGGCAGAGGATCGTTGAGTGCCATGTTTTAAAATCAATTAAATAAGGCACACCTGACTTTTAAAGGCAATTGAAGATGAGACTAATTTAATTTAAGCCCAGAACACAGCCATCATTGAAAAGGGGGGGTGAATACAACCTCTATGGAAAATGGCTGCCCTATTTACTTGCTACCCATTTTCCTCTGACAACAACAACATCACACTCTTGGTGGGAAATTCATTTGTCACACAGCTGCCCTCCAGGTTGCAAGTTGTGTAATCTGACAACTGATTATTATTTAACTGCCTTCTGGTTAATCAGCAACTGAAAACACAATGGATAATGAAAGTTTAGAGGGACACCAGGCCATTTGCCCTGGTACTTTATAACATCTCGTTATGCTCCATCAGACAACAGCTTATTTTAGCATTCAACCACTTCCTAACTAACATGTTGCATGTTACGATAAGAAAGATGGATATTTATTCCACTATATCAGCACATACCATGGACACATTAATTTAAACGTGGATGAGTCACACACTGGATGTGAATGGTAAATGGACCTGCATTTCTGTAACGCTTTTCTAGTCTACTGACTGCTCAAAGCACTTTTACAGTACTTGTCACATTCACCCATTCACACACACGTTCATACAGTGATGGCAGCGGCTGCCATATCTTCTGAGCTACAGCTGCCCCAATGTAATTTAATTAGACAGTAATGCTAATTAGGAAGTGGTTGAATGCCAACATCAGCTAATGGGTCATCATATAATATGTTGTTTTTACTTAAAAAATCATGTCACTCAGCTTCAATATGTTTATATTGTGTGACCTGGAAGACAGCAGCTTAACGTTATCGGAGCATTTAAGGCTTCCAATCCTGGGCGTGACGCCAGAGGAGTTGGCCGCTGTGTGAATGTGTTGGACTGCGCCACGATTTTGCACCATTAGCAAAAGAGATCTGCCCTAAATGCACTTACACCAAGGACTTCTGACCTGATCTGAGTGCTTGTGATTATTTGAATATGACCTGTAGTCAGTTCTACAAAATGCTGTTGCTTTTCTGACGACCGCTCAGTTTGGCTGATAGAATAATACGGCTGTTCCACATTTTGGTAGCCAAGTTGCACCTGCCTACTTCTTGTTGCGAAGCATGCATGAAACCACATCAAAAGGAGTTAGTTGCTGACAGTTGCTTTTTAATGCACAGTACTGAAAGTCACTCTGTACCTGTATGGCCTGCCATAAAGTTTGATTTGGCCCACCAGATGTTTCTAGCAGAGGACAATTGAATTATGATTATGAAAAGTTGTTGCATAAATTAATGATTAAAGTGTTTTAATTTTTGTGAGGTAAAAATGCTCTTTGAATATGTAGGATTCCTAATAATTGTCTTTTCATGATCTGAGCATGGCGACCACAGTGACACTTTGAACAAACGCTTGGCCACGTTTAAACCTGATTAAGCTAAAACACTGAAATAATCAACCAGTGTCTGAAAAAGAGAATAATTGTTTTAAATGTACAGTTCAACTGAAACATTTCCCTTCCTGCTATAGTGAAACTGATGTATTTATTTCAGTTTTCATCATGTGTGGGAGCCCTGAGGACATTATTTCACTGAAGAGTAAGGTGAATGGTGAGATTCCTGAGGAAATCGTGTTCATTCTCATCGATGTGTACAAGTAAGCCTGTTTATGAGTTTACCATTTCACATGTACACTGTGACCAAGAAACTTTTCAGTGTGAGGTGAGTGACACCCTTTGCCCTTCCCCAGCCCTGACTATTACATCAACACAACATCCACTGAGGGGATGGAGAACGTACTGGTGATCACCCTGCCGCAGAGGATTTACACCTCTGGGTCAAACTCAACATACAATAACACGGTGAGCAGCAACCTTAGGACCCAAATAAGACTGTGCAGGGGACCAGCTCTTATATAAAGATTTGACTTATTTTTTTTCTGACTTTCTGTCCAATTTTCAGATAAATGACTATGTGGCTGGGTATCATGATGGGGCTCTGCTGTTTGGCAAAGTGCTCAGAGAGAGGATGCTCACTCGTCAGCGTGGATCTGCTGATGTGCCTTTGAGCTACAACCCTTTTGGAAATGCCTCTTTTTATGGTGCGTATGATCAGTGACAACTCAGGTTAACAGCCCAATGAGAGGCAGAATTACTGTACACTGCAAAACAAATTCAGCAAATGCTACCACCAAGGTGTGGTAGGTCAGTAGGGTGGAGGCTTCATGGTTAGGAGGATGTATATGGCAGGTTGTTTAACATTTAAGAGTCAGACTAGATATATAAAGCTATTACTGTACATTTTGGCATATATTATCTTTAGTTTTAAAAAAACATCATGGTTCTGGTTAAAATCACTGTGTTGCTTTTGTTCCTTCTGTTCCAAATGTAACTACATTAACTAAGTTATGTGCTACTCTGTTATGTTACACACAGTACGTGATGTAATTTTTATTAAGCTGAAAGACCAGACCGTTGACTTCTAGTTTCACACTGGACACGAACAGCGGTATCCTGAATGAAAATTCTCATCTCAAATTATGAAACAAATCTACATACTACTTCTCCTCCACTTCCTCCTTTGCAGCTGTAATAATTACTACTGCCACCAGAGTTCACCTCGTAATGACAAACAATACTGGTTGCAATAAGCCGCTCTCATGTTCAAACTAAATGGTTATATTGGTGGTTTCCACTTCAACTGGTCCAAAACTCAGCAGCTAGGTTATTGACAAATACCGGTCGACAGTCACATGTCAGTCCAGAACTCACCTCCTTTCATTGGCTTCCATTAATGTTACAGGTTGGAGCAAAGGCATCAGAGTACAAGACAAACAAACACAGCGCCTCATGTTTGTGTAGTTAACCGGTCATGATCATTTTGATGTTTATGTTCATTGAATTATTCTGTTCTGTGTTGGTTTGAGGTTCTTCTGCATGTTCTGGCACAACAAATATAAATTGTAAATGCTGTAGACAACTATGAGTCATTTTTATAATTGTTTTGCTCTCCTCCGAGGCGACGTTGTTAGCCCCAGTGCAGTTCAATATAATATGGAAATCAACTTACACAGAGCGTTACAACACAGTGATGATTATTTGCCTGTAGTTTATGGTTGTTTTATTGTTGCCTGGTAACGCAGTCATGTAATATTGTTAAATGTTTATAATGCTTGTAGTTAACTGATCTGATTCAAGGCAAACACTGGCTCTAGAGGGGGCCTGCAGTGATTCTTTTTTGTCTTACATTTGTTTAGATGAAATTTCTCTATTTCTCTCCTGTCACAGCGCTCTCCTTTTGCTCTCCTTTAAGGCACAAAAACTACTCGGTTAGGGTTAGAAAAACATCATGTTTTGGCCTCAAATACCTGTTTGGGTTGCTTACAAACAAAATTTGAATGCAATTACATTGTTATTCTATTTCGAGGAAATTGAAAATGTTCTATTTGTGTGTGTGTATGTGTGTGTTTGTTTCAAACAGGTATGGGAGGACACTATGTGCTTGATGAGTATGGTGATCGAGATGTTAACTTCTCAATCATTTATACATCAAAAAACAACAAGGTGAGAATAGTGTCCATTCAGCAGTTAGCTTGTTCAATGAGAGAATTTATTTTCACACTCTGCCTCTGTCTCCCTCCAGTATGAAATCCTGTCAGTGTTTGACACATCAGAAAATAAAACCATATACGCAAGTGAAAGCCCATCCCTGACCTGGATAGGGGACAAACTGCCCTCTGATGTGCCAAAGAAGTCAGATGGTAAAACACGCATGCACACTAACGGTGTAAAGGCAATGTGGACAGCGATGTGCCGCTTCACTGTAGCCTGGAGACTCTTAACACCATACAGCACAGATTCTGACTGGTCCCTGAGTCTAGTTCTAGGTCGCACGGCATCACAGAATACTTTTTGTTTGTGTGTGTGCTTGAGATTTCAAGGTACCACAAGGTTAAGAAGCTTTGTCATACAGAGAACACAAACCTTTAGTAGAGTCTGACAGTATTTATGAACATAGTTTGATTTCATTGTCTTTATTTCAAATAAGGCTATAACTGCCTCTCTCTCTCTCTCTCTCTCTCTCTCTCTCTCTCTCTCTCTCTCTCTTTCTCTCTCTCTCTGTTTGTGTGTGTGTGTGTGTGTGTGTGTGCTTCCAGCCTTGAGCACGCAGGATTGGATAATGATCGTTCTGAGTCTCAGTGTTGTCGTGGTGACAGCCATTGCTCTCATCTTCTACAGGTAAACAGCAGACGCATTTGACAGCTGAATCACGTGGGCTTTGTGTAATTTCTAAACATTTCTTAATCAGTAAAGCTGATTTTTAGATGAAGCAACAGTTGCTGAACAGTGGATGACTAGAATAGAACTGGACAGATATTATAAGTGATGGGGGTAAACTACAATAGGAATAGGCTCCTGTGTGTTTACATTTGGTCGACGTGCCACATAAAGCTGTAATGAAATTGGATTCCCCCTGAAAGCTATCCATTGTGTCAGTATGTCTGCGTTTACTGTATGTGTCTTTCAATAATGTAAGGCAGAACAGGAAAGAGCGTCTTATGCAGAAGAAGTGGTCTCATATCGCCCCACATCTAATCGGTCCTCTGGATGAGAAGGAGGTTTCTCTGAAGGTAAACAGTCTCATCATTCGCCTGTTTCCTGATCAGGGGTCAGCAATCTTTTCTTTGATGATGTGCCGGCAGCAGAATTTTGCACTGTTATTGGAAATGCTGATAGACATACCCTCATGTTAACATCCTGCTAAACTATTTTATAAACGTACCCCTGTGATAACTTTAAAATCTACACTATTCACAGGGGGCTGACAAAGAAGCAGCTATATGAGAAAATACAAAATAAGCTGAGCATGATGTTGAAGTGAAACATGAAATGAGAAATGAGAATGTGTGTGTGTGTGTGTGCATGGAACAGATTGATGATGATAAGAGGAAGGACAGCACGTACTTCAGACACCGAGGCCGCTATGACAAGAAGGTATTTCAGCTTATAAAAACCTGTATTATTGATCACGAATCCTCTCCCGGTGTTTGACTGTGTCTTATTTCTCTGCATTCTTCAGCCTGTAATATTGAAAGAGCTGAAGCAAGCCGATGGAGACTTTACAGAGGACCAGAGGATTGAGCTTAACACCGTAAGACACATCTGTGTTATGCAGTATAGCAAGTGGACTTTTTTAATTTAGTGTGGGTACATTTAAATCATCCTTTCCGTCCCTCTTTTGAGGGGCTTTTCTTTAAGCAGTTGGTCATTTTTGATGTCATAGCAGGACAAGTGTGTTGACTAACCCTCGTTAACCCTTTTTGTCCAACCTCTGCCTGTCACTCTCTACCCGTCCCTTCACATCTTCCTCCACCACATCTATATGTTTCAGCTGCTGAGAATCGATTACTACAACCTGACCAAGTTTTACGGTACGGTGAAGTTTGAGTACGCTGTGTTTGGAGTGTTTGAGCTCTGTCAGAGGGGCTCCCTACGGGTAAGAGTCCACATCTCTTTCTTTCTTTCTTTCTTTCTTTCTTTCTTTCTTTCTTTCTTTCTTTCTTTCTTTCTTTCTCTCTTTAAAAGACCTATGTAATATGTTATATCATAACTGTGTCCCAAGTCATTTTTATCACTGTGTGTATTTTAATACAGATCTGCTCCTATGAAATAAATACATAAATAAATTAGATCATGTTGTTTATGACAAAGCTCAGTGGCCTTATTTCTCCACTGCCCTCAATGACGTGACTGTTCATTCGATAAGTCACGGACACACAGTTTAAAGAGCATTAATAGTGGGTGCGTGAATGCACGTAATCACACAAATCGCAGAATTTGATACAGACCCCTCTCTAGATGGACTACATAACCTAACAACACCATCAGTGAAAAAGAATGGCAATTTTTAATTAGTTATTATAGTTATTCTTAATGTCTGTCACCAAATTGAGTTCTGAATTATTTGGGTCAACTAAGCCATAAAACTAAAACGATTTATTATGGCAGAGTGTAGAGGACGAATTGAGGAGTCTCACAGCTGAGGAAATCAACTGTTTTAGTGTTTCACAGTCACATTGACTGAGTACAGTATGTAAATTATGAACTTCATTATCTCTTTTTCTTCCAGCAAATTCTGAGTGACAAGATTTCCTACCCAGATGAAACCTTCATGGACACGGAGTTCAAGATATCAGTCATGTATGACATAGCAAAGGTATTATTTTTATTTGTGTGTATGTCATTTTTTAATACCTTGTTTGTTCATTTAGCTGTTTGTTGAGGACCAAATAGGAAAATATGAATACCAACCGTATTTTCCCAATGGGCATGGGTGGATTTTTTGTATTTCATATCTCAGAGGTATTTAACTAATTCACAATGCATTTGAAGGAAAGCAGGATGATACAGTTAAAAGCAGCTCGGTACAACAGTCTCTTGGATTAACACAATTTGGCTCACTACAGTTCCTCTGCTTTATCTTCTACAGGGCATGTCGTACCTTCACTCCAGTAACATTCAGGTCCACGGTCGCCTCAAGTCCACTAACTGCGTGGTTGACAACCGCATGGTGGTCAAGATCACCGACTTTGGCTGTCACACAATCCTCAATCCCGGCAGAGGTAAGACTGAGTCTTTATTTTTTTTATTTTTAATACTACAGTTGGTTGAGGATCTGAACACTGAAAATACAAGCGACTTAGCCTCTCTTCTCCTCTCCTCTCAGACTTGTGGACGGCCCCGGAGCACCTTCGTGTAGATGGGGTGTCACAGAAAGGCGATGTCTACAGCTATGCCATCATTGCCCATGAGATCATTCATAGGAGGTCCCCGTTCTATACGCAGTTCTGCTCGAATCCTACAGGTAGGCCAGGATAATCAGGCGCAACATTAAAACTGCAATAAATAACAAAACAGACAAAATGTACTCTGCCTTATTTGATCTAGTGTGAGGAAATCAACACTTTAATTAAAAAACGGGATGCTTCGGTGTTCACTTATGTTGAGATTATGACAGAATCATTCAGTGTAGACATTATAGGTATTACTTTGGTTGTCTGAGTTCACAATTTGATGGTTCGCGGTAAATTGGGATGTTGATGCAGAACGCTCGGTGATCATCCTCAGCACAAATCCTGCTCACTTTGGCAATCTCACTGTCATCCAATCCCTCAGAGAAGCTCTACAGAGTGCAGTTTCCCATGGGGATGGGCTACTTCAGACCTGATCTCAACTTTGATGGTGCTTCAGAGAGGGAGGTCGAGGTGAGAGAGCCACCAAACACTGTGAAGGACATTTACCAAAAGACTCTGGGCATTAAGGTGTTTGAATTAAATCTGTTTGGATTAATCTGAATTGAATAAGGAAAGTCACACACTTCTTCTCTCTTTTTCTTTCTATGACTGCGTGTGTGTCTGTGTCCTCATGTGTGAATACAGCTGTACATGCTGATAAAAAACTGCTGGGATGAAGACCCAGAACGGAGGCCAGATTTTAAGAGAATAGAGTTGTCTCTGGGTAAAATTTTCAGGTAAGTGAAAACCACACATTCATTTAGGTCGACTTTTAATCATTTCACTCAAACACTACATAACAGTACAACCATTTGTGTAACACAGGCCACTCAAGTTCTTCCAGACCCTTCTAGGATAGGATGTTTTTTTTTTGTTTTGCCGTGGCCATGTTGAAACAGAAAGGAGCCATCTCCTTACTGTTGCCTCACTGTTAGAGGCAAAGTTATTATATGTAATGTGTGATTAAGGGCTACGTAAATAAATGTGGCATTAAGGTTTCCATGATCTTAAACGAAGGGGCCCAAATTATGACAAACAGTGATAGCCACATACTTTTGTTGACATAATGAGTATAGTTTCTGTGAGATAATTCCTGCCCCACTCTTCTCTGATGTGATGATTAATCGATTAAAGGGCATCAATAGTTTTAGTCATGCAATATATTTGTTTTGAAACAGTAACCTGCATAATCAAGCCACTGAGACATACATGGACAACCTGATCCGTCGCCTGCAGATGTACTCCAGGACTCTGGAGCACCTGGTGGAGGAGAGAACCTCTTTGTACAAAGCCGAGAGGGACAGAGCTGATCGCCTCAACTTTATGCTACTTCCTGGGTAGGTTTACACTGTACCCTGAAAAGGGTCGCTTGTACTGACAAATCCACTGAGAATTATCACAGGATGTAGCAGTTCCCCTCAGCCCTACAGAGCACTTAAGACTGTATTTTCTGCTTTTGTTTAAGTTTTATTGGCCACCAACCCTACTTTCATCGGCATATTTAGCATTGAAGCATTGAGGAGTGAAATAGATTATCAGCTAAGAGTGAAAGTGGAATGTGAATTTGAATCAATGTGGGATGTATCATGAACTCCTGTTACTATGACTTCATTTGATTAGTTTCCACGTAATTGATCATCAGTTAAGGAATGTTAATTCACACTTTATACATTAATTGATTTGTGACCAAGTTAACTGGACTCCAGATGCATGAATATTTAGATCCATGTATTGTCTCAACCTCCATGAAAGCAGAACAGTAAATGTTCTGATAGAAATATAATTTTCTTTCTTTTTTAAAAAAAAAAAAATCAAACTGGCTGTCAGATGCAAACATGCACACATTACATTAATAAACTTGAACACTGTTACTGAAATCTAACTTCATTGCATCGCCTGGTTAATGGTTGGCAATAGGAAATCATGATACATCCTGCATTAAATCATCGTAGACTTTGTAAAGCATAACTTAACTATATGATATATATAAGTTTTTAGCCTAGTATTTATGTATGTCTATATTACCTCTCTTTACTGTAAGTGTTCTTTTATTTTTTCTATTGTTTCTTTTGTTTTTATTATAGTTTTTGCAAGCAAAAATATACATGCCTCACTTACAGCTCAAGGAAAAGCTGTATTTGCATGTACATGTAATATTCTCTGACAGCAAATTCTAATCTTCACTCAGTCTTGGAATTTACCATTAGGCAAGGTGGGCAACTGCCTGGGGCCCTCAACTAAAACTGCCCCCAAAAGCTATAGATTTATAACGATGTCTTAAAATAAATGACTTAAGAAAGGCCCCCCAAAAATGACTTTACTGTGTGCTTGCACCTCTATGTCTCCTTCAGCCCGGTGGTGCGTTCACTGAAGGAGACGGGCAAAGTGAAACCAGAGCTGTTCGAGGAGGTGACCATCTATTTCAGCGACATCGTGGGATTCACCACCCTCTGCCACTACAGCACTCCCATGGAGGTGGTCGACATGCTCAACGACATCTACAAAAACTTCGACAGCATCCTCGACCACCATGATGTCTACAAGGTACCCCACTGCTAGAGTCTGACATTAGGCTCCTTTATAATCTATTGTTAAATCAGTGGTCAGTCATAGTGATGGCAGCGCTGTGGTGAAAGTTGAGCTCTGTGGGTCTCAGGTGGGATGTTACTGCTGTTTTACAAGTTGAGATAGAACTTAGATTTGGACTTGGCAGAAAACTTTTATTTAAAACTCATAATCAGTTGAAGTTAGATGTTATATGTGGCTAATTCATTTTTTCATGTTTACTGATGAATCCATCTGCTGTCTCTCAGGTTGAGACGATAGGAGATGCCTACATGGTTGCGTCAGGTTTGCCCAAACGCAACGGCAACAGGCATGCAGTGGACATCGCCCTCATGGCTCTGGACATGCTGGCTTTTGTAGGGTCGTTTGAGTTGCTCCACCTGCCTGGCATCCCTCTGTGGATCCGTATTGGTGTGCATTCAGGTAAGAAAAATTCATAATGGCTTTAACCCTTGAACCTCTCACCTTATGATACTAAATATATCCAGTATATGGTTTAAAGCTGGTTTGGTTTGATTATAGATGTTATAAATGTATGGTTAATTAAATGTTTGTGTGTATTTCTGTGTAGGACCGTGTGCAGCAGGAGTGGTGGGGAACAAGATGCCTCGCTACTGTCTTTTCGGAGACACAGTCAACACCGCTTCACGCATGGAGTCCACAGGCCTGCGTAAGAGTCAACAAACCCCTCACACATGCACTCGTAGAGTTAAAAACAGAAGCTTTGTCTCTCATGATGCTTCTTCTTTTCTCTTTCCAGCTCTGAGAATTCACGTCAGCCAGTCCACTATCAACATCCTGCAGAGGACAGACTGCCAGTTTGAGTATGAGCAAAGAGGGGAGACGTATCTGAAGGTTAGCTGTGTTTGCTTTGGCTTTTTATGTACTCAGCACTCATATATAAGTCCATAGACAATAAGTGACTACTTTCATTTCCTGTTGTGTGTGTCTGTGTCCATGTGTACCTGACCCACAGGGTAAAGGCAAAGAGATGACATACTGGTTAACAGGAATAACGGGGGGCAAATACAACCTGCCGACACCACCAACAGCGTGAGTAAAACAGTGTCGTATGAATGTACTCCTTATAAGGACACACATCTACTAATGCTGAAAGATTTACTCTTCTGGACCCCGAATCCCAACATTTCCTTCCAGCCCCAGTATTGATGTAAAAGCGATCACAGTGTTGGTGTTGTGTCCTTCAAAAATCATCGTTTGTGTTGCTCCAGGACCATCTTTGCAACTGACCAATGACATTTTTGTCATGTCATAGCTTTTATCGTTGCAGAGAAGAACTGATGTGAAAGTGTCTATATTAACCTAAACCATGATATTTTCCTAAACCTAACAGTAGTTTTGTTGCCTGAACCTGACCAACCCGTGACAAAAAAAATGTCAACAATTTAACAATAAGCTCCACGTGGGACACAAACCTGGTCTACTGGATGAAGTCCTTCTCGTGACCCATCCATCCAGCACAATTTGGTGGTTGATGTTAATTATGATGTTGTGGGAACAACACCACCACAGTGATATCAGATGAACCACTGAGATAAACTGTGTTAAACTACAAAACAATAGTGAGCTTGGCATAAATCTTTGTATTTGATGGGAACAAAATCAGAGAGATGTCTTGAAAAACAGAAAACAGGATTCATTGTAATAGAATGCACAAAATATTCAATCTATGAAAAAAATGTGTACTGGTGTCACCGCCTCAGGGAGAACTTCCAACGGCTCCAGCAGGACCTGGCAGAGATGATCGTGTCCAGTCTGGAGAAGCGTGAAGACAGGAGCCTCAAAAAGACCCTGTCCACTAAAGTCCATCGGAGGGAGACAAACATCAGCCTGCAGGGGGACAGTCCTCCAGAGTACTTCCACCTGGCTGTCACTGACAACCCCAGTACCCCCCTGTGATTATAGAGGACCCATCTGTACCATATAAGTAGAAGTTGTGTCATAGCCTGCAACACCTGCCTGGGTCAGCACTGCTAAGGTTTTGTGCACAGCTTTGTGTTCATTCAGGCGGTGGAGTCACAGTGGAGCGGCTGTGGAACAAGCGGGTCTGTTCCATGTTAAAAAGGATCTGTTTTCTTTTTACTCTTTGACACTTTTCCCCCTCAACACCACTCCCTGTGCCTCATGAAATCACTCAAGTTTGTTGAGTTTTGTTGAGGCACATTTTACTTTTCACTGTAGCTGTGTTGCACTCTACATCATTATCTGCCCTGTTATTCATGGAAGTAAGAAAGGAACAGAACCAAATATAAAATCTAAAGAGTAACAAACTCAAAGGTAATGCCTTTTTTTTACTCTAAATAACTGGTCATCATTTGATCATCACTGATGTAGCTGCATTAGTTGCCGGCTGCTTTATTACGACCACTAGGGGGTGCAAAAGATATTTTCACATTTCACAAATTATCCATAAATTAAACCTTGAACTGTTTTAGGTGAATCTTTCTCTTAAAATGATACAAACAAAAGTGCAGTGGGTTTAAAAAGACAAATGTCTTTTGGAATTTGCGGTGGTGAAAGAAGTTTTCAGATACTGTACTTCAGTAAAAGTATCAAAATCACACTGAAAATAAGATATGTTGTTTCCACAGGAGAGGAGGGGTATGAAGAACTGTAATCTGAAAAGTAACTAGTAACTTAAACTGCGAGACAAATGTAGTAGATTAAAAAGTACAACATTTCCCTCTGAGATGCCGTGGAAGAGTTGCATAAAAGTAAAGGTCTAAGTAAAGTACATGTACCTCAAATTTGTACTCAAGTATAGTACTTAGTAAATGTACTTAGTTACATTCCACCACTGGTAATTTGTAACATCTACCTTTGCCTAATCATATGCTGAGGACAAAGGTAAGTCACACATCACAACTACAGTACATGAAGTCCTCCTAACAGCTCTATTAAATAAACAGATGGTCACTTCTCTCCAAATAATGAGATGATATTGAATGTACTTTTCTTGACTTTACTTCAAACAGTTCTCTGTTTATGTTTAGATGTTGCCTGCAGGAAGCGCATTGATTGAGAAGCTTTGACACAATTATTTACCATGTAAATAGCCTTTTCTGCTGCCCAGGCAGTGAAACGAATATCCAAACAGTTCTTGTCATTATAGAGAAGTAGATCTGAGAATAGTCCTCTTTCACAGTACAACTCTGCTACCTTATTTCCAGAACATCAGAAATATTTCTGTGGTGATTTCGGTTTTGTGTTTTATTAAATGATGTTTGAAATATGACACAAGATTCAGCGTGTTTCTTGTTTTGTCTTTTAACAACACACTGGCAGTACAGTACACTAAACTATACATAATAATATTGGACACCAATTTACACTATAGCACATGTATTTTTTCATGCAGTGCAGAAATATAGAACAACAGAAAATTCAGAATTCCAAAAGCCATACAAACATGGTAGAAAAGAAAGATGTCCAGCATTTGGATTACAAAATGGCAGAAAACTCACCACAATGAGCAGAGTCGAAAAGTCTTAGTAGAAAAAAGCCTAAGAACACAAACACACACACACACACACACGCACACGCACACGCACACACACACACACTACATAGTTTTAGTTGTAACTAAGGCAGTGCCACCCAGCTCTGTGGCAGGAAGTGGGATCCTGTGTTCCCTCACTGTGCTGCATGTTGGCAGCGCTCTGCCCCCATCTGTCCCAGCATGCTTTGTGGGGTACCCGTTCGAGATGAGGCCCCCCTCCCACTGTGAGCCGGCCTGGGCCTCGAGGTAAGGGTGATAGCAGGGTGAAGGGGCCGCTGCTGCCCTCTGCAACATGTGTGCATGTCGGTTTCTCTGCGGAGGCTGAGAGTGGATAATGGCAGGTGGCTCCGTTTTCTGAGGAGGTTCTTGTTGCTGCTCTGTGTCCTCTGCAACACAAACAGCTGTGACATGAATGTCTGAGTATTCAAATAAAATAAAATTTGTTGTGCATTAGGATCTCCTTCAATGCACATTCTTAAGACCGAGGCACTGGTAAAAAAAAAAAGTGACATACTATTGATTTAAACCAACAGCTACGCATCTTAGTCCAGTGTGCAAGGTTTGGGTGATCTATTGGCAAAAATTGAATCTAATATTCATAATTATTTTATTCAGTGTACAATCACCTGAAGCCAAGAATTGTTTTGCTGTCATTACCTTAGAATAAGACTTTTATATCTAGAGAGGGAGCAGGTAGTCCTCCACAGTGTCCACCATGTTGCGCTGCCATGTTTCTACCCACTTAACCCAGCAGCTACAGTATATTAAAAAAAGCCTTGTTAACATCCTTACACCAGGGGGTATACTTGCCATGTCATATTGTTTTCACCTATATTTAGCCAACTGGTGTAAAAAGAAATGTTTTTAGCATCACGAGACGAGCAGCAGACAACAACAATGACATGTTTCACAGCAGCTAAGTGGACAAAGCTGAATAGCACCAGTCCGCTAATCTAGTTTTTCACATTCCTGGTGGATAAAGCTCTATTGACAGACTATTCACTCAATGAGGACTCAAGCACGCTACTGATAAAGTGAATGTAGTTTCTCCTCATTCTTGAGAGTTTGTATTTAACTGGGTTAGGGCTGCAGTCCAGAATACAATTAAGGTCATGATCATGTTGGCATTATTATCACATTAAACACAAAAGTTTAATCCCTTGTGCTGATTGGAAAGCCAATCAGCACAAGGGATATTTAAAGACTTGCTTTATATATATATATATATATATATATATATATATATATATATATATATATATATATATATATATATATATATATTTAGAGAGAGAGAGAGAGAGAGAGAGAGAGAGAGAGAGAGAGAGAGAGAGAGAGAGAGAGAGAGAGATGGTCATTGACCGTCAGGGACATTTTAATGAGTATCAATTTCTAATCAGCATGTTTCACAAAGTAACTACAAAGACACCAGCAGCTTTCAAACATCTGACTTACAGGAGTGAGCTCAAGCTTTTCTGCTGTTTGTGCCTCTCTGCAGGTCTTTTTGTCAGTTTATGTGTTTTCAAGGTCATGTGGAGACCTAATTCATCCTGCCTAAACCAACGGATGAGTGTTGAAACCAGAATAGCTGGTAAGAGAGCGGGGCTGACCCATGGGACGCCTGAGAAGAAGAGAACAGAAACTGTGGAGTTTCTACTGTGATGAACGTCACACTTCATCACCTGCCTGCCTGCAGCCCCACTTCCTCCAGGCTCCTCTCAGATACCCGCTCTGCGTGTCAGATCCCCCAGTTACAGTGAGAGAAATGTACTTCTGCTGGATGAACACGCAAAAAACGGCATGTTGCCCTAACGTGGAATACAACACTGCAGGGACATTTAATCCAAGACGTGGAGAATAAATCATTATTTTTGTGGCACAAATTTTCTGTCTTTTCCCAAGAAATGACACCTTTGTGAGAGCAGAAAAGACTATGAAACAGGATCTAAACCACTATGTAACTATTTCAGCTGCAGAGGATCCTGGCCTATGTTGTTCTCTTATGTGAAGAAGTAATTCATAAAACTGAATAAAATAAGATAAAATAAAATAATCATCTGATGGTAGTTGTCCTTACCTGAGGTGCTGCTGAGGCTGGTCTGACGTCTGTATATGACAAACCAGAGAGCCAGAGTCAAGATGGACCCCAGTGTGGCCAGCACCACAAAGATCCACAGAGCTGGACTGAGCACCATCACCGCGTTGACCTGGGCAGTGCGTTCTGTGGCTCTCAGCTGGACCACAATTGGCAGAGTTGGCTCTGAAGGGAGCAGAGAGATGAACTACATCAACCAAAAAAACAGTTTGCATTCTCAACAGCTGTGAAAACCCAAAGATATTTGACAAGATATGAGCACATTATTAGAATTGATTGGTTCCTGTAGGAGCAGGGCTGCACTCAAGACCAAGTCAGTAGGATCTGACTCAGTCAATGATTATTAACGATTATTTTAAACTCAGAGGCTCTGTACCTTGCCCTTTAACAGATGACCAAATAATGTCATTTTTTGACCTATCAGTGCATAGGTTCAGCCCCCAAATGCTGCGCATCACAGAGGAGAGTCAGGGGCAAAACAGTACATCTGTGAGGTTTTACACAGCTGGGAATAAAGTCCACATCAAAAAGGAAGCAAGGAGATGTCAAGTTAAGTAGGTCTAAAACCAAGACTGGTTCAAAGCGGCTTAGAAAGGCAAACTTTGAGAGAACAATTCTCTTCAGGTGGAAGAAGAAAAGAAAAAACAAAAGGTCCAGTGGAAATCACCTGTTGGCAATTCAGGTTCAGGTCTGCTTTCCATCCCACCGGGGACACAGTCTTTGACGAGGCTGTCCCAGTGGCTGCCAGCAGGACAGTCCTTCTTGGTCATGGCTGTATCAGGGTGAGAGACGTGGAGAACTGCTGCTGTGCTACCCTCCCCTACACTTGTGTTAGTGACACAAACAGAACTGTGAGACACAGAGGAGGGATGTGACGGAAGGATTTATGAAATGAATGCAGAGTGCCTAACAGACGTTTCAGTTCCTCCATTTCATAGGAAAGAGTGAATCACTACATGCGTCCCCGGGGGCCGTCAGAGAGATGTTTCTGTTTCAAAAACAAAGAGGTCCTGACCACAGTTCGGATTAAATACTGTAAGACTGGCAAGTCATAAACATTTTAACTGTTAGTCCACATGGTTAATTGGTGGATGTATCAATCAATTACAACTGTTTATAAACAACATATCCATTTCTAATTTACTAATGAGACCACATGCTTGGAAACATCACACATCTCCCTGCCATCTGTAACGCAAGTTTTCATAAACTACATACTTTTGGAGGCAGCTGTGGGGCTTGACAACATGATGATCATCAAACACTTTCTGACACGAATTTCCCCCCATACATCTTGTTATTGACTGCAGCGAACCTCAGCAAAAACCTTCACAACAAGCTGGGACATGAACCTCTCCCAACACAGAGCACAGAACAGCTAGCACTGGTGAAAATGTCTCAACCAGGAGCTGCACAAGACCAGACTGACGACAGGACTGCACTGGTACAAGTGTACACCTTTAATAAACAATTCACACTTTAAATGATGGCATGATACAGATGTGAAGTATATCTCATTATATATCATAAGAAACACAGGTTTACACAAAAATACAAACCTGAGATATTCTTATTTTACACAGTATTACATATTGATGCACAGCAGAGCACAGCACCAAAGATCAACCGCCCTGAGTGTGACATTTCACTGATTGTTCATTTACTTTTTTTTGCATTTATATAAAAAACATTCAAGAATAACCACAGACTTAGTGCATTGATTCTTCATTTTATAAAATCATGAACTTACTCTCAGTGTTCAAGGCACAAATGGCTGCAGGTATCAAAAAAACAAACGCTACTGCGTTCTACTGTGATCCAAAGTTAATTGTCCAACACACCCTGAGACGTGTTCAAATTTGATTGGCAGTTTGACAATTTGGCAGTTTACCGAGTGGAAGGAAGCATTTTTCAAAATTTAAAGATTTAAGAAAAAAAGCACATGTTGGCAGGACGCAATTCTTCAAGCAACAGTTCAAATAAAAATCATCATTTCACAAATTGTACCTTGGATTCTCATCATTAAGCACTCTGAAAGCATCCAACAGAAAGTCTCTCCCTCTGACACACACACACACACACACACACACACACACACACACACACACACACACACACACACACACACACACACACACACACACACACACACACACACACACACACACACACACACACACACACACACACACACACACCTCATGGCTCGAAGAGAAGGGGCTGGATCTTGATGAAGGTGAAGTTGTAGTACTGCGGCAGGCCCTGGTGGCTGATGCTGCTGAATTTATCCCAGACGAATGGCTTGAGTCCATCCTCCGTCGTTGGCCCGTTCACCGCCTCCGCACGGAAGTCCCCAGCCATGAGGAAATCTGTTACCTGGATGGAGGGCAACATGGCAAGCAGAGAAAATCTCAGCTGAGCCAAAAAGCATTTTTTGAACACAACCAAGTGACCTCCATGACCGTAATGTAAGATCTGTGTGGTGACAGGACATTACCTTAGTGTCGTAGCAGCCTGATGGTGAAGGCCTCTCTGTCCTCAGGTCGCCCCGGCAACAGATGGACTTGCAGGGGTCACCTTTGGAGTATGGATCCTTCTTGTAGTCTGAAAAAATAGCACACAAAAATGAAAACAAGAAAAAGAAATTCAAGTTTCAGTTGATTCAGAGAACTGGCTGAATGTGGGACACATAAACTGAAGGCTGAGAGATATTCTAGTCTGCTGATTTTATCAAAGATATATCAGTAGTGGTGTACATGTCGTCCAATATGCACAGATATGGCTTTTTACATTTTTTTTTTTACAGTGCTTAATGTAATAATGTTCATTGTTAAGCTGTTTAATATCCTGCATCCATTACATTTCTTTATTACAACGGTTTGATAACCTCATTTGAAAGCTAATTGAAAATAATGATCCAGTGTCTGTCAGGCTCTTATATAAACTAACAAACTCAGACGGAGCCACACACCATTAGACCTCATGATGTGCTTCAAGGAGTCCAGGTCCTTGACATCAGCCTGGTCACGGCGGAAGATCTTGGCTCTGGGACAGAGATCATAAGAGAAGTCCTCTCCATACTCCTCCCACATTTGTCCATAACCACTCAGCGAGTAAATCTTCTGGTGGAAGGGAACGTTGTAGGAGGGCCAGTACCCTGCAGTTAACACAAGCGGAGGGAGAGATCAATTCTACAAACTTCCAAATGAAACAAACGCTGTAGAAATCAGAAAAAATTGATCTGTTGTTACCTCTGCGCAGCGCCTGCGTCTGGTCAGAGTACTCCACCAACCCGGGGATCTGCTCCACCACAGTCAGAGCGCCGTCATCGACGCTGTGGCCCAGCTTCACTTTGCTCCTGTCCACCACCATGTACTGGTTGTTGTAAGTACCTACAAGAGTTGAGGTTGGGTGACGGTAGATCGAAGAAGAGCAGGTACAGAAGCAAAAAGGTTAATCAGTTTGTGCATTGAAAAGCGTCTGATCAGACCTCCATCGTGAGTTTAACACCACTGTGCTGCTACAGTGAAATTTAAGAAATGTATTCTCTCCATTCTAAAACAAATGATTTGCATTTTAAATAGCCATTCATTAAAGAAGTTTCACTGACAGCTAGCTTGAGGACTCAGAAGGGTCACATCTCAGGCGTTCAAGTTGAAAAGAAGACTGATTAAGCATTGCACTCGTGAAACAGAAACCAGAGTTATGATTGTTTTATTTCGAGCATGCCAGTCGCAGCTGACGTAGCCTCGAGCGGCAGGAGGAGCAGGCTGCAGAGGTGTGATAAGCTCCTGCTTTTCTAGCTCCACACCCACACATTTCTTTCTTATTTCAAAATGTGCCAACATAACTGCTGCTGACTCAAGTTATTGGCCTTTTAATTTATGTTAAACCTGTCATCTCTGCTGTCTTGTAAAATCATTTGTCACATAATAATGTAAGAATTGGTATGCTGAGTGCTGTACAAATATATAATCACTCACCAGAATTGTACTTGGAGAAGGTTTTGGCCCACTCTTCTCCAGTGTGTGCCAAACTGTGAGCCAGCCTGACCCTCTGCCACGCCAGCAGGCTACTGGGAGTGATTGTGTCATAAAGGGAGGTGTTGAAGACATTGTTGGTGGTCTGGGTCATCATCAGATTGCTGCCCAAGAGGTAGAAGTCATCCAGAGACACCAGGAAACCTTAAGATAAAGAATGCCGAGGTAATTTCTGACCATCACCACAAACAAGCCCTGTCCAACATTAGTGGCATTTGTTGCTGACAACAGGAGAATGTGTACGTTTGTCAGAAAGAAGTGTGTGTGTGTGCTGGTGGAGGGCGTACGAGATTAGACGAGGTAAACGTGGATTCTCACACCAAGTAGCAGAAAATCATGCGGAACACCAATATATGTGTCCAGGAGAGAATCTGTGTTTAAAACAACAGTTTTATTTTAGATATTTAATGCCAATGTCAATTTAGAAAGTGTATGACAACCGGTCATCAGCTGTTTTGGTGTGGTCCTGCTGGAAAGGCTCTTGCCGTTTCGAGAATATCTGACTGTGGTGAACTTTTGCTTCTATTGTATATCTGTGATCACAAACGAAAGGAGAACTCCTACACACCAGGGTAGCTGCTGAAGGACAGTTTCCCAGTGGCAGCATGGGGCTCAGTGATGCGGAAGTCCCAGTGTTTGTAGATCCGCATGGTGGCGGCATACGTGTACCAGCTGGAGTGGGCAAACAGGAGGTTCTCAAAGCCGGGCAGCATCTGAGGGAGAGGACGGACAACAATAAAGCGGAGTTAGACTTAACAGTCTATCTGGCATTCCTGTGTCAGCAGAAAAAGACAGGAATCTGTGTCCGTGTAAATTTGATTAAAAGAAGCACTTATTTAGACACAGCTACTCAGCTCATGCTTCATGCAAAGACCCAATTTAGGGTCACATGTTAAGGGGCAAAACGTCATCTTTAAGCTCTCTCGCCCTCTAGTCCCTTTGGTGATTCCCAGGATTTCCAAATACACAGATATCAGGCTTGATCACAGAGATATGTGACGATGAAATGACAGAAAAGACATGTTGATTTGGGGATTTTATGCAGCTCTGATGATGATGGAAGAAAAGTTGTCAGCACTCGATAATGTAGCAAATACCTTTGATTTAATTTCAATCAAGGGGGAAAAAAATACTATTGACTTTATTAAAACACACAGTAGTCCCATTCACACTGTCCTTTCAGTGCGGGAATCATGCGCAGATTCTCAGGATCGCTGTCTGTGTGATAGCTTCACTGCAGCTCTGAAGCAGCTCTGGAGCTGCAGCAGAACAAGCCGGAGTCTCTGTGAATTGACAAACTGGTGCGGCTTTACGTCGGCACTGCTTGGGTCAGTGTGATTGTACAAAGGAAACTTTGCTACGCCGATAATGCAGAGTCTGTGTGGAAAAGGGCTGGTGAAACAGCACAAACTGCACTCCTCATAGATATAAACGTTCCCTATAATACTTAATACTTTATTGAAAGTTGCTTGTTGTGCAACCTTGAAAACCTTTTACAACGCAGGAGCTTAACAGGAAGACGATTTCTATAACACTGTCTTTTAATAATAATGTCTCCTGTGGTGCTGTGTGCATTTCTTATGTTATGTGAGTGTGTTACAGGCCTTACAGCCTGACTGGAACACGTCTTGACCTCTGACCTTGATGAGTGCAGAGCAGTGCCCCATCCCTGGAAGTTTGAAGTTTCTGAGCGGGGGGTTGGAGGAGGGGACCAGAGCTGGGATCAGATCCAGCAGGTCCCCCACTGCATTCAGGAACTGGACGTCGAACAGGGACAGCGGCTATGGGAAGGACACCAGATAAACACCTGCAGGTCAGCGAATGGAAATGAAGAGTAGTGCTGCTTCCACAGCAAGACAGCCACCGATCCAAAAACAAATCTCTTACGAAACAATGGATGAGTGTAGGAGATTGTTAAGCTTAAAATCAAATACATATTTTTCCTCTTTCAGTATACGTAGTGTAAGGTGATCTGGTGTATGCTGCAATTTTTTGGAGCCATCAGCTATAGAGACATCTCCTTCCTCTCGGCTCGTGGTGCTCAAAGAAAAAAGACTAGAAAAACTTGAAAAACTAAACAGCAATGTCTCTTTCTTGAAATCAGATCCTGTTATGCAAGATAATCCACAGACCTTGTTGTGAGCAGTTTCATGTAGGAACCACTTTCTTTCCAAACAACCAGGCAAAAGGAAGTGTGCATCCACCCATGGACAAGAGGCTAGCTGACTGAGCTAACTTATGTAACGGCTCAGCTGAGGAGGACGCCAATAATGTTTAAATCCCTCGCTGTTAGCAGCACGAGCCTCTCATCTATGAGTAGATGCACGTTCCCTTCAGCATGTTGATTCGGTCGGCCTTCATTTGTCAGTTAAAGATGAAATAGTTCTTACATGAAAAGGTCCAAGGATTATCATGAGTAACTGGGTCATGATTTCTGGGAAGAGTTCCATTATATTTGAGAGAAGGCAGACATCTCTACAGTAAATATCTGCAAAACTCAGCAACTCACACCAGACTTTTGATATCACATCTGCACCATCCAAGCTGCAGTCTAACTTTATGTTCCACCACTAACCTCTTAATAATTTAACCCAGTGCTAAAAGTAAATTAAACAATGATATAAGGATGCTACTTGATAATTATGAAGTACTATTGGCATCTATTCATCATAAACCAACTTTGAAAATATTGTGGCTGCTTTTTGTCTACAAGCTACGAGCCTACGTTCTCATTTCCCGTTAAAGTTTAGAGTGTGAAGCTGTGATCTATGATCACAAGCTTGGTTCACATTGGAAGTTCCTCATTTTAAATATCAACTTTGCAGAGTAGTGTTTAAAGCAGTGCACCAGTAAGATGTAGTAAACAACATGAAGATCTTGAAGCAAAGAATGTGTAGATTTTCTTAAGCAGCGCACTTTTATGTTGT
The DNA here is from genome assembly GCA_963678695.2 of Diplodus puntazzo. Taxonomy (NCBI): domain Eukaryota; kingdom Metazoa; phylum Chordata; class Actinopteri; order Spariformes; family Sparidae; genus Diplodus; species Diplodus puntazzo. The sequence continues at coordinate 20,502,745 of OZ023174.1, forward strand.
ATCTTTACAACTGTACATATTTAATGAATGTATACGTTGATTTTGAACAGTTGCAATTGTTTCTTCTGTATCTTCCCCACTGATTTATAAGTGTATTTTTGTCATTGTGTGATCAAATTGTTCTTTACTGTTGTGTTTTGGTGCAACCAAAGGTCTTCTTTGTATGTAAAAGAGAGTTGCTGCCCTCACTGGCCAGTATAAACACCAGTCAAAATGCTAAGATATGGCCAATTATACCTTTTTCCCTTGTTTCTTGGCCCAGGCTGCAACTCCCGCTTGCAGCCCGTCCATCTGAGCCACGATGAAGCCTGCGTGTTTCCACAGAGGATCAGAGCTCTTGTTCATTTTCACCTGCTCTCTGGTCCACGAGTCCTGCTTCCTGCAAGTACAAGACATTTGTATCTTTGTGACATTTGATGCTCACTGTAAAACACTGGGCTTGTGATCGAAAGCGCCGCAGTAATGTGACCGACAGATACATGTTGATAATTAGAGGACATAAACTGAGAAATCCGGCATGGAAAGAAAGATGGTCCCATTGGGCAACTCAAAACCTTTAAAACATTGCATTGTCAAAAGATCTAACAGCCCTAAACTGGGTGTAATGTGAGTTTAACTGAAAAACTCTCAGAAGAGGATATGAAAGATGATGATGTGTCTCAGCTCGGGTACTGTATGTGGCGGCAGTGCTGCTGCTTGTGTCTTAATCATTTCTACAAGGAAGAGAAAACAGACTCACGCCATGAAAGTCTTAACCGGGTCGAGGACCTTTGGGTCGTGGATCAGCTGCGGTAACATGTTGGTGTAGTGGTCCATCATCTGCCTGCGGGGGGAGAGCATGTGTGTAATCAAAATAACAGGAATACTGCATTTAGATTCTTCAACAGTGGTCACTGATGACCTCCCAATCACCAATGTGATGTCTCATATGTGTTTTCATTATCAGATGTGTGAGTGGCACGAATAGACCTCCTCGTGAAAAGATAAGGAGACTTTATAGGAGCAGTGACATTCTTACTGGGCAGTGAGGAAGCCTTCCAGGTAGCCGGCCAGGAAGAATGTGACCTCGTCAGTTTCAGGGGTCTGTCCGTACCCGGCACGGATCTCTAGGATGCTCCAGCCTGTGCTGGACAGGGTATCGTTCAGAAACCCGTATGCGTCCCCCTCTGTCTCCAGCACCCCCTCCTTCAGCATGACGGTCTTGTGTTGGGCGTCCCAGTAAACCGTGGCTGCAGTCATCTCTGAGAAGACAGCAGGTGCCAATGAGGTCAGTAAGAGGGCATAAAACAAGCTAAATGGCAATACAGCTTCTCCTGCATGACATTCATGTAGACAGTTCTGTTAGGGCAATTCTCCTACGTGCAGTAAATCTAAGCCACAGTGGATACTGATATTGCAGGCATATACCAATTACATGATAGTGTATTGGTGCATTTATCACAGGCATTGCATTTTTATGTTTTTTTTATTGCTTAAGTGACAGATGACATTTCCTGTCAGTCACAAGACTCACTAATACGTCACTCTTTTCTTTTATTCACGTACATGTTTATACACTGGTGTATGTTAATAAGATTGAAAATGAAAGTTAAAATGAAAGAAATCAGCAGCAGAAGGAGCAGGAGGACTCTGAGTTTTGGGGGATTTTCGTAAAAGTAAGCAACATAGATTCAACTCAACCTGTCGTCTGACACGTTAAATAACACCAGCGGACACAGAGAGTTAACAGCGGCGCAAAGCAGCACGCGTGCGTTCGGTCAAATCCCGACATTCGATCCATTCGAGCCATTCGATCTTTATACAACCACTCGTGATTTCACATGAGGTCGACCCACTTACTGTCAGAGGACGCGATGGCCGTCGCCGTAATAAACAAAAGAAAGACATACAGCCTCTTTACCAAAAGCATGGCTGCGTGTGTGCAGGTATAAAGCTAATGCAACAACAGAGAGAGACTCGGAGCTGCCCACGAAGTTCAGGCGAAGAGGAAATCATCTGTCTCTGGGCGGTGGGAAAGTCCGAAGGAACCGAATCAGTGCGCACGGAGCGGAGCGTTTCCTGATTGGCTGCGAGGGAAAAAGGGAAAACACGAAGTACATGGCACCTTTGGACTGAGCACAGAGTCGCGCCAGATCTGTAATAATTAAAGTACATATTACACTGTCACCTTCAGTTCGAGAGTTTATACATGGGAACAAAACACATTCACCCCAGATGGGACTCGAACCCACAATCCCTGGCTTAGGAGGCCAGTGCCTTATCCATTAGGCCACTGGGGCTATGCGGCATACTATGATAACATAGGAACTATTTACAGATGGATATAGCACAATGTGTCAACCCATCCCAAAATTCGCCACAACCAAACACTTTTGTTATTATGACTTTATTCATGGTAAAAGTCAACATAGCCAGTATAAAACTGACCTAATAATTTCAGCCAGTATGCTTTAGGCATCTATCAATTTATCTTTGTAAGACAAAATAACATACAGTAAAGTTAGGTCCTTCTGATTCACTACAAAAGTCATGAAAACAAAACAATACATGGGTAAACTGTTTTCAATTCAAGAACAGCGTGCTCTGATGTGATACTGCCCCCAAGTGTCTGTCATGAAAATCCATTAAATCATCTTAACACCCCTGCAGACAAGAAAGACACACACGAGTGAACAATTATTTTCACTATAATATAGAAGTCATCTTGCTCATTACAACTTGCAAATATATTTTGACATAAACAATAAATAAAGTCGGAATGACAAGAGTTTTTTTTTTTTTTTTTTTTTTTTACACCCTTTCCCTTTTTACATACTTATTTACATGTAGTGTTTGTATATTTCAGTCAGTTTCCACAGTGTTACAGCTGTCAGGCTGTGTGCAGCTTCCTCCTCATACACAGAAACACTACCCGAGTGCAGGACACTTCTGGAATGAAAACACATGCTGTTGATGGGAAGTTAGCAAGATGGGCGAGTGTTCCAAGAAAAAACAACAACACATTTTTAACTTAATATAACTAATCATGTCTGTGTGTGTTGTGTAACAACTAAAAATGTAATTAGATAAGTAACAGAGGACATAGCCAAACGTAGCAACAGAATCACGTCAGTGTCTGTTATGATCTTCAGCAACACCTTCACATTTTCACACATTTATCCAGGTGAGTAGTATAAGCAGTGAACACTGTCTCTGTTCAATGTGACAAGTTTGCAGCAAAGAAAATAACAAAATAAAAACGTAAATATCAAAGTATAACTTTTACAATCCAAAATATGCACACTGACACACAGCCCGGACATTTTTACACTTCATTAAGAACAAAGAAGACACACCTCATATGAATATAAACCCTAATCTGCTTCATAACAGCCCGTCCATTACATTCAGATTAAAATAAAGTAGCTTTCTTAGTGTGGTGTCTCTCACAGTCATAGGCAACGACCTTATGTGTGGAGGACGCTCACATCGAAAAGCAGGAGAAAGTTGACAGTGAAGAGTTGTTTGTGGTAAAATCATAACAATGCTGTTCGTTTCAGAGTATTAGAAGAAGAAAACACCACCGAAACACCAACACACAGCATCATAGCAGCACTTTCAGTAGTTTATCACCGTTCTGACAGTAGTGTCATCCATTTAATCTGCTACAGCACTGCACAGAGCCCCGCTTGGTGAGCGCACTGACATTTAATGCAAGTGAAGAATGTTTATGTCACAGGGATGGACTTCGCTCCACAAGAACACACACCCACACACACGCGCACACACACACACACACTCTCATTCATCATCGATCAGTTTCTCAGCGCCGTTCTCTGCTTGTCTGCCCGCGCTGCTGCCTCCTTCCTCTCCATCTCCTCCTCCCCCTTCCTCGTCCTCCTCCTCCTCATCTCCAGTGTAGGAGGAGAGCGACTGGCTGCTGTAGTTGATCATGGTGCGGGAGAGGTCCACTTCGATGGGGAACACATCGGCCTCCTTCAGGACGGCGTAGCACTCGTCATAGTAATGCGACATGCCCGAGACGAAGCGCTGCAGCTGGAACACGATGTCCTGGACTGCAGGTGGAGAGGACAGGAGGGAAATCAAGTTACTTTTGTATTCCCGTCTTTGCTTTACATTTCTCTGTATCTTTGCATCGCTTGTTTGTGCACTTCCTCTTCTGACTAGTCCGATTTTTAAATAATTCAGCTTCTCAAGTTGGGTGCACACTAATCACACTAAAATCATCTTCGTCCAAAATTGTCTCAGAATAATAATATCTTGATAACAATTGAATAAGGTTTAAATGTAGCACAAGTCAAAATATGCGTTACATCAAAGAAAATCAAAGCATGCCTTTAAATTTGATTGGGAAATAAACTGAGAACATCTTATCTGCAGCTGTTATGCCCTCTTAAGGGGTTAACATGCCATTTTTGGGGAGTCATAAATGGTGCCATACTCCTTTTCCTGCTTTGCTGCCGTTGGTTTACACGGCCCTGAGAGTCGAGCTACTTCAAAAAAACATCATGTCCCTTTTTTGGGTGTGAGAACAGAAACAGTTGGTGCGGCTGAGTCTATCTGATTGCAAAACCACAACATTTTAAACCATGGTAACTAGTAAAACTGGTTATTTGCTGCATCCCTACTCATGTGTGGCATGTACACAGTACCAGCCCTTTATCTCTCACATCCTGCTTTAGATATCAGATGCGTTTCGACCTGTGACAAAATTTACATCCCGACATGGCTGGGTGGTCGGAGTGACACACTTTGCTCCTTTCGTGGGCGACAGAGAGAAACTGATAAGAGGTGTAGTGACAGTGTTGTTTGCACCTGAGTGAGTTGTAAAAAGACAACAACAACAACAACAACAACAACAGACCGTGTTTCTGATCCAACAGCTCTATCTTCTCCAGAACGTCCTTCCTCATTTTGGCGAAGCGGGCTCGCGCCTCCTGCCGACACCGCAGCACCAAGCGGTACTCATAGTTCCCAGTGCTGACTCGATACAGGGGCTCTCCCATGGCCTGCAGGAGGAAGCACATCATTCACTGCTTCAGATGACTGATACTTTGAGCAACCTGTAAATCTTGCTGACTCAAAAAAAAAAACTCACAATACTGCTGTATTCTTCATCATCCATTTCCTTCACCTTCAGGCAGTACGACTGAAAGACACAGAGAATTCATTTCGTTTCTCTGTTGACTGACTTCTTGAACAGATTTACAAGTGATGGCGCTGCACATCACACTTTGACTAAAAGACAAATGGGCTGCTGACTCACCAGATATTCAAACTTCACATCCAGGTACTTGCGGATGGTGAGCTTGGTGTCCGGTATGGCCTTGTGTAGGTACGTGTTCAGATCGTGGAGCATCTGCACAACGACATTGACACATGATACAACATGATCATGTCATGAGATCCGTACATGACAGAGACACGATAGAAGAGAGCAGAGCTGGATCGACTTTAGACTCTAAACAAAGATGTGCTTTGTGCTTCTATTAATGATGCTTGATCAAATTTAACTGAGCCACAAATACACGGCAAAAATAAGCTCATCGAATCCCTTACAACTTTTTCAAGTCCGCTACAAGAACATTTAAATAAAAACCTTTTTCTCTTTAAAAGGAGTACTGTGGAGTTTTTTCTTGAGCAGCCTGGTGAGTGTGTGTCCTTTCTAACAAAACATCTGTAAAAACAAGTTCTTAAAATGTTTAAATCATCTTCTCCTTTGCTGTCTTTGCCGGCATGTTGGTACGTTTTGTAGTGTGCTACTGCCACCAAGCGTCAAACTGTGAAACTGCATGGTGGGATGTAGACCTATGCCTTTGAATAGCACAATCAAAATGGGGACCGACTTGTAAATACATCAAACTACAGTGCTGCTAATGGTTAAAAGCTCCTCAATGTATCTCAAAGAGTCCCGAGTGTTCTCGAGGGTTTCACAGCCGACCTACGAATCTTTACTCACAGGTTTGATGGTCTTCAGCAGCTGGATGCCGTATTTCTCAATGTTGCGGTGAGCATCAGCAAACTTCACGAAGGCCTCGCTGGCTGCAGCCTGAGGCTCCCGCACCCCGATGACCGAAAACACATCCCCGAACGCTGGAAGGGCGGAATTTCACACACCAATCAGACGTATTAGACACTTATGCGGAGATAAACTGAGATCTATGAAGACTATGTTGTGTTCTAACTTTATTTTATCTGCCTATAAATGTCAGTGGTTTAAAGAGTGCACCAAAGAAATTAGTCATACTTTATAATATCTGACTGTGATTAGTCACTCACCTCTGTGAGTTTGAGAGAGCTCAAAGAAAGCTCGGAGCAGCCTCTTTGTGTGCTCCATCAGCCCTACAAGCAAACAGAGGAATAATGAGGCACCGGATTGAACAAACGGCAACAAGTCAATCTCCACACAATCTGTCTGACGAAAGGGTCGACGCTCAAGTTTACTGAAGACCAGTTTTTGGACTCTTTACCTTTGTAGAGCTCTGCTGTTTTCTCCAGCTCTTCCAGTCGTTTGACCAGTCCATCTGTAAAGTCCAATCAGTCCACACAAGTAGAGCTTTATATCTACATGTAGCATTCAATTAATGAAATCAGAATGCTTGTAATAATAATAATCTTACCGTTGCATAGAATAGCTCTGCTGAGTCCGAGAGCATCTGCAGTGCCTGAGCTCATGTTCTCCACCAGGCGGTGTTTGACTTTCTTCAGCACTGAAACACAAAAACAGATGTTTCATGCACATGTACAGATTTGGATAAAAGTTACTGTGATAATGGAAAAATGAAATACTGAACATTATAACACATAATTCACACACTAATATAAATAACCAATGACTCATGATTAATATCTTGTGGAAAAGGTACCTATATCCAGAGACTTCCCCTGTTTGGGATCTGCCTGCAGCTTGTTGTAGTGGATTGTTGCTTCTCCCTGAAAGAAAAAAAAAGAAAAAAAGAAAAATGAAAATAAAAAGCTGAGAAAATGAAACTGGATTTATTTAAAAGAAGACAATTATCTAGAAAAAAGCCTGTCTTCCATTTATTGAATTCATTAAACTGTATGAATGAATGTTTAAAAGACGTGTTGGCCTATTTCACATGTGGTGAAATCAACAAAGTGCAAACTTTTCCCGCTGCATGGTGCTGAGGGTGAATGTGACATGCAGTATTTGCACTGAATGCACCGCAACACAATCTAATCCTTCAAATCCCACACTGAAGCCCGTCTTTAATCCATCACACAGGAAGTCATGGAATTTTTGGTGCGGACAAAGGATGCCAAAACCAACACAGCCACTCTGCTGCGGTGACGTGATGCCACATGCTTTGAGCTATTGTCCTGGACTCGTCAGCAGAGCTCGGCACGCCAGTAAAGTCCTTTTTCTCCACAGTCTGATGTCGGGTTTGCACACATAATTACTAAACTGTTGGACTATTCACTGCTGAGTCTGCAGCCACAACCAGACACAAACATGTGAGTCATGTTTTGCTCATTTTGCATCCTTCTACTCATGTGCTTGATTATTATTACTTAAAGATTTTTTTAATGTAATGATTGGTAGTGGTGGGGAGTCTAGTTTAGTTTGTGACTCACCAGCCACAACAGAAAATAACCTAGCTTTGGCAGGTGACTGGATTTTTTTTCTATCTTAGTCATAACATACATTAGCCAGCTTGTGTCTTCCTGGGGAAGTTTTTTCCTACTAAAACTGAGGGTCAACGGATAGAAGATGTCGCAAGAGGTTGTAAAGGCAACTGAGGTGATTTGATCAGGATTTTGAAAGCCTGACTTGACTTGGCGTAAACTAAGTTTACCTTAAGCCATCAGAGCATAGCATGTGTTGTTCAGGACTGTAAGTGACTGTGGACTGTAATGTCATTCCCAGCATCTGTGTACCTGGACAGCCTGAATCATCTTGGCCACCTCCACTTTGGTCTTTCCCTTCACTGGTTTCCCATTCACGCCTGTGATTTCATCGCCTGCTGCCAGTGTCCCTTCCAGAGCTGCCGGGGTGTTATCAAAGACCTGCGGGACAACAGTGACCGCATTAAAAAGGTACCAACTACACAAAGTAGACATTTCTCCTCTGAGATGATCAAATGGAGCTCTACCTCCATTTGATCAGCATTAACTGGAAGTCAACACATGTTCTTATGTTACATAAATACGGTTAGTATCAAGTACTCTGTACCGACCTGTACAATGTAGAGACAAGGACAGTACTGTGCCCCTCCACCAATGCTGATCCCAATAAGATTATTAGCATCTTTCTTCAGACACACAGTACCAGGAACTGTTGGTATCCCCCTGTAGAGGAGAAAACATGTTACAGAGATTCACAGCATTTAGCTGACCCAGTTTTTAATCTACTTTAAGAAACACAGCATCAGAGTATAAAGCTATTGAATTTGACAAATAATTAGTTAAATAATGAGAGTACTGAGTACTGTTAAAGATACTGAGACACATAATTGAATGAGGCAGATCATAAAAAAGGACAAAATGTTTGTAACTCACAGTTTATCCTCCTCCAGTTCATAGTCCATGTCTGTGAACATTGTAGGAGTGTCACTCCTGTCCCTGTCAAACCTGTGACCACAACAAAACCCCTCACGTTAAATGTTCCGTGACTGTACGTGAGGACTGACGTGAACCAGACAGAAACATCACGGCAGCTCTCTGACAATCTCAGCAGCTTCCTCATTCTGAGCTCCCAGTGAAATAAAGTCGGTGCAAAACTGAGCTACATCGTTCTGTCTGTGTCAATTTTAAGTGTGCTCAAAATAAAGCAGGTCAGTCTGTCAGAAACTCAAGCGGAGCTGAATCTCCTCTCAGCTTCTCTCGTCTGATCCCACTGATCCACTGCAGCTCTGCAGTCAGTGAGGAGACGCTAGCTGCTGCGGCAGAGGGACAAACAGCTGGTAACCGACAGTGCATGCTAGCTACCCGATGTTAGCCAGCTATATAGCTAGGACTGAGTCTAACAATTAGTCTAAATATGTCGACTTTGCGGAAGAAATAACTACTGTATATTTTTGTAGAAACGGATTTCAACTCACAGAAAATTGCTCGCTAACGCTGGCTTATTAGCTAACAGCTAACGCGACTGTAGGATGTTGGCAGGTGTAATGACAAGTGTCGCTTGTTGAGAAACGTAAATACGCCATAAACGACTTACCAGTTGTTTAGAATATGCACCAGTCGGTCATACAAATGTCCCTGCTATGTATAACAAGCGAAATATATATTTTTTAAAAATCGTTTCCTTTAGTAGCAATTATCTTAATTTCTAGATCCAGTGACAGCTCCTCTGTTTACTTTCTTTTGTCACTTCCGGCAACAGAGCGGAAGTTGTTGAGAAACACTCTAATCCTTTTAAATTGTTTTCTTGTTGTCAGGGTTAAAAACACCAACTCCGCATTATTTCGTGGTAGATATAGAGACAATTTATACTGATGTCCACTTATTAAAATCAAACATAACGCCCCTTTGATGACGTCCAAACAAGCTTTTAGCTTATTTAAAATCATTGGGTTTTTTTTACTGCCCCCTTGCGGCGACGAGGAGGAACTGCAGCACACTGAATTCATCAGACTAACGTCAATGTAGTTAGACCACCGCTTCCGGTACGTGCTTTCAAATTAAAGTTACCAAAATGAAGCTGTTAATGAAGCAATAGAAACTCTCATAGGAAAGTTTTGTTTTTCCTGTTATACACTACGATGAGCTGTTACTAGCGAGGCGATTTTCCGGTGACCGACGGCGGTAGTCGAGTTAGCACCGTCAGTGCTGGAAATCTTCCCAATAGTAACGTTACTGATATTCATACAGAAGTATGAATATAGTTTCATGGTTCCTAGAACACTGAAATTGTCTCACGTCCGCCTGAGATTAATTTTTTCAAAGGCCTCCATCCATCATGTGACCCTGGTTGATTTAGACATATTACAGTTCCACACTGTGACCACTAGCATTTATGTTACTCTTTCTAGTTGCTTCGCTTTGTTTGCTTTGACGTCACTTAAATAGTATTCACCGGGAGTGTTTGCTATCACGTCTGCATTGTTGTCACTTGACGAATGTCAATGTGTTGCAGTTCGTCACCGTGACCACTGGAGGGCAGCTTACACTTCTAAATTAATTTGAAATGCACTTGGCACAGGCCTTTCTGGTGATGTATAAAGTGTTCATGAGTACAGATAATCAATATAGGTATCAAATATAGGCATTATTTTCACCGTGACGACTAGAAAACAATGAAAATGATAGCTTATTTATACTCTTAATTAAGATAGACAAATTTATTCACTGTATTTTGAAATACTGGAAGTACTGTTATATAATCATGCAAGCACTGATTTTGACATGGCATATTTTAATAATTTGCTTTCCTCCAATGTAAGTCCCTCTCAAGTCTCCCTCTCAAATACTTCTAATCAAAGTCATAACACAATGCCAAGTTGCATGGCCAGGCGTGATGAAGCTCCACGCAACTGTACCATATTCACCGCTGTAGATCAAAACATTTGTTAACACGGTCTGTAAAAATAATCCTCAATACTCTGCGACGTGCGGAAGTAAGAGGAAGCTGTGTGTTTCACGCTCCTTCCCGCACTAAGCTCCTTTACGCACAGCCGCGCTGGCTTTTACGCACCGCTGACTGCTGTCATCAAAACTGAATGATTGGAGTGCAGTGCCTTGAGCACAGAGGAACGTTCAGTAGCTCCTCTCCCCATACAAAATCATGAAAATACAACTGAATCACACCAACTTTCATTGGTGGCATTGAAATTACCATGAAAAACGGCTAATTAACAGGGCTATCAAACAGGGTTACGCTAATGTGATTTTCCCCCCCTCATTGTCAAAAATCGTAATACCAGTATGCACAGTCCCAATTCACATTAGCGCAAGTCCGCAACCAACACTGCACGATATCCAGGGAATCTATCGCAAAGCCTCCTAAAATAACACTGATGTTTGAACATGTGTCATTAGTCATCAACCTATATTTCGACTCAGTACAGCGGGAGTCCTGCTGCTCAGTGTGGCTGACGGCCAGTCAGACATCACCAGCATCACGAGATCAGACTGTTTCACCTTAGACAGGGACCATGACGCAGAAAGAGCTCCGGCAAATATCAAGACAAAGTTAATCACTGTTAGTAAATGGTCACCGGAGACGTACAAAGGGATTAAGCTTTGGATGACACGCGCTCTTACGGTGCGCCATCGGTAGATCTGGTTTTACGCACAGCTGTCAGTGTGTTGTAATGTAATCACGCAGAATAAAGGAGAAACTACACAGGGTAAAGAAACATGATGCGCGCTTCACTACAGACAAAGTCATAATAACATCCACACGTGTTATTGTGATGAGGAATTATAACCCTGATACAGAAACAGGTTTGATACTCTGCAATTAAAACGCACCATCATATTTGGTGGTCACTTGAAAGCCTGTTATTGATGTTTGACCAATAATCGAAAATCTTCCGACAACTAACCGTTAAATAACATAGATCAATTGTTTCATTACCATGAAACAATATTATTACAATAATATTGTTGCAAATGATTAATTAGGTCCTACAAAAGCACCACAGGAGGCTCCTCACTGAAAGCCACGTGATACAACCTGTGAGACAGTCAATTACTAATAATCTTTAAATTGTTTATTTTTTGATGATCGAGCAGCACAGTATTCTTTATCCATCACTTTAATAGGTTGAATGCCATAGGTGCAGAATATTCTCCTAGGTTATGTTTCAGCTCTGGTGACGTCAGTGCTGTCTTGCAGACCCTCCTCAGTTTTCACATTCACGCTCAATGGGAGAGCAGTTAGTTCACCTCACTGTGCCACCATCAGAGCTGTTACTCACACCCTGCTCTGTGATCAAGGAGGCAATCAGTCTTATTTGTCAAACGAGTTGAACAGCAGTGATTAAACAGAGCAGTGCTTCTGCATTGAATAGGCTACCTGATTGTATCTATGATGAGTGTGTCACACTGTAACTTATAAAAGTCCTTTCACTGAGTGTTTTGTGCTTCACCTCATAAATCAGGTGAAACTCCACAGTCACATTTAGGCTTTGTCTCCCTGTTTTATCTTCCAACAGCTCCAGGACTGTTCACCAGCACCAGCTTCCAGCATGAACATGGTAAGTTACTCTGCTTTGTTTCTGCATTTATTTCACTGCACACTAAACAGAGCATAGGTTTGTTGAATAAAAATACCTGACAGATATTATTATTTTGTTGTTACCAAATCTGCTACCACTCTGAGCAGCTGAAACCTTTAATTCCCCTGATGGAAAACTTTGCTCCTCTGTGTTTCTCAGCAACTTGAATTGAAGAATGTGAATCTGAGAGCTGGAGATCAGCTGAAAGTAAAGGGGATAATTCTCCATGATGCTGAGAGGTAAGCTCACCAAACACATTATTATATTCAATTTATTTAATTCATTCTCTTAACTGAATCAAATAACATGGTGATATCTTTGCAGCTGTATTCTGGGTTTAGTTTAGATCCTCACTTTTATTAAAAAGTGTGTTGATCACAGTATGTCTTACACTGAAACTGTGTTGTTCTAAGATCTGCAAACATCTCAATATTAAAACTTCTGTATCACTGTATAATTTTGGACCCTCTCAGATTCCAGATCGACCTCGGCTGTGACGCAGACGACCTGGCGCTGCACTTCAACCCTCGTTTCCATGACGACGCTGATGGATCTGTTGTCGTGTGCAACTCAAAGACTGATGGTTGTTGGGGCGAAGAGAAGCGGGAAATACATAACCCCCTACAGAGGGGCACTGATGTCAAGGTGAGGGAATGTTACTGAGGGAAGTCAAGAAGTGTTCAGTTCACCCAAATCACAAGGAGCATATTCTCCTACTTACCCTCAGTGATGTTCAGCCATGAAGGGAGTTTGGGTTTTGTTTGGAGAGGTTTTAAGATATCTGTGTCGGATGTTTTCTACTAAAATTAAAAACATTAACTATTCACTATTCTCTATTTTAGATTGTGTTGAAGCTGGCTGGAGACATGTTTGAAGTGGAGCTTCCTGACGGACAGGAAGTCCAGTTTCCCAACCGTGACAGCATGGATGTCATCACCTACGTCAAAATTGCCGGCGACTTCAAACTGACTTCCTTCAAGATCTGCTGAGAGACACAGCTGCTCTTACACATGTATCATTTGTTTATCAGTTTGATTAAAGATGAGACATTGAGAATTAGTCATGTATTATGAGAAACATAAATCATTAAGAGATGTAGATCTTCAGTGCATTGAAAATGTATCTTTATTTAAAAATGTTATGTTGTGCACAAGAATATAAAATGTTAAAATTCAACTGATCTGGTTTGGTTGTCTTTGAAGGGTTGAAGTCTAATCTTGGCTTTGAAAAAATGTTTCCCACAAACAGTAACACAGACTTCACTCACAATATCAGTCTACTTATGACAGAGTAGCAGTCTGACAAAGCAAACTGCATATAACAATCTTACTGGGATTGCCTGTGTGACCTGTGACTGGAATCTATTAAACTAATAGTGACTGTCTGAGACTTTACTGCTGCCTTCATGTGTCCTGATCTGGGATTCAAAAATACAAACACAATCAGAGAAGATGGCTGTAATGGTTTTGCACATGACCGATAAATGTCACAGAAAAAAGAAAAGATTGGAGACATAAGTGACACAGGGTATGACAACGTAAATTGATTGAGATAACAAACTGCTCCAGCAAAAGGAGGAGCAGAAGAACTGGCCAAATAATTTAATTAATTTAGTTCTAGAGCTACATACTGTATACAGTATACTGATGGTCCAGAGAAACATCAGAAATGTGGGATGTTGGTGTATTATCAGTGCATTTAGAATGAAAAGAAAGAACAGAGAAAGAAAATGAAAACTGGAGAAGATAACAGATATTCTATTTCTTATGTTATCTTTAAGTGGGAAATTGAAAAAACAAAACAAAAAAACAGTAGTGCAAACTGATGAGAAATGTGAAACAAAAATTCCTTTCTAATAAAAACTGTTAGATTTGTTCCATCACAAAATACTGCTTTAAAATCACAACTGTGTGACTATTTTGAGCAGCCAGTACAGCTTAAAGCTTGAAAACTGAATGTGCTTCTCTCCTGAGACGTCAAATTAGGTGGATTTCAATTCTTATTAAACACAACTACAAAAAGGCATAGCTATCAAAATGTGGCTAAGTATGCACCATGGGTCTTCAAACATTTTAGATCATGGAGCTCCAACAAACCTTTGTCAGAGCTTAAATTTTTGGATCAGCTTCGAGCTGATAGGACCAATGTGTCACTTTTGCCACAGAATACAGCGATCATTACAGTTATAACAGCTTGTGTTCAGCCATACTGTACAACCAGAAGACCTTCAATTTATGGTTTTTATTGTCTATCTTCTTCATTGCAGTGTGCTTCTTCATTTTGTGGTGAAGTCTTTATTTCATTGTTCAGCATTTTCTTATAAATGACCAATTTAATTATTATTTTAGCGTGATTCACCATTGAATATTGGGTAATATGATATTCTTACATTCAAAGTTAATAACCCACGGCATATTTGCAGGTAAGCGAACAGTAAGTATTTATTTCCATCACCTATAACACACACACACACACACACACACACACACACACACACACACACACACACACACACACACACACACACACACACACTAATAAACAAACAACTTAAACTCTTTTTTTCATACATTATCACTGAAAGGTCAATTTATTTAATGATAAAAGCATCTAATAATGATTCTTCTGACAAAGACAACACTCTCTACATTAATTCAGGATGCTAGAATATCTTGCTTTTGATGGAGCAGAAATCTGACCAAACAAAAAGAAAAAAATTCATGTTAATTTGGACAGGTAAAGGTAGGTAGATAAAATGAGATTACGCTTCAAATACTGAAAAAACATCAAGCATGATTTTCAGGTGTGACTTTTAGAAACTGAACGTGTTAAAACATTCCTCATTGTATAAGAACTACAGATTATCTGACAACTCTTTCCATATTAATAAAACTTCAGAACTTCAAATTTGATAAATATTGATTTCACATGTCAAACCTTCATCAATTGTCTCTTTAAAAACATAAATATGCAACTTTAAAAGCGAAATACAAAGGTGGTAACATGTGTATGTTTTCAAATCTTTCAAGAGAGTTTAACATGATAAAATAAAATTAAAAGAGAAATAAAAAATGTGTCATCATTCCATCGTTCAAACTAAAACAATTAAAAGTCTGTTCATAAAACTCAAACATCATGTTTCAGCTCCTTCAAACAAATTCAGCACAACCGTTTCAAACATATTGTAAAAAACAACAAATGATTACACACAAAGTAGATCAAAATAAAGATTTAGACTTCTTAAAAAAACTTTAAAAAGTAGAAATATGAAATGAAAAAAATACTTGAAATACTCTTTGATTACATGCTTATATGGTAGAGGTACATAATATTGTGCATCTTACAAAACAATAATGTATAGGATTCAGTTTCAATCAAAGACACATTGTAAGAATAATTCTTGTCTTAATTTCCTTTTAATTCACAATTACACAGAAAATGTTGCCATGAATCCTACATAGGTACATGTAACTGACTTTGTACATGTGAATTATAACTGTTGTTCTTCTGCATTCTTTTCCTTGTTGCCTTCACCTCAATCAAGCAAACAGACTTCCGTTGTCTGAATCCATTTCTCACTCACAGACAAATTCACCTGTCAGTGATGAAAATCAGTTTTGTTATTCTGTGATTCATGAAGAACAAGAGATTTTTAGCAGGGTTGTAGTTTTATTGGCTCACTCACCACATGAACCTTTCATCCAGACTTTTAATAGCATCTTCTTTAGTGTGTTTTCCCCATTGATAAGGAATTTCTCCACTGCCTTGGAATTTTAATTTATAGTGAACCTCCAGTTCCTTCTTGAAGCGACACACAAACCATGTCCAATATTTCCCCTCAGACTCATCAGGGGTAATTCTCCAGTCAGCAAACCTTGGGCCAGCAGTTTTGTACTGTTTATAGGGAAACCGCTCTTCACCAAGGTGAAAACTCTCATCCGTTCCAATTCTTGTTGTGCAGAATTTGACATCCAGTTCCACTGAGTTTGTGTAGTGACCACCAAGGACTGCAGCAGGTCGATGAAAAGGCGTGCTGTGGTCACCAGGACTGTGATCTGCCAGTGTGTTGGTACAAACAGCTGCACAGAATGGACATGTCACCCAGCAGTAGTTACACAGCTGATCAATGAGGATTTGATCAGGCTGGTTCCTGAATTCCTTCATCTTATCCAGTGAGAGGCTGCTCATCTCCTCCATGATGGATTTAAGGCCTTTCTCGATCTCCTCTTTTAGAAAGTCAAAATTGTTCATGTCACTGAAGTTTTGACAACAGATGGCGAATTTTAGTTTGCTGTTCAGCAAACTGGAAAATGTCTTCACCCACTTGTTGATGTCTCCTCCCTCTGTTTTGTTTTTCTCTGTTGCATCATATAAAGCCCGACTCAGAAGATGTTTGATATCTGCAACATTTTTCTTGAGTATACTCTGTGCTCTCTCTCTTTGTCCTGTGAAGATGTATTTTTGCACTTCATCTTTTATAAAGGTCTCGACTTGCTTCCTTGGATGTTTGATGTAGGTGATAAGACCATCAAAGTCCTCTTTCTCTGCCAGTGACTTCAACACATGTTTCTCTAAGTTCAACCTGTTCCCACTGAATGCTGGGAAACTGCACCTCATCTCATCGGCAATGCCAATAGCAGTCTTGTTACAGACGGCCTCAACAGTGGAACTCTTCAGTTTTTCACAGATCAGTTCTCCAAACACAACAGCATATGTGGTTCTCTTACAGAAGCTTCTGAAAATGTTGTAATATTGCTCTCTCTTGTTTTCAAAATAAACAAGTGCATCATTGTTCATTTTGAATTTCTTGTGTGACTCTGTCAGCCAACTCTCTGCTCTGTCAAATACATACAGCACAAGATCAACTGTAAACTGCTTCTTCAGAGCATATTTCCTCTTTGATTCAAATTCTGTCACCTTTTCTTTTACTTTGTTGGCCACTTCTTGTAAGTAAGCTGGACTGTAGCCTCTTGTAGCTACAGGTTTCATCTTGATTACATCAAGGGACTGTTTTTCAACATCGTCAATGAGGGATTTGATCTGTTGCTGTCCTTCATGCTGAGCAGACCACATAAAGAAAGATTTAACTTTGTCCCATGTTTTGCGGCTAGCTATATAATGACTGTAATCTCCAACCTCAGATATATTTTTGTAGCTGCCACTGCGTCTGGATTCATCTATGAGAGACCATTCGAAACCAAGTTCTTGAAGGATTACTGATTGATCTTCTTTATAGTTGATGTCCTTGATAGGTGTTGTGCCTGCAGTTAACTCAGTAACCCAGCCACTCCAAACTGAGTCAAACTGCTTTCTAAGTTCCTCTTCATCTTTTAACTCATGAGCAAAATCTTTTCTCTTCTCCAGCAGCTTGCTTTCAAACTTTGTCTTCTTCTCATCAAGCTTTTTACAAGCATTCTTCTGCTGGATAACTTCGTCCAGTTTTCTTTTGACTCCTCTCACTTGATCATCTTGAAAGTCCTTAATTTTGTTTTCAAATCGGCCTCGCCACTGAGCCAACATTTCTTTGTCTCTGTCATCATTAACATACTTTGTCATTGCTTTTTTGATTTCTGAATATGATTCGCTCATTTCTTCATGAAGATAACTGAGCTCGACGTTGACAGGTTTTCCACTTTCTATTCTGGTGTAAAGCTGGTTCTCAATGGTCAACATGTTGCTCCTCAGGGTCCAGGTCCAGTCCCCATACTGGGCCTCAAGTTTTCTGTACACTGCAATTTCAAGTGTGTTTTTGAAACTGAAAACAAAGTTTTCGTTCAGCAGGGCATTCCACAGGTCATGAATTTTGCTTTTGAACTGTTCCAGAGTAATCCCTCCAGACTGTGAAGCTTTAGAGAGGATGAAGGTCTTCAGCTCTTGGATGCTCTCACTGTAACCTGGATTTGGAGGAGCCATCGGTGGACTTCCCTCCCACAGTTGGGCAAAGTACTTCACATCTTTCTGAACATCAAATGCAATGACGTCACTGAAGCACTCAGCATCACAACCCTCCTCTTTGGCTGCTAGTTGGGACATCTTGTCCAGTTTTTCTTGCAGGCGTCTCTTTCCATCCATGTTCATCTCTGCAGCTGCAATATCTGAGACATTCTGATGAACAAACACACAACTTGGAGAAAGTTTAACTTTGTTCATCCTCATGAAAGCCTGAACAACAATCTGCAGAACATCCTGCATGTCAGCTGGATTCTCTCCAAAGATGTTGATCAATGTCATGTTTCCCAGACCAACAACAAATGTTGCCAGTTCATTGTCGTGGTGAAGAGTGGTGTTACCTTCCAACTCAAGAGCACGCAGTCCTTCAGTGTCCACCACCAGAACGTAGTCAAACTGAAAGTCTTTCTTGATCTCCTCTGACACTCTGACCAGCTGCATGAAGGCACCCTTGGTGCACCTGCCAGCACTCACTGCAAACTGTAACCCAAACATGGCATTCAGCATTGTTGACTTTCCACTGCTCTGTACGCCTAAAACTGACAACACAAAAACTCTCTTGTTGCCCAGTTTGTTGATGACTTCATCTAAAAGACTAGAGATCCAAGTTAAAGGCACATGACCTGCATCACCATTCATCAGCTCCATTGGGTGTCCTGATATCATCAGCTGTGCAGCCAGCTCAGGGTATTTAGACCAGTCAGTCTGTCCACTCGTTGGTTGTTTCTCCAGAGATTTATGGGCTTCATAGATCTGTCCCATTTCCCTAAACATGTGCTCCAAGCCAAAATTTGCAGACTGTAGTTTTGTTGATATTTCTTCAAGCTCAGTTTGCTTCATTTTTAACTGATCAGATCTGTCATGCTTCTCCTTCAAAGACAAGACCTCAGACCATTTGTCATCATAGCTTTGGAGAATTGAGGAGAGATCATCTGTGCAGAGGGCATCCATTAAGATCTGAGTCCATGTCAGGAAATACTCTCTGTCTGATGATTTCAAAGATGAGAGACTTTCAATAAATGACTTCATCAGCTCACTACAGGAAGCTTTGCATTGATCTTGTCGTATTCGCTTCAGTTCTTTTTCCTTTTCAGATTTCTCCTTCTCAGTCTGTCCTGTGAGGTGATATAGTTCTTTGTTTGTTCTGCACCACTTGCGCCACAGTTGGCCTTGACATTGGAGAAATGTATCTTTAATCTTTAGACCATCCATCCCCTGAAGTAACTTCACTATTCCCTCAGCAGCAGATTTCCCTTTTCGGCAGAGACTGTCATCTTCATCCACTCTGATTCCAGAGACCTCAGCCATGGTTTCAAGATGGAAGGATTCATGTGGTCCAGACAAAATGTTTCTGATGATTCCTTTCAGTTCTTCAGAAACATCTGACTGGTTTCTGTCCTTCAGCCCCATTTTGTATTTTCCTTTTGTCATCTGAACTGCACCACTATCATTATTAGCAATGAGAATAATGAGAGGCTTTGGAGACGTGAAAAGGGCTTCTATAACTGTAGAACTTTTATCACCTTCCTCTAGAGTTGGGACAAGAACAACATTGACTGAAGATTTTTCAGTCAGTATGTCACGCTGTTTTTCATTCAACAGAGCATCACCATGAAGATTACAGAAGGCAATGCAGTCAGTGAAGGCATCATTGGGTTTTCCAGCTGGGCAGTACCAGGCAATCTCTGCCACTCCATCCATCAAATAGCGAGCCTTTGTGCTACCTGGACAGTTTCTGTGGAAGAAGGTGTTGTGACGGTCGTTGATCAAAGTGTTCATCAGCTGAGATTTAGACTGAGACAGTGAACCCAGACGGAAAAATGACACCATGGGTGTCTCAGCATTGCAGATGGGCATACTCTTCAAGGTGTCAATGTTTGAATTATCTTTGGTTTGTGTTATCTTCCATGTTTTTCTTATTTGTCTGAAAGTCCACAGAGGACATTCAATGTCCATTGTGACCGGGTCAGGAACAAGCAAAGGTACAGCGTACTGACACTGTGACAGCTTTGTAACCATGTTCTGTTTAAAAAAGCTGTCTGAGCAGTGAAATACTGCCATCTGAACATCCATTGGATGCACAGGAGACCGTTTTGATTTATCAGAGTCTACACTGGTGCCATAAAGAGCTTCCAAAGCACTTTCTTCTGTATAAAGAATCTCTAGAACAGAATAGGAATGGCTGACTTCAGCACTGTCTTGTCTCACAGGAATATATCTGGCTCTGTAGTCTAACATCATCAACCTCTGAAGAAAAGTATGAGCTAGGTCTTTCTCACATGTCTCCTGATCCTGTTTCACAGGTGGACCTATCTGAAGAAGATCTGCTGGTGAAAACTTCTGTTGAATTTTGTCTTGAAGGTGAAATCTGCTGAGCAGTGTTTCAGTTTGTGTTTGATATTGTTTCTTCATGTTGGTCTCTTCAGAAATCTTCTCTGACTGCTGTAAATAAGTAAATAAAATGTACTGTATGTAAATAATTATATTGATGTAGGATGGGTTATTAAGTAAATAGTCCTACAGATTTTGTAGGACTATTAAAGTTAGGAGTCTCTTACCTTCTCTTTGTTTCCACACAGATTCATATCTGAAGAACCTGTAGTGGAATAATTAACTTCATCATAAAAGGGTCAGAGCAATGTGCTTTTGGACCATTTTTTCATTTTATCCTATAACATTTTCAGTTATACAATCTAAATAAGTTTTGATTTTGACAGTTTCATGTTATTGTACTATAAAATAAATCAACAAAATCTTACCTTTCGCTTCAGGTGGTAAGAGTTGATTTCAGACTCTCCTGCTGCTGGTGTGTTGTTGTCATTCTTCATGCAGTGTTCAACATCAGCAGGTTTATCCACTGGGTCACACTGAGAAACACAATTATTCTATTTATTTTTTGTTACCATGTTATATTTATTGAAATTAAAGATCAACAACACACAGTGGTACCACCAAAAATAAAAACAAGGAAAGCAATATGCACAAACTAAATACAGTCAGGTTTGTAATTTAGTGAGAAGAATGTAATTTCTTCTGAGAAAATGTTTTCAACTCATCCATGTGTCTAACCAAGAGATCCATGGAGTCAAACTGTTCAAGTCTTAAACAAATGCAAACAGCTCCATCTTCATTTGAATTTTTTAGAAAAAAATAGGTGGCATTAAACAGAAATACTGCTGTGGGTACTGAGGTTGAAAAAATCTCACATTTTCCTTGGTTTCATTTTCACTCTCCTGTAACTCCTCCACTGCAGGGTCATGTTGGAATATCAGAATAAACACGATGAGCATAAAACATCATAATTGGTAAACTCCTTGCCCTAGGTAGATCTATGACGCCCCTTGGCATTACATCACTGAGTGTGTTTCCTTCACATTCCACAGTAGCTTTGTAAACATGATGGTAGCAGATGACGAAAGCCTGCTGGACTTCTGAATGGAAAAGTCCCACTGCAGCCAGTGTTTCTTCCTGTTCACACTCTTAGCTTAGTGAATGACATAATAGTCACATCATTTATTTATTTATCTTTTATCAAAAATTATAAAACATTGTCAGGAAAAATCCTAAAAATACAAAAACACACTGGAGTGGGGCTGCAAAAAGCACCCAGATGTTGACAGGACCATTTATTCATGCAGCAAGGAATTTTTGTGCCAATGGAGCTTCAAGTTTGAAATATCACCTCCTTTTAATGTTTACAATGGACAGTTAATTAATTGATTCAGTCATCTACCAAAATAGATTTGCATTGAGATATTTTGAAATGCTTAGGTGTCCCAGTCAGTCATGTTTCTGTGGTGGATTTTGTGTTTTTGGTGTTTTGCTTTCTGTGCTTGTTGTGCTTGCAGAGGTGCAGTGAGAGGCTGGACTGTGGTCAAGCCCGCCTCCACTCCGAAAACCAAGGCCAAACTACAGTAGACATTGCTGTGCAAGAACAGGATTCAAAATTTCACATTTATTCAGTCAATCAGTTTGTTAGTTGATAAATTAATTAATTGATTAGTTAATACATTAATTGAGTATTAAATAAATTAATTCATGATTATTTATTTAATTCATTTTACCATCGTAATTCTGATCACATTGATGACATTTAAGTTTTGTGAATAATTAGTTCAACATAAA
Organism: Diplodus puntazzo; assembly: GCA_963678695.2. NCBI lineage: Eukaryota > Metazoa > Chordata > Actinopteri > Spariformes > Sparidae > Diplodus > Diplodus puntazzo. Next base: position 20,525,004 of record OZ023174.1, read on the forward strand.
AATAAACACAATGTTTGAAACTTCTGATGAGGAATTTCAGAATTAAAGCCCACTTGATAGTCAGATATTTTCTCTAAGAGATCTAACTTTGCTTTGTTTTGCCTTCAGTGATCACCTTTGTTTCCAGCTAGCAGCAGCTCTGCTTCCAGTGACCCAGCCTTCACACCTCTGCAGCCAACAGTCTTTCCCTGTGCTCTCCTGAGCCCAACACGTCACACTATGCAGCAGCGCCACCGTGAGCTACCTCTCCTCCTCCTCCCCCTCCTCTCTGAGAGTCTACAGCCAAAGACTCTCTCTACTATCACTTACATAATCTTTGTATCAACAAATCTCTTTGCACTCAACTCCCTGCCTTGTTGTCTACTTCTAGGTCCTACCAAAACTACGCATTGTAACATTAGGGCAAATATTGGTATGTGCAATTCATTTTAATCAATCAATCTTAAAAGTTCTGATTGATTAAACGCTTGACAACCCTAATTAAAAATACATACATTACACATAAGAACATAATTGTGCATAAAAGACAAAATATTACATCTGTCCATTTGGGAAATAGATGCATCCAACAGTTCTTAAACTGTCCACATAACGGATGGTAAAGTAAAGGTAATCCATTTCTAATATGAAATTTAATCTGATAATAAAAACTGTATATACATGCATCTGTAAGAATGCTGAATAAACTCACCTTCGTGTTGTAATAGTTCTGCCTGGTCTGAGTAGATGTGCTGCCTTGTTACAAATCCTTAAAAATAACCAGAGACCACAATATAAGCTGTTGGTCTGCCCCTCCCACACTTTGCTGTCTGCACTGCAAAACAAACATCTGCGTTTCTGTAAACCAGTGATGACAAAGAGTGAAAGTGAAAGTAGTTCAGCTCCAACTCGTGATTTTCCCAGAAACCCCACAACTGACACACTGAATGAAGCTTTAACAAAACACACAATGTTCTGTGCTCTTTCAAAGTTGTATTCTAATCTGATGTTCTTTTTTAAAGAAATATATGGCTATACATCTTTTCTACAGTAAAAAGTAGAATGTTGTTTGCTAACAGGAGATTGGTTAGAAAAGACTGACCATTGGCTTTTAAATATATATATATATATATATATATATATATATATATTATATATATATATATATATATATACATATATATATATACATATATATATATGTACATATATATATATACAGTATATATATATTTAAATAGATATTTTTTTATCAATTTTTTTTAAATCTATTTTTTACAACAGCATTTCTGGACATAAATTACTCTGAGCTTTTGCCCCCAACGAAATCAGCTCAAAAGCGGCATCTGAATTCCTATAAATTGGGGTTTGATCTCTCATGAAACCAGTAAACTCATACTGTGGAGGTCACTAACACATTACCATCAACTGTTATTTTTATCACAAAGAAGAATGAGTATTTTTTAACATTAAAGATATAAATAAGTTAAAAGAAACATGTTTTTCAGAGGAACTACGCACCATATTGTCTCGTAGATGGCAGTGACAATGACAACGTCTCCTTTGAAAAACTGTCTACAACACATTCTTTACTATTTGGGCCTACTTGTTAGTTTGGCAAATGTTAGACATGAAGGTATTTTTTTTTATTTGTGTAAAAAAATGTTGTTTCCCTTTGTTCCAGTGATATAGGTGTATATTTGCATATAGAGTGGGGAAGTGAACTCAAATCACAGAAGGCCACCGAAGATGCATGTTGAATTACATGTTAATACCAGGTGTGAACTGAAGGGCTTTAAACTATCCACTTGTAATCAGATCAATTAAGACGGATGGTAAAACCAAATGTGAACAGCCTCTTCGCCTAGTATTTACCTTTCTATCTCCATCCTAGCATTATTTAGGGGAAGTTATTTAGAGACTACTCTATAGAGTTTGGCTTTATTTCTCACAGACAAGTGAGCAGACCAGAACACAATGTTTCCTGTATTTCCTTTTATACTGAATCTCACATCTCACATGATGCAGTATCGGAGGCAGACAAAGGTGTCTTAAAGGTAAGATGGTGAAGGGCCCTCACTGTGTCGTTTAAGAATAATCTATTTTTACAGGTAACCCGTGTATATATATGTAACCAAAAAGCTGACTCCTGAAAAATGTCTAACAAATGCTCTGACTCATTACTCTGCTATTTTATGACAGGGTGGAGCATCCAGACAAACCCTGATTTGAATCTGTGTTCAGCAATTTAGAATTGACCTTGACAACTCTTGAATCCAACAGTTCTTAAACTTTCTACATAAAGTATTGTAAAGTAAGCCATTTCAAATGTGAAATTTAATCTGATTATAAAAACTGTATTGACACACATCTGTAACAAAGCTGAGTACACTCTCCTTTGTGTTTTTATAGTTCTGCCTGGCATAACAAGAGACCACAACATGAGCTGTTGGTCTGCCCCTCCCACACTTTCCTGTTTGCACTGCATTGCTTAAACCAGTGATAACAAAGAGCGGAAGCCAAACTAGTTTCAGCTCCAACCTGGTTTTCCCCCGAAACGGTACAATAGTATTTATGTGACTCTTCCAGTTTCTTCGCTTTGTTTGTTTTGGCGTCACTTACATAGTATTCACCGGAAGTGATTACTATCATGTCTGCATTGATGTCACTTGACGAATGTCAATGTGTTGCAGTTCGTCACCGTGACCACTGGAGGGCAGCTTACACTTCTAAATTAATTTGAAATGCTCTTGGCACAGGCCTTTCTGGTGATTTATAGTGTTCATGAGTACAGATAATCAATACGAATATAGGTATTATTTTCACTGTGACGATCAGAAAACAATGAAAATGATAGATTATTTATATTCTTACGATTGACACTTTTATTGCGTGGTAAGGCGTGTTGAGGCTCCACGCAGCTGTACCACATTCACAGCCGTATATCAAAACACTTGTTAATACAGTCGGTAAAAATAATTCTCAATACTCTCAATACAAGATTAAAGCTTCTGTATCACTGTATAATTTTGGACCCTCTCAGATTCC